>CM052801.1:36739005-36759460 GCA_028533885.1 Nasua narica | reverse complement strand
CCTTCCCAAAATACCATTCTTTAGTGCAAAAGAATGGTAGTTTCAGACATGAAATATTTAAGAGTACTCCAAGGACTTACTCTATTTGAGGAAAACACTAAAGGAAGTATTCTAAATAAATGAATACTAAATCAAGAGCTAGGTCTCCAGATAAGAGAACAAAACAGTGGTTAGCAATGACACTTGTAAAATACACACCCTTGGGTATGTATTCATATAGCTATAGTTAAATTATGATAATATGACTGGGGACTTTGAATTAAAACGCTAAGTAAGTTTCTTGAAGCAGAATGAACTTAGCTTCAGAAAAATATAGTCTTCAAATAAGCAGCTTAAATTTCTCTAGAAAAATCCAGAAGTGATATTCTTCTTCATCTCAATCCCATGTCTGAGACAAACATGGTGGATAGAGCAATTTCCTTTACAAAGAAAGGTCTAAATATATTCTGATCAACTAACAGAGAAAACAAATCATGTCTGTTAGAAGTAAAAATGTACATAAGGAACAATTAGTAAGAATAAAAATTTCCAAATTAATGAGGTAAGGGGGAGGGACAAAAATGAACAGAAACGTCATGGAGCTATTAGGAAGAAGAAAAGGATAAATGTCGTATTTAGGAAATAGTAAAATCAATAATAAGCATAATACAAAAAAGATAAAATTATCATAATTATATAAATTTAAATGGATTGACTCTCAAGACACAAATACGGGATTAGGGCAAAAAACATATACAGTTACAAGAAGTGTATCTTAAAGATAAAAACACAAAATAAAGATTTAGGCAAAGATATACAAGGTGAGCGGCAGCAGATAAAAGCAGCAGAGGTGATGTGCTTACCAAAATAAATTCAAAGTCAAAAGCACTCAAAAAAAAAAAAAAAAAAAAAAAGCACTCAAACAAGGAAGCAAACAAACAAAAAAGACAAAACAAGGAAAATACATAATTCCATTGTGCAAAATGGCCCAAGATAGACACTTTAGGATGCCCCTCTCCCTCCACACACACACATAAAAAACACAGAACCACAAGGAGAAATTTATTTAAAAATATTTTTGCATTTATCCTATCTTTTTTATTTTTATTTTTATTTTTTATTATGTTCAATTAGCCAACATACAATACATCATTAGTTTTTGATGTTGTGTTCAACAATTCATTAGTTGCATGTATTCTATCTTTTTTGTAATATATTGAGTAATGGTTACCATTTCAGATTCAACAGGCTACATTCTCTGATCATAGCAAAATCCTAATTACAAAATAAAGAAAGAAAAAACAATCAAACCAGTTAGAAACTAAGAAACTCTCCTCTGTAGCTAGGATCAAAGTGAGAAATCAATTCCGAAGTCACACTTTTCATACCAGATTTTAGGAGATAAAATAATCACATTTAGAGGAAAGTGTATAGCCTCAAATCCTTTACTATATATATATATATATATATATATATATATATATATATATATAAAGACTGGAGAAAAATAACTGAATTAAGAATTTGATTCAAGAGATCAGAAAAAGAACAAAATTCAGTAAATATATAAAAATGAAACACCATACACAAAATCAAGAAGTGGCAATTAATTAAAATGAAAGTTGAAATAAATAAAATAAAGTTAAGGAATATAAGTAAATTGAAAAACTAGTCCTTTCATAGTATTAATTATATGGATTAGCCCTGGAAATCTCATCAAATTTGAAAGAAATACAATATGATTAATTAAAAAAGGAGACATCACGTCAGGTAGGAGACAGTATCAACTAAATATGGTGGAATAGGAGATGTAAGTCTAGAGCAGCGTACCTGACCATTTAGGTAAAATGTGTGAGTCCCTGGGAAAAAAGTAATTATCAAAATTCATGAAAAAATCCACAAGGGACCAGGGAGTAGAGAAAAAATAAGAGAAGTGTTCAAGTCTGTCATTTCGAACATACCAGTAGTCACAAGCAGCATTACCAGGCACACCTCCACTGGCTCAGGAGGGCTGGCTGGGGCTGACAAAAACAGGTATGGCAGAGGTCCCAGGCTTCTTCTGGCAACCCTATAGGTGAAATATTCATGATCCCGTGGGGCTTCAATGTACAGGGAAGGCTGGAAAGGACAGACCCAGAGCAGTGGTGGGGGGGCGGGGGGAGGAGAGGATGTGATGGGCACCGCTTGGGGGGCGGGCAGTGGGAGATGGACAGAGCGGGACTGGACTGGCAGGGACCAAGGTTGACAGAAAAAGCTGGGACCTCATGGGATGGCAAGGGGTGGAACAAGATAGGCAGGAGCAGGGACGTGACTCAGTGTCCCAAAGTGGAATTCTCAGGGAGGACTATCCCACACTCGTCCATCTCCCATCCTAGTTTTGTAACACCTCTGGCCCGGGGAATGGAAGCAATTGCACAAGAATTGATGTGCACTAATCTGTGCCAATGACAGATCTGATGGCTTAGGATGAGGGACTGCAGGGAACAAGGGTCACTGGCACCTCCTCTGTAAGGTCACATTTCCCTGACAGAAGAAGGCTCACCGAGCCCCAAGTGGGCATCACTTCATAGCCTCCTCTGCAAGGTCACGTTTCCCTGACAGAAGAAGGCTCACCGAGCCCCAAGTGGGCATCACTTCATAGCCTCCTCTGCATGTGCCCGGCAGCCTCTCCCTAAGTACAATTGCACCATCACCCACCACGATCAGAGGTTTGAAATTGGGTCTGTGGCCAGAAGACAAGGTGTGGGGGATATTAAAATTTCTTGTTCCTCCAAAGTTTGTTAACGAAACTCTGGACGGTGGGGGATGCGGGCAGGGCAGATCCCCTGGCCCTGCCAAGGTTCAGAGAAGAAAGAGACAGGCGGATGGAGGAATTGATGGAAACAGAGGGGAATTCTGAGGCCCCCTTCCCATAGAGGAGTAAACAGAGGCAGGAGACCGAATGGTGACCAGAGAAGCTCAAAGATGATCTAAGAAAAAAAGGGGTGATAGGAACAAGGGTGTGAAGAATTCATTGAATGTCTCGCTTTGAACAGGGTGTTGGGTACAGGATCTCAGTCGAGTAGGGATCAGCTGTCTACTTTGGAGCGCAGGTCAGTGGTGAGTGGGTCATGCTGGATTGTCTGGTGAAGCATCAGAGCCAGCAGCCCTGCCCGGTTCGTCATAGCTGTGCGCACCTTGTGCTCCTGCTCAACTAGCTCTTCCAGCTTGTGCAACTGTGGGAGGTGAGCATGAGAGGGGGATTCCGGGATGCTCTCCCACCCTTCAGCCCCGGTCAGTACTGTAGCCTACCGCACGAATGCGCTCTAGGTCCACCTCTGCACGCCTCAGCTTCTCCCAGCAGTAGTGGAGGTTGCACAAGCGTTTGGGGAGGCAACAGAAATTACCGGTGACCTCAAAGACATTGTGCACTAGTGGGCAACCGCACACCTCATCATCGGGTATCTGTGAGGAAGAATGAAGGATGACGTGGTATGGAGGAGGGTGGAAATCCAGAGTGCTCCAGCGGGCACTATGAGAGGAATGGAGGATGGAGGGCAGTCTGTCAAGAAAGAGAAAAATGGGGAGTGACCCGGCAGTGGGAGAGAGAAGAGAGGAATTCAGGGATTAGGTAGAGGAGAGGAGGCAAAGGGGGAATGACCATACATGGAGGGTGATGGAAGAAGTTAAACAAGCAGGAATGGAGGCATGGAGGTGATCAGGCAGGAAAGACAGAACAGGGAGAGATCAAATAGGAGAGGAAGGATGGAGGGGAGATCTGACAGCAGTAGATGAAAGAGGATTCGTAAAGCATGGAAGAAGTAAGGACTGAGACAAGGAGGGTGGGAAGAGGGGCTGGTGAAACAAGGAGGAAGAAAGGATTTAGGAGATGACGAGCAGGGAGGAGATGACTGTGAAACAGGCAGAATAAGAATGGAGGGAAGCCTGAACGTAAGGAAGAGAGGGAAGTCGTGCAGGGAGGAAGAGAGGAATGTGGGGCAGTCAGGCAAGGAGAGGGAAAGGAATGTATGATGGTCATGCAAGGAGAAGAGAAGAAGGGGGAATGGTTACACAGTGAGGAGCAATGAGGAGCAAAGGAAAGGGAGATGGTCACGCAGGGAGGGAGAGGGAAATGTAGGGGCTTAGGTCAGGCAGAGAGAAAGCAGGACTAGAAGGTAATCCGCCAGTTGAGGGGGAGATGTGGGGTGGTCAGGGAGGGAGAAGGGGACACATGAGGGTCAGTCAGGAGTTATGAAGGCAGTCAGGCAGAAGAAAGAAATGGGAGACAATCAAGCAGAGAGGAGGAAAGGAATACGGTGGTCAGGCAGGGAGAGGGGATGGATGAAGAAGGATGATGAGGTAAGGAAGAAAAGAGTCACCTTCGTATCTCTTGAGTGCTCAGGGCACAGCACCTGGAGCCTTTTACAGTACCTCTTACTCTTTGGGTTGTAAACGTCACAGAAGAGCCTTGTGGCCCTGAAGGGAGGAGGAAAGTGGAGAGCTAAGGGTCAAAAACGGGGGTCCCACCCTGAACCCCCCCACACCCTGCCCCTAATCCACCCACCTCTGCCTCTGAGCCCACACTGCTCTTGACCCTGTCCCCATCATGCCTTTCACCTTGGCTAGCACCCACACTCACCCTTCAATACGAGTGGGGTACATGGACCCGAAGGACGACTTGCACTCATACTGGGAAGAAAGGGTACAAATGGAAGGAACTGTGCATGGACACAGTGTTCCCTCCCATGACAAAGCCCCAAACAACACATTTGCCCCTGTGGCTCCTATGCTCCTGCCTGCCCAGCCAAGGTCCCCCCCTCACCATTGGCTGGTGCTCCAATCTTAGCCCTCCTACTAAGAATGGAAGAGAAGCACAAACGGGTAGAACCATGGGTGTGTGTTGCCTTCCTTTCTACAACAGACACCCAGGCACCAAACCGACCCTCCTTCCCACAGATTCCACCCGGCCAAAAACACCTTTGCCCCATCTGCCCCCAGCCAATTCCCCAACCTTGGCAAAACAGCGTTCCATGTGGCGCAGGGCAACATGCATGCTGACTGACTGCCCGCAGGAGACACAGAAGATCTGCAGGTTTACGCTGTTCCTGCTACTTTTGTTGGTCTGCACGGGACAGTGGAAGGGCCAGTGAAGCAGTAGAGGGGGGAGGGGCAGGGCAAGATTTCAAATACCTTTCTGCTGCACAGCCCCCATTCCCATTCACCTCCTCATCGCTGCACACAGCCTGCTGCACAGCCTGCTGCTTGCCACGCAGAATTATGGCCTCAAGCTCATGGACATGGCACTCCATGTCCTTCAGGCGGGTGTGAGTGTCCTGCTGCTCACGGTGGATGCGCTCCAGCATTTTCCTGCCATGCTCCTCAGCAATGCAGGGGCTCTTCTGCCACTGCTGGATGCGCTGCGGCAGAATCTCATAGATGCGGCTGGAAAGGGAGACAGCAAGAAATGGAACGGGCCCTCAAAAGAAGAGACTGATGAGTGACTGAACGGTGAGTGTATAGGATAATGAACAGTAGACACGTGAATGCCGGGGAATGGGTGATTGAATGGAGGATGGACAGGTGGGGGAATGACCATAAGGGTGGATGAGGGGGTTGCTGGATAGAATGTGTATGGGGGTGTTCAGTGGGGGGGGGTGACTGTAAGGTGGGTGGATGGCTGAATGATGGGAGGACACATGGGTAAAGGGATCAGAAGACTTTCAGATGGCATAGATTATGCCCTACTCCACACCCTGTTGCTTAACTTCACTCACTCAGCTGCCAGTTTCATGCCACAGTCGTCGGAGCAGTACTTGGAGCCTGGCCGGGTGGGGTACACACAGCCAGGTCCCAGGCACTGCCGCAACAAGCCTAGCTCCTCGGCATCTGTCTTCTCTGTGTGTTTCCACTTTTCCGTGAGCTTTTGCTTCTGCTTCTGCTTCTTCTCTTTCTGTGGGACAAGAGCGGTCAAGGCAGGGAGAGGAGAGTTGATGTCAGCTTCCTAACCTTGTACCCCTGCCCTATATTCCACTCCTGACCCCTGTCTTCATGCCCCCCCCATTCCACCATTTCTGTCACCTTCCACTCCACCTTTATCTTCAAATTCTCCATTTTCGTCACATTCACTGCTGGTTTCTGCAGTGCACGATCCAGGAACGGGAACTCCTCAGTGTCACTCATTCAGGGCTGTAAGCCAGGAAAATGTCAGCAGGTCTTCTCAAACTGTTTTTCAAATGATGCTGGGACACTCCCTGCCTTTGTTCTCCTCATTGCTGACCCTCTCTGCCTTCACTGTCCACCTCTTTCCACCCAGGGTCCCTGACATACTGTCAACAGGTTTTGTCAAAAGTCCCCTAAGCAAAAGCCCCGGCATAGGTTTCAGTCCTGGGGCAGGTCCTTTTCAGACGACAGTTGGAGTGTGGCTGTTAGCTGAGAGGCTCCCTTCACTGCCAATGGCACTGCCGGCACCTGGGATGGCCTGGACTTCTGCAATCCACAGTAGGCAGCTATGACTGAATGGGCAGTGCCCAGTGTGACCATGGCAAGGTCTTTGAGGGTATGACGGGAAAGAGCTAAAGGGAAAACCCTTGCACCAGCTCCACTCCCCCATCAATCCTGTGTCCTGGACTTACTGGACACCAGGGATTACAAGCAGGGTTCCTGTGCTCGTGGGAGGAAGGCTCTGGGTTGGCGCTAAATGAGTAGGAACAGACTTAACGTGTCCCATGTGTCCCAACACTCCTAGTCCCACCTTCTGGCCAACATGGCCAGGTTCCATTGCACCTGCCTGGGACTGACTGGCACCACTTGGCCCTGCTTGGCCCTCTGGCGCTGCTTATCCAGACACACTTGGGTGGTCCATCTCAACCCACTTGGCCCACCTGAATGCAAAAGGCCCTGCCTATCTGCTCAAAAAAGCCAGACTACCACTCCCTTACACTTGGTCAACTCAGCCTGCCCCACCCTTCAGGTCACACTTGCTACGCGGCTCACCCTGCACCACGGAACCGGACAGACCAACTCTGCCTAGCCCACCCGGACATGCATGACCCTACCCCTCAGAATGCTCCGCCCACCTGTCTGCCCCACCCAGTCCACCTAGTCTCTCCAGGAAATGGCTGCCGGACTTCCGCCGCGACACATTCTGTGTCACTTTACACTCCCAGCGCAGTGGGTCCCATACACTGTACCAAAGTATACCCTAGCCCTGCCCCGGGCAAGGCCCTGTCCTCTTCCCAGACTCTCTCAGCCTCATATGCTTCTCCCTACTTCCGGTACATATCCGGTTCTACCTTAGCTCTCACGTGCTTGGCCATGCCAAGCCCTACCCCCCCCCACTCCTCATGTGTACATGCTAGGTCGTGCCCTGTCTGCCGTGACTCACCTAGAATAATTTGATGATCGTTATTCTGAAAAGTACTCCTACCTGTACCCAGTGACACCAAGCAAAATATACAAAATTTGAAAAATGCATGTGTGTATATATATGTGTATATATATATGCTCACACACAAATCACTCTCAGTGATTAAAAGAGCAAGTACACACACTGAAAGAATATACGCTTTTGATTAAGGCAATTATCCGTTGGAAAACTCACTTTTTTTGAGCTAGAGATGGAATATTAATTTAAAAAACTGACCCTGGAATTAGCCTTAAAGGAAGTGTAAACACATTCCAACGAATAAGTATCACATAAGGCACGGATAAGTTGCATTAGATATTAATAAAAGGTTTAACTTTTTAAAACTGAAAATGCACTTCTAAGTAACTATTGGTAAAAAGAAAAATAGAAAAAACTTACAACCTAGTAAGACCAAGAACAATACATACCCAGCTGTGGAACTTCAAGATGCAAATATGAGAAAAGAAAGAAATTAGTGATCTAAGTATTCAGCTCAAATTAGAGCAAGTCACTATTCCCGACTCCAAAGACCCCCATTATTAACTCCCAAATTCCTTTCGATGACCCTGCTCATTCCTCCAATCACGGAACCTACAGTCCCTCGTCAAAGTTCTTCAAACTACCTCAGCGCCAGGGGGGCGCTAAACCGTGAGGAACCTCGTGGCAGGTGCAGCGAAAAGGTCCCGTAGAGCTACTTCCGGCTCCGGTATCGACCTTAACCCCGCCCCTTCTTAAGTGTGTTGGGTTTGCGCTTGCTCAAGATCCCCTGCAGAACTGCTGTACTACCCAAAGTTGGAAGATCATGGTTTTAGAGAAACCACCTCTGTATGTGTGCCATTCTGCACCACATCACCACGGGCCTACAGGGACACACTTATCTCTTCTGACGTCAGCACCAAGTTTCATATATTGGAGTGATTGATCATTGCATTATTGTATATAGCAGGGAAATTGATCCCCTTATCATTTCCAATTATTTTGAATAATTTCATATTATTAACGTTTTACTATCTTCTATTATTTTAATCATGTGGTAAGCAATGAGGAAAACAAACAAACAAAAACACAAATAGTCAAGAGAGTAAAAAAAGATTTATAGAAAATCCAGGAAATAAAGAAAGCAAAATGGGGGCCCCTGGATGGCTCAGTGGGTTAAAGCCTCTGCCTTCGGCTCAGGTCATGATCTCAGGGTCCTGGGATCGAGCCCTGCATGGGGCTCTCTGCTCAGCGGGAAGCCTGCTTCCCTCTCTCTCTGCCTGCCTCTCTGCCTACTTGTGATCTCTCTCTCTCTCTGTGTCAAATAAAATAAAATAATTTTTTTTAAAAAAAGAAAGCAAAATGTAAGAAGGGAGGAATAAATTTATATTTGAAGTTCATATTTTATTACATAATCAGTAATAGAAACTTATTAATGAGATAAACTCTCCAGTTAAGGTCAGAGTTAAGGTCATTTCAGATGAAAAAGAACAAATCTAGTTATATCTGTTTATGCCAAACTTAGCAAGTCATTAGGATACAGAAACATTTGAAATAAAGGGATGGAAGAAAATTTTCCAGGCACATGCTAATCAAAATAAAGCACCATCAGTTATTTTAATATCAGACAAAAGAGACTAAGACAAAAAGTTATTAATTGGGATTGAAAAGGTCATTCTCTAATGACATGATTCACCATGAATATGTAAGAAATTTCAATCTTACACGCAATTCAATGGTATAAAATAAAATACAGAAAATATATTAGAACAAAAGGTAAAATAGAATAATAATATTCCCATTGTAGAATATGCAACCCTGCTGCTCTTTTAATTCTCATTCACTCTTTAAGGCTTCGCTTTGGCATCACTGTCTGGGAAGATCTCTCTGCTTCCTTTTCACCTGGATGATCAGCCTCTCTTCTAAATGAACTTTTGGACATAATTCTAATAGCAAGGCTGTTTCTTTTATTTTAATCTTGAAATTAAGGAGGAAATAGGGGCATTGCCTGAACCCTTCACACATGTTTTGTGTCTGTCTTCCTCCCTAGAAATGAAGGGAGAAACAATGTTGGTCTTGGTCAGTGCTGGTTGCTCGGTGCCCAATTTACTGCCTGGCACACAGGGGTATCCAGTAGCCATCAGTGATCAGAGGAATGCATCAGGGCCCCTGCCCCTCAACTGTTGTTGCAAAATGGCAAATTACTGTAATTTGTCTGGCTCCATATTATTCCTTGAAGATAAAAGCAAATGTATGCCGGAATTTACATTAGAGTTATATTTAACGAATCATTGACAAGAAAAGCCGTATTCAAAAATATTTAAGATCTTTCTGTTAAGAAGCTGTTTTTCCCTGATGCAAGCCTGGCATCTAATGACAGTGCCTCCAGCTAAATCTTCATAGCTTTCATCAAACCCACTTTAGGGATTGGGACAGGAGATAAGAAATCCAGGCTGAACTCGGAAGTCGTGTGTGAACTCTAAAGAAAATATTATCTCACTATGGTTGTGAAAGTTTATAAGCACTACTTGGGTGCAAGTTGATGTTTTAACTTCTCTTTGAGTTATTTTTCACCACTGTGGCCCATTCAGGGAGTCTCGGGTAGCTTTTCCTCTCCTTCACCTCTGACTTCATGCTTACTTCTCCAGTGTCTTGTGTCTCTTTACTAATGCTTTCTTACATTCCCAAGTCCATAGCACTAGTTCAGACTTCTCATATTTTACATCATAATGAACTTCTACCTGTGAAATGCGACTGGTTGATCCATTTTGCCTCCAGGATTGTCTTCCCAAGGGACCGCAGATGAAGAAATATCTAAAATATCACCATCTTCCTTGGGAATCGTCTTTGGATCCCCAGAATCAGAATCAGTTCTCCACTCTATGATGTACCCCTCAAAGTTCTCTATGACAGGTCCCACTTTCCTGTAGCAGACAAGTCCTCTTCCCAGGCCCTCCAGATGTCAAACACTCCTGGACATTCATTCTCTTGTCAATCCAGCATTGGCTTCCACAAATTAAGCCTTTGCTCGGGCCTGCCCTTCTTTTTTGCTAATTCCTACTCACCTTTCAAGACTCAGCTTTGGCACCACCATCTGTGAAGTTCCCTCTACTTTTCCAACTAGGTGGCCTGCTTCTCTTTTGAATGTACTTGTGGGCATACTTAGAACAGTGAGGGGTGTTCCTTTTACTTTGATCTTGGAATTATAAAAAATAAGGGACTGTTTGCCTATACCTCGCACATCTGTTCCATGTCTATGTGTTTTTGCCTGTCAGCATTCTGCTTGTCTTTCAAGGCTAAGCTCAATTACTTGCCCCGCCTAAGATGTCTTCTTCAAACTCCTTGTTCCTCCTTCTTCAGTTTTTCCACAGCAATTCTGTCATTCTGCTTTGCATCATTGTGTGCATGGAAGGGTTCTCTCCTCCACCAGACAGTTAAGGCAAAGTTGAATGTGAATGCCCTGACTCCTAGCCCAGTGCTCCTACCACAGTTTCTAATGATTCTTGACTTACAGCTTTGGTCTCTTCTGACATCCCAGGTACAGTAGACTCTAAGTGCTTTGTGAGCAAAAGAATACCTCTTTAGAGACAAACTCTAGAATGGCCATCCAGATGGGATGGAGCAAGAACATGAGCCAGCCCAAGAGTAGATACTCTAAATTTGACTTTTCCTCTGCAGACTGCTTCTGTACTTATAATTTTGGTTTTTATCACATCTAATATATCAAATTTTCTCCTATGGATCATGCATGGGGTATCATATCTAAAATTCTTTGCCTGGGTATCAAGAAGGGCACTTATTGCATGGAGCACTGGGTGTGGTGTATGAGCAATCAATCTTGTAACACTGAAAAATTAAAATAAACATATTTGGGGAGAAAAAAAAGAAAAATCTTATTTTTATAAGATTTAAAAAACTACATCTGAGTTTTATAATTGTATATTCAGCTTATAGGTCTATAATCTGTTTGATCCAATTTTTGAATAAGATATGAGATGCAAGTTGAGGTTCATCTTGTTTTGCGGTGGGGTTTTTTTTTTTTTTTGGAGTTTTTTACATAGATATTTGATTCCTCCAGAATTATTTATTGAAAAGACAACCCCTTCTCAATCAAAAAGACTTTGCTCTCCATTAAAAACTCAGTTGGCAAGAAGAGGATTCTGAGAAAATGGAGGAGTAGGAAGCACCAGAAATCTGTCTCCAATCTAGACAACATTGTGCTAGCATAATCTTCCTGGTGTAACTATTGAATTTTTTATATTATTCATTTTATTTTTTAATTTTTAATTATTTTATTTTATTATGCTGTGTTAGTCACCACACAGTACATCACCTAGGGTTACTATTTCAGAACTCTGGAGAAGAGAGAATACTTAAAGAAATAATGGCCCAAAACTTCATAATTTGATGAAAGATATGAATATAAACATCCAAGAAGCTCAATGAACACCAGGTAAGATTTACCTGAAGAGAGCTACATTTCGACATGTTGGGGTTTTTTGTTCTGTTTTGTTTTAAATATTTTATTTATTTATTTGACAGAGAGAAAGAGAGAGAGAGAGAGATTACAAGTAAGCAGAGAGGCAGGCGGAGAGGGAAGGAGGCTCCCTGCCCAGCAGAGAGCCCGATGTGGGGCTCAATCCGAGGACCCTGAGACCAGGGCCCGAGCTGAAGGCAGAGGCTTTAACCCATTGAGCCACCCAGGTGCCCCACATTAGGACACATTGTAAATGAACTCTCAAACGACAAAGAATTTTGAAAGTAGCAAGAGAGAAGTGACTCATCAGATACAAGGCATACAAAGGATCCGCAATAAGCTTAAAAGCAGATTTCTCCTCAGAAACTTTTTGAGGCCAGAAGACAGTGCACTGATGTATTCAAAATGCTAAGAAAAAAGACCTGTTAATGAAGAATTCTATACTCAACAAAATTGTCCTTCAAATGTGTGAAAGAAATTATGACAATCCCAGCTAAACAAAAGCTGACAGAGTTCATTACCACTAGACGTGCCCTGAAAGAAATGCTAAAGGGAGTCCTACAGGTTGAAATGAAAGGACAATAGATAGTAATTTTAAACCATATAAACAAATAAAGATCTCAGTAAAGGTTAATACATGGGTGATCATAAAAAGTAGTATTATTTGTAACAATGATGCACAACTACACTTATTTTCTATGATTTAAAAGACTGATACATTTAAAATGCAATTATTGAGGAGATTTTTCAAGATGGCAGTGGAGTAAGAGGACCCTAGACTTGTTTCATCCCACAAATACAACTAGATAACTATCAAATCATTCTAAATACCCCAGAAATCAACCTGAAGACTGAAAGAGCAAACTCCATAATTAAAGGGAGAGAAGAGACCACACCAAAAAAGGTAAGAAGTGCAAAGATGTGCTGTAGGAGAGAAATGGATTCCAGGTATCTGCAGAGGGGAGGAAGTCATGGTTGTAGAAAAGGGCTAAAGAGAGAAGAACACACAGGGAAACACACAAGGAGAATGTTTCCCCAAAGCCATTGGCTTGGAAAATGAGAGGGGCTGAGTTTGATGGGTTCTTGTAACCAGCAGGGTTTTAAACCATGGAGTTTTAAAGGTCAGAGAGCTTTGCTGGGATAGAACCTGGAGAGCTTGCTAGATAGAAGCAAGCCCTCCAGGAAAGAAGACAGGCAAACAACCTGGGGGCAGGCAACATGGAAACAGCAATCTGAAAAATGCCTGGGACACACAGTAGGGAGATTGTTCACTCTTCTCAGAGCTTGTCCCTGAGAAGCAGCATTCACAGAGAACAAAGGAGCTGACTGGTGCCATTTCCTTCCCCCAACCCTCAGCATAAACACAGAGCCACCTGAGGGAAGTTGCTCAGTACAGATACTAGCTATCTAACTTGCTTACACCAAGACCCAGGCCACTGTGATCTGGCAGGACTGCTCTTCTTAGTCAAGCTTGCCTCTGTACCAGCACAGCAGGCTCCACCCCCAGAAGATCAGCACAAACCCCGCCACACCATGTCTCATGGCCAGATTGTTCTATAGGGCCTCAGTTCTGGTGGAGCTGGTGTCAGGTCTCATTTCACAATCAGACCCAAGCACACCTAGATAAACTAGCCACACTCAGGCTAGGGACCAAACACTGCACAGAGCAGGCAAGGAAAGCCTCCGTAGATGACTGGCTGAAAGATACAGAAGCCAAAAACAACAGCAAAGGACATGCACCACACACTGGAGATACTCCCTGAAGCAAAAGAAGTCCTTAATTTATAAGGGAAGACTCAGAAGGCTAGCTAGAGATTTCTCAACAGAAACTTGTCAAGCCAGAAGGAAGTAGCATGATATATTCAAAGTGCTGAATGGGAAAAGTCTGCAGCCAAGAATACTCTATCCAGCAAAGCTATCACTCAGAATAGAATTGGGCGCCTGGGTGGCTCAGTTGTTGAGCAACTGCCTTCGGCTCAGGTCATGATCCTGGAGTCCCTGGATCGAGTCCCGCATCAAGCTCCCTCCTCAGCAGGGAGTCTGCTTCTCCATCTGACCTCTTCCCCTCTCTCATTCTCTCTCTCTCTCAAATAAATAAATAAATAAAATCTTTAAAAAAAAAAAAGAATAGAATAGAAAAAGAGATAAAGAGTTTTCCAGATAGACAAAAATTAAAGGAGTTTGTGACCACTAAACCAGCCCCACAAGAAATATTAAAAGGGACTCTCTGAGCATAAAGGAGAGATAAAAAAATGACAAAGACTAGAAAGGAATAGAGAAAATGTCCAGAAACAATGACAAAACAAGTAATAAGATGGCACTAAATACATATCTACCAATAATCACTTAGAATGTAAATGGACTCAATCAAAAGACATAGGGTGTGTAGAATGGATAAAAAAAACAAGACCTGAAATCTTTTGCAGTTTATTTATTTTTTGAAGGCCTCTTTTCCTCTTTTATTTTTCACTCTCAGGTGATTGTGGGTTATGTTTGCATTTCAAAGACATAATAATATGTATAACTGTAAGGCATAGAGAAATAATGTAAGTTTTTTGTTTACAAGCATTTCAGGACAATTGCTATTTAAAGTTTCCTTCTTTAAGGGCTCCTGGCTGGCTCAGTCAGATGTATGACTCTTGATCTTGGGGTCATGAGTTCAAGCTCCCTGTTGGGTATAGAGATTAATAAATAACAAGACTCATCTATATGTTGCCTACAAGAGACTCATTTTAAACTGAAAGACACCTGCAGATTGAAAGTGAGGGGGAAAGTGAGAAATCTTTAACACACAAATGAATGTCAGAAAAAGCTGGAGTAGCAGTACTTGTGTTCGAAAAACTAGACATCTGGGGCACCTGGGTGGCTCAATCATTAAGCATCTGCTTTCAGCTCAGGTCATGATCCCAGGATCCTGGGATTGAGCCCTGCATCTGGCTCCTTGCTCAGCAGGGAGCCTGCTTCTCCCTCTTCTACTCCCCCTGCTTGTGTTCCCTCTCTCTCTCTGTCTCTGTCAAATAAATAAATACAATCTTTAAAAAAAAAAAAGAAAAGAAACACTAGACATCAAAGCCTGTAAAAATAGACAAAGAAGGGCATTACATAATAATAAAGGGAAAAATCCAACAAGAATATACAACAATTGGAAATACATATGCCCCAAACTTGGGAACACCCAAATATATAAAACAATTAATAACAAATATAAAGGAACTAATTGTTACTAACAATAATATTAGGGGACTTTAACACCCCATTTACATCAATAGACGGATCATCTAAGGAGAAAAAAAGTAAAGAAACAATGGCTTTGAATGACACACTGGACCAAATGGGCTTAACAGATACATTCAGAATATTCCAACCTAAAACATCAGAAAACACTTTCTTTTCAAGTGCAAATAGACATTCTCCAGAATAGATCACATACTAGGTCACAAAACAGGCCTCAACAAATACAAAAAGATTGAAATTATACCATGCACCTTTTCTGACCACAATACTATGAAACCAGAAGTCAAACAGAAGAAAAAATTGGGGAAGACCACAAATACATGGAGGTTAAAGAACATGCCACTAAACAATAAGGATGAACCAGGAAATTAAAGAAGAAATAAAAGAATACATGGAAATAAATGATAATGAAAGCACAATAGTCCAAATCCATTTTTGGGATGCACCAAAAGTGGTCACAAGAGAGAAATATATAGCTATACAGGCCTACCTCAAGAAGCAAGAAAAATCTCAAATAAACAACCTAACCTTACACCTAAAGGAGCTAGAAAAAGAAAAACAAACAAAACCCAAAACCAGCAGAAGGAAGGGAAAATAAAGATTAAAGCATGGGATGCCTGGGGGTCCCTGAGCCTGAGCAGGCTCAGTGGGTTAAGCCTCTGCCTTCAGCTCAGGTCATGATCTCAGGGTCCTGGGATCGAGCCCCACATTGGGCTCTCTGCTCAGCAGGAAGCCTGCTTCCCCACCTCTCTCTCTGCCTGCCTCTCTGCCTACTTATGATCTCTCTCTTTGTCAAATAAGTAAATAAAATCTTTTAAAAAAAGATCAGAGCAAAAATAAATGATATGGAAACTAAAAAGAAGAAGAAGAAGAAGAAGAAGAAGAAGAAGAAGAAGAAGAAGAAGAAGAAGAAAAAGAAAGAAAGAAAGAAAGAAAGAAAGAAAGAAAGAAAGAAAGAAAGAAAGAAAACAATAGAACAGGTTAATGAAACCAGGAGGTGGTTCTCTGAAAAAATAAATAAAATTGATAAACCTCTAGCCAGCCTTATCAAAAAGAAAAAAGAAAGGAACCAAATAAATAAAACCACAAGTGAGAAGGAGAAATAACAACTAACACCACAGAAATACAAGAATTAAGAGAATATTATGGAAAACTATATGGCAACAAATTGGACAACATGGAAAAATGGGCAAATTTCTAGAAACATATAATCTACCAAAACTGAAACAGAAAGAAAAAGAAAATTTGAACAGACTGATAACCAGAAAAGAAATTGAATCAGTAATCAGAAAACTCCCAAGAAAGCAAAGTCCAGGGCCAGATAGCTCCAGAGGAGAACTCTATCAAACATTTAAAATTCTTATTCTTATCAAACTATTCTGAAAAATAGAAAATGACAGAAAACTTCTGAGTTCATTTTATGAAGCCAGCATTAACCTGATACCAAAACCAGATAAAGACTCCACTAAAAAAGAGAACTACAGGCCAATATCCCTAATGAACATGGATACTAAAATTCTCAATGAAATATTAGCAAACTGAATCCAATAATACCTTTAAAAAATCATTCACCATGATCGAGTGGGATTTATTCCTAGGTTGCCAGGGTGGCTCAATATTTGCAAATAAATCAGTGTAATACACCACATTAAGAAAAGAAAGGATAAAAACCATATGATCATTTCAATAGCTGCCAAAAAAACATTTGACAAAGTACAACATCTATTCATGATAAAAAAAACCTCCAAAAAGGAGGTTTAGAGGGAACATACTTCAACATAATAAAGGCCATCTATGAAAAACCCATAGCTCATATCATCTCAACGGGGAAAAACTGAGAACTTCTCCTCTACAGTCAGGAACAAGATAGGGATGTCCATTCTCACCACTGTTATGTAAGATAGTCCTGGAAGTCCTAGCCACAGCAATTGGTTAAAAATCGGTTAGAAAATCAGTTAGAAAAAAGAAATAAAAGGCAAGGAAGGAAAATAAAAAGCAAGGAAGGAAAAGGAAAATCAGCAAGGAAGAAGTCAGACTTTAACTATTTGCAGATGACATGACACTCTGTATAGAAAACCCGAAAGACTCCACCAAAAAAAAAAAAAAACCGGTAGAACTGAATTCAGTAAAGTTGTAGAATACAAAATCAATGTACAGAAATCTGTTGCACTTCTATACACCAATAATGAAGCAGCAGAAAGAGAAATCAAGGACTCAATCCCATTCACAATTGCACCAAAAACAATAAGATCCTAGGAATAAACCTAATCATAGAGGTAAAAGATCTGTACTCTGAAAACTATAAACACTGATGAAAGAAATTGAAGATGACACAAAGAAATCAGGACACATTCCATTGCTCATGGATTGGAAGAACAAACATTATTAAAATGTCTTTACTAGCCAAAGCAATCTACATATTTAATGCAATCCCTATCAAAACACCAACAGCATTTTTCACAGAGCTGGCACAAACATTCCTAAAATTTTTATGGAGCCACAAAAGACCCCAAATAGCCAAAGCAACCTTAAATAAGAAAAGCAAAGCTGGAGGAATCACAGTTTTGGACTTCAAGTTATACTACAAAGCTGTAATGATCAAAGTAGTATGGTACTGTCACAAAAATAGACACAAAGATCAACGGAACAGAAGAGAAAACTCAGAAATGAGCCCACTACTATATAGTCAATTAATCTTTGACAAGGCGGGAGAGAATATCCAGGGGAAAAAGAAAGTATCTTCAACAAAGGGTGCTGGGAAAACTGGACAGTGACATGCAAAAGAATGAAACTGGACAACTTTCTTACATTATACATGAAAATAAATTCAAAATGGACTTAAGACCTAAATGTGAGACCTGAAACCACAAAAATCCTGGAGGAGAACACAGGCAGTAACCTCTTTGACATTAGCCATAGCAACTTCTTTCTAGGTATGTCTCCTGAGGCAAGGGAAACAAAAGCAAAAATAAACTATTGGTTGGGGGGCGGTGACTGGGTAGTTCAGTCAGTTAAGCATCTCACTCTTGATTTTGGCTCAGGTCATGATCTTAAGGTTGTGAGATTGAGCCCCGCATCGAGCCACACACTGGGCATAAAGACTGCTTAAGATTCTCTCTCTCTCGCTCTCCCTCAACCCCTCTCCACTCTCCCTCTCTTAAAAAAAAATAAAAATAAAAAAATAAATTGTATCTCTCATCTTTTTTTTATTATTTAAAATTTTATTTATTTGGGAGAGAGAGTGCACACGACCAAGAGAGTGAAAGAGAGAGGAAGAAAGAGAGCACAAGCAGGGGGGAGAGGCAGAGGGAGAGGGAGAGGCAGACTCCCCAATGAGCAGGGAGCCCAACATGGGGCTTGATCCCAGGACCCTGAGATCATGACTTGAGCCAAAAGCAGATGCTTAACTGACTGAGCCACGCAGGCTCCGCACTATCTCTCATCTTTAAAAAAAAGTTAGAAAACTATTGAGACTTCATCACAATAAAAAGCTTCTGCACAGTGAAGGAAATAATCAACAAAACTAAAAGGAAATCTATGGAATTAGAGAAGATTTTTTTTTTAAGATTTTATTTATTTATTTGAGATAGAGACAGCAAGAGAGAGCATGAGAGGGGAGAAGGTTAGAGGGAGAAGCAGACTCCCCATGGAGCTGGGAGCCCGATGTGGGACTCGATCCCAGGACTCTGGGATCATGACCTGAGCTGAAGGCAGTTGCTTAACCAACTGTGCCACCCAGGCGCCCGAGAGAAGATATTTTTAAGTGACATATCTAATAAAGGGTTAATATCCAAAAGCTATAAAGAATTTATACAACTCAACACCCAAAAAACAAATAATCCAATTTAAAAACGTACAGAAGACATGAATAGACATTTATCCAAAGAAGACATCCAGACGGCCAACAGACACATGAAAAGATGCTCAACATCACTCATCATCAGGGAAATACAAAATAAAATTACAATAAGAAATCACCTCGCACCTGTGAGAATGGCTAAAATAAAGAAACACAAGATACAATAGGTGTTGGTGAGGATGTGGAGAAAAAAGAATCCTCATGCACTGTTGGTGGGAGTGTAAACTTGTGCAGCCACTCTGGAAAACAGTATGAAGTTTCCTCAAAAAGTTAAAAATAGAACTACCTATGATCCAACAATTGTGCTACTGGTATTTACCCAAAGAATACGAAAATACTAATTCAAAGGGATACACCACCCCTGTGTTTATAGCAGAATTATCTACAATAACAAAATTGTGGAAACAGCCCAAGTGTCCATCAACTGATGAATGGATAAAGAACGAGTATGTGTATACAATGGAATATTATTCAGCCACCAAAAAGAATGAAATCTTGTCATTTGCACCAGACATGGACAAAGCTAGAGCATATTATGCTAAGTGAAATAAGTCAGTCAGAGAAAGACAAGTACCATATGATTTCACACATACGTGCAATTTAAGAAACAAAACAAATGAACAATGGGAAAAAGATGGAGAGGCAAACCAAGAAACAGACTCTTGACTATAGAGAACAAACTGATGGTTACCAGAGGGCAGGTGGGTGGCAGGGATGGATGAAATAGATGATGGGGATTAAGGAGGGCGCTTGCTGTGATGAGTCCGGGTGTGGTATGGAAGTATCGAATCACTATATTGTACGCCTGAAACTAATATTACACTGTATGTTAACTAACTGGAATTTAAATAAAAGCTTTAAAATGCAATTATTAATCTAGAAAGAAGTATTATTGTAAAAAATTATGTATCTCTGTACATTAGGGGTTTTTTTCTGGGGTGTTATCTTGTTCTTTGATTAGGAACATATTCATTATTCCCTCATTTTGTTTAATTTTCTATGTTTGTTTCTATGAATTATGTAGAACAGCTACCTCTCCTGGTCTTGAAGTAGGGGCCTTGCGTGGGAGTGTCCCCTGTATAAACTGCCATCCCAGCAGTGTTGTCTGGCTGGCTGGAGTCGGAGGGAGCACAGATCGTAGGTGTCCTGGGGTGTGCTATGCTGGGACAGCAGGAGCTGGAGCAGATGTGGGCCAGGAGGCCTTAAGGAGCTCTGGGTGGCGGCTGACCTGGTGGGATGGCTAGAGCTGGAGTAGGCATGGGCCAGGGGTATCCCAATGTGTACTATAGCAAAGTAACCCAAGTGGGAGAGTTGGATCAGGTGCAGGCCTGGGGGAGCGGGGTTCTTGGAGTGCATTGCACCAGGGGGCCTTGGTGGGATGGCTGGACCTGGAGCAGATGTGGGCAGGGGGAGCTGCTTTGGGAGGTATGGCTGGAGCTGATGTGGGCTAGGGGCCTGAAACTCACTGGGGGAACCCTAAAGGCTGGCTAGAGTGCCTCTACTCTGCTATCAATTCACTTAAAAAGATATCAGATGACCACCAAAC
>CM052801.1:36669997-36738505 GCA_028533885.1 Nasua narica | reverse complement strand
ATTCCTCTTGCTGCCAATCATTTACCGACCAGTAGGAGCCACCCATGGCTGGACTACAGGGCCTGCCAGAGGATGCTTTTCAAAGTCCTCGGTTACTGCCATGTCCCAGGCTCCTCATATCATTAATCCAGTGATGGCAAATTACTACATCCAAGAGACAACCCTTATCTGCTTTCTACGGGAACTTCAATTAATGCCCAACACAGGCATGCCTGTGACACACCCCCATCAGGTTTCCAATCATCAGTCTTCCCAGACTGTCAATCACTGACCTACACAGTTTCTAAAGCTGACTTACAGAGAGATCAAACACTGACCATTCCTGAAGGATGTTATGGTTCCCACTCCAGAAACCAAACCAGTGTCCTTCATGAATGTTCATAGAAACTTTATTCTTAATAGCCCCAAACTATCCAAACAACAGGTGACTACATAAACAACCTGTGGTACATCCATACAATGAAATACTACACAGCAATAAAAAGGAACAAAAAACCTGATACACGCAACTTCATAGAAGAATCTCAAAATCAGTATGCTGAGTAAAAGAAGCCTGAAAGAAAGGAGTACATACTATGTGATTCCATTTAAATGAAGCTCTAGAACAAAGCCAACCCTTAGTGATGGAAGTCAGAATACTGGTTGCCACTGGGTGGGGAGGATCGAATGGGAAGAGACCATAATGGAACATTCTAGAATGATAGAAATGCTTTGGTCAGGGTGGAGGTACATGGGTCTATACATTTATGAAAATTCAAAGCACGATATACCTAATATGGGAGCACTTTAATGTATGTAAATTATACCCCAATTTAAAAAAGAAATACTGGAACGGAGATACCTCTGAACATTGGCATTTTATGTAAGTAGGACAAGCTAGGGAAATGAAAATGATAGGCAGAAAGAACTTTCCAACACATGCACTGTTTAATTTATCCCTCCACTAAATCCTCAAAAAATAGGGATTATTACTGCCATTTTACTGAACCAAAAAGTATAGCTTAGAGAACTTAGGTTATATGCCTGAGTCTATAAATTCTGTGGTAGAGCCATGTTTACAACCCAAATGTTTTGACCCCAATGCCTTGTCTGCAGTGATACTTGAAGGGGCTTGTGAGAGGCATCAAATCTGAGTTATTCCCCAACACCCTAGCTAGTGATAGCTGTGATCAAGTGATAGTAAGTGATAGCTGAGACAGGTAAATTGTGGTATCACATTTTTCCCATTTTTTCCCTAACATTTGCATCAAGTTTTATCTTGCATATTTTGAGACCATAGTGCATACGGTTTTAAAATTAAGGCTTTTTAGTGATTTGAACTTTTTTTAAATCATTATCTAGTTATTTTTTTTTAGTATTTTGACCATAATGTCTATATCGTCTGCTATTAATATAATTACACCATCCTTCGACTTTCAACCTTTCTGTCCTTATGTTTTAGATGTCTCCAGATTATAACTTGCATTTTTTTTTATCCCGGTGCCAATATTTATCTTTTAGCTGGTGAGTTTAGTCTGTTACATTTATTGGGATTATTGACATATTTGAATTTATTTCTACTGTCTTATTGTATGCTTTCTATTTGTCCTATTTTTCTATTTGTATTTTTTTTTCTTTATTTCTAGCCTTTTTTAGAATAAACTTTTTTGTTCTTAATTTTCTCTCATTCCATTTTCTCTGTTCTGATTTGTAAGTTTTTTGTGTCTATTCTTGTAAAGGCTATTTGAGCTTTCAAACATTTATAACCACATAAATGTTTGTGAATATTTTTACCCATATCAAAATAGTACAAAAGACTAGAAAATTTTATTTTATTTTATTTTTTATTTTTTAAAAAAGATTTTATTTATTTAACAGAGAGAGAGATCACAAGTAGGCAGAGAGAGAGGAGGAAGCAGGCTCCCTGTTGAGCAGAGAACCCGATGTGGGGCTCGATCCCAGGGCCCTGAGATCATGACCTGAGCTGAAGGCAGAGGCTTTAACCCACTGAACCACCCAGGTGCCCCAAGACTAGAAAATTTTAAATCCTATCACAACTTTTCACCTATTTGCAAAAGGCATCACAAACACCTTAGTTCCCAGATAGTAAAATAATGGGAAAAGAATGGTTAAAATGGTACATTTTATGTTATGTATATTTTGCCACCATAAAAAGGAATAAAAAAAGATATACCAAATAAATAATAACCAAAAAAGTTGGTACAGTTATATTGATAGTAGTTTAAATACCCTGTAAGGGTAAAAAGGAATTGCTATTTATCTTCATTGTCTCCAATTCCTATCCTTCCATTTTCTCTCTAACCCACTCCAATAAAGATTTTGCCCCTATTATTACTGAATCAGGTTTTGACAAAGACACCCCATAGTGTCTTTCACAAGGCTAAATTCAAAGGAAACTCCTCATCTTACCTGACCTATCAACATTTGATAAAGTTGATCCCTCTCTTCTTGAAACACATTAATCACTTGCCTTCTTAGATATGATTTTCTTATTTCTCCTATTCCTCTTATTCTTTCTTCATGGGCCACTCTCTCAATCTCCTTTGCTGGTTACTCTTCATCTCTCCTACTTGCAAAAGTTGAAGTACCCCAATGCTCAGTCCCCAGACCTCTTCTTTTTCCCATCAGTACACACTTTCTAGGAAATAGTATTTTTTTTTAAAGATTCCATTTATCCATTTGACAGAGAGAGAGATCACAAGTAGGCAGAGAGGCAGACAGAGAAAGAGGGGGAAGCAGGATCCCTGCTGAGCAGAGCCCGACGCGGGGCTCGATCCCAGGACCCCGGGACCACGACCCGAGCGGAAGGCAGAGGCCCCAACCCACTGAGCCACCCAGGCGCCCCGGAAATAGTATTTTTTTTTAATTATTTAAATTCTATTTAGTTAACATATACTGTATTATTAGTTTCAGGGGTAGAATTTAGTGAGTCATCAGTTGCATATAACATCCCGTGCTCATTACATCAAGTGCCCTCCCTGATGCCCATCACCCAATTACCCCATCGCCCCACCCACCTCCCCTCCAGCAATCCTCAGTTTATTCGATATAGTTAAGAGTCTCTTATGGTGAGGCACCTGGGTGGCTCAGTTGTCAAGCATCTGCCTTTGACTTAGGTCATGAGCCCAGGGTCCTGGGATTCAGTCCCACGTCAGGCTCCCTGCTCAATGGGGAGCCTGCTTCTCCCTCTGCCCCTCCCCCTGCTTGTGCTCTCTCTCCATCAAATAAATAATCTTTTTTTTTTAAAAAAAAAGTCTCTTATGGTTTGCCTTCCTCTCTGTCTTTATCTTATTTTATTTTTCCTTCCCTTCCCTTACGTTCATCTGATTTATTTCTTAAATTCCACATATGAGTGAAACCAGAATTTCTCTGACTTATTTCACTTAGCTTAGTACTTTTTAGTTCCAACCACGTCATAGAAAATGGCAAGATTTCATTCTTTTTGATGGCTGAGTAATATTCCATTATATATATCACATCTTCTTTATATATCCACCACATACATCTTTATATAGAAACACACCACATCTTCTTTATCCATTCATCTGTTGATGGACATCTGGGCTCTTTCCATATTTTGGCTATTGTGGACATTGCTGCTATAAACATTGGGGTGCATGTGCCCTTTCCAATCACTATTTTTGTGTCCTTTGGATAAATATCTAGCAGTGCTATTGCTGGGTCATAGGATAGATCTATTTTTAACTTTTTGAGGAACCTCCATACTTTTTTCCAGAGTGACTGCTCTGGGTAATAGCATTTAATTTCATGGCTTGAAGTACTATTTCTAGACCAAGACCTTTGAATTTATATCTACAGGTTTACATTGAGACTCCTGGAAAACTACACACAGACATCTTTCACTTAGGTGCCATGTAGGCATATCTAACTTAACATGCTAACAACCAAACTCCTTTCTCCCCACCAACACCATCCAAGACTGGTGTTCCCATACTCTCTTCCCTTAAGGAACTGAAAACTTTAATATTTTGGTTTGCTCATGAGAGAAATATTTGGCCCCTTCTTCTGTGTCATTGTTGACTTTTTTTTTCTCTCACATGCCACATCCATTTCATCCATCAGAAAAACTGTCAGGTCTATTTGGAAAATTAATTCATCCAGAATCCCACAACTTATTGCCCCCATCCACTGCTGCCACCGTCAAACAAATTACCATTATCTCTCACCTGGATTTCATAAGGTCATAAGGGTGGAGCACTCGTGAGTGGGATCAGTGCCTTTTTAAGAGTCATGAGAAAGCTTGCTTCCTCTGTTCTGCTTTCAGCCATATGGGGATGCAGTGAGAAGTCTGTGGTCTGTGACCCAGCAGTGTGCTCTCACTAGAACCTAACTATGCTGCCGCCCAGATCTTGGACTTCCTGCCTCCAGAACTGTGAGAAATAAATTTCTGTTGTTTATAAGCCACTAGCTTATGGTATTTTGTTATAGCAACTTAAGCAGACTAAGATTATCCTTGTGAGTCTGAGATGGCTCCTCCAACCATGGCACGGTGCCCACTTTCCTGACGGAAAAAAACATGGGAAAGGGCAAAGAGAAAAATGTGAAGAGAATAAGCCTGATGATACACTTCCCTTTTTAGGAGTTTCCTTGACGTACCAAAGTGATCTGTGCCAATTTCTCATTGGCCAGAGTTGTGGATCTTATGCTGCAAAAAATGACTGGGAGTTTACTCATAATAGTGCACATTACTAGGCTGAGAAAAATCAGTGTTCTTTAAGCCCGGAAAAAGAGGAGAATGGATAATAGTTAAGTAGCTAGAAGTATTTGCCATACTAGAGCAGACATCAAGTCCTAACAAATATCAAAGAATCAATTTAATAAAGATAATGTTCTTTATACAGTTTTTTTAAGATTTTATTTATTTGACAGAGAGAGATCACAAGTAGGCAGAGAGGCAGGCAGAGAGAGAGGGGGAAGCAGGGTCCCCGCTGAGCTGAGAGCCCGATGCGGGGCTCGATCCCAGGACCCCGAGATCATGACCTGAGCCAAAGGCAGATGCTTAACCGACTGAGCCATCCAGGCGCCTAGATAACATGAATTTCTTGAGACAAAGATACATTCATCTCCTTCTGTAGTGTCTACCACCTCACTCAGCAGAATGTGATCCACAGGAAAGGGCAGTCAGCCTGGGTGAGGAGGTGAATGGGAGCGTTTCTTTGTATTCCCTCCCTACCTGCAAGGAGCCCTGAGACCTGGCAAAACATGATCAGGAATTCAGGCAGCGATTGCTACAGTCCGTTTCAGGAAACTCCCAGCCTGGCAAAGGAGAAATGTCTACCTGGTGCCTACCTTTTGGAGAAAGATCAAATTCTTATTCACTTGTCACAGATTTGTCATCAACCCAGACATCATTATTTCCTCCCGTGTCTTTTTCAGGAGACAGGCTGCTGATTCAGTGGAGCCAGGAGAATCTAGGCTTCCCACATTTCACAGTCATAAGCCTGGATGCTGCCACACACACTAATTTTGAGCTCTTCTTCTCTCCCTACACAGTCACACACTGCTGTCATAAGAATTCATGGCAGTGGAGGGGCACCTGGATGGCTCAGTCAGGTAAGCATCCACCTCTTGATTTTGGCTCAGGTCAGGATCTCAGGATGCTGGGCTCCTCTCTCTCTCTCTCTCTTTCTCTCCCTCTCTCTCTACCCTCCCCACTCTAAAAAATTAACCATGGACCCTTGGGTGGCTCAGTCTGTTAAGTGTCTGCCTTGAGCTCAGGTCATGATCCCGGGATCCTGGGATCGAGCCCCGCATCTGGCTTTTTGCAAAGTGGGGAGCCTGCTTCCCCCTCTGCCTGCTGTTCTCCCTGCTGGTCACTTTCTCTCTCTCTCTCTCTCTCTCTCTCTCTCTCTCTCTCTCTGACAAATAAATAAAATCTTTTAAAAAAATTAAAAATTAACTAAAAATTTTTTTAATTAAAAAAAAAAAGAACTCAGGGTAGTCATGTGTCACTCAGCATCAGAAAAGAGGACTCGGAGTCTTGCTGTCCATGAAGAAGAGATTAACAGTTCCAGCTTGAGAATATGGCTGTGAGGTCAACCTTATACCCCGCCCCCTTTGATCCGGTGGTAGTACCTGTAGTCTTGTTTCGCCACCAATCATCAGCCAGTAGTAATGCAACCTCTTGACTACACATGGGAAAGCCTTTTAAAATGTAAAGTACTCTACTATATTCATATTGATTATTTTAAAGTGCCACCTGAGGACTCGCTGTGTGCTAGAGATCCCTCTGAGAACTTCACTTGCATTTGTCCATTTAACCCTTATAATTCTGCCAACTGCATATTATTTCTCCCACTTAATAGCTGAGGAAACTTGGGCACAGAGGCGATTATTAACCTAAGACAGGATTATTAACATGCCCAGTGGGAAAGTGGCTGAGTCAGGATTTGAATGTAGGTTGATGGGGCTCCAAAGCCTAAACTCTCCCAACCACTACGCTTCTCTAGGAAAAAACCTAAAGTTCTGGAATTATTGGGGATGATGTTATTCCTTTACACACCCGGGAGATGGTCATACAGTGTTGCTAATCCGCGTGTGGTGTGCTAACCAACAGCGTGACCTGGGAACATGCTAGAAATGAAGAATCTTGAGTCCCAACCCAGACCCACTGAATAAAAAATGAGCAATATCCTAAACAAAAATCCTCAGGGGCTTCAGGTGCATGGTTCCGTGGGAGAAGCGTTGGTTAGAATTCCGCGGTGCACTATCATAAAGGGCTAGCAAATGAAATGTTGCGTTCCACTCAAATATCCTGGAGCTCCTACTGCTAGCAAAACACCTGTGTTTCAGCGCCCCGCCCCCCCAGCCCCGCCCCGCCCCTCCCTGCCTGCTTTTAGGCCTGTATCTCTGGCTCACTCATTTATTAAATCCATTCAGCTATCTATTCAGCTATCTCGCTACATAGAGGCACTGAGGATTCATCAGTGAATGATCACAAACCAGAGCACACGTGGAGAAATTACATTCTACTGGTGGAGGGCAGAAACTAGACTGATTGTAAATTATATGCTGGGTGGTGTTAAACCCTGTTGAAAAAACAAAGCAGGCTGAGGGAGTGAGGTGTTCGGCAGTTGCTGAAGCCAAATAGTTCTTGGCCCTTCCCATCTGCACAGGGCAGATCTTGAGTCTCCTTTCAAGATGGAGGGGGCAGGACACCAGGTGTCTAAAGAGTCACCATGCTAAGAATATTTTCTACTAGGGCTCCTGGGTGGCTCAGTTGGTTAGGCGACTGCCTTCCGCCTGGGTCATAATCCCGGGGTCCTGGGATCGAGCCCCACATGGGGCTCCCCGATCTGCAGCGGGTGGCCTGCTTCTTCCTCTCCTTCTGCTGCTCCCACTGCTTGCGCTCTCCTGCTCTTTCGTTATTATTATTATTATTATTATTGTTATGTTAGTCACCATAAAATGCATCATTAGTTTTTGATGCAGTGTTCCAAGATTCATTGTTTATGTATAACACCCAGTGCTCCGTGCAATACGTGCCCTCCTTAATACCCACCACTAGGCTCACCCATTCCCCCAGCCCCCTCCCCTCTAAAACCCTCAGTTTGCTTCTCATAGTCCACAGTCTCTCATGGTTCGTCTCCCCCTCTGATTTCCCCCAATTCACTTTTCTTTTCCTTCTCCTGATGTCCTCCATGCTATTCCTTATGTTCCATAAGTAAGTGAAACCATATAATTGACTTTCTCTTCTTGTCTTATTTCATTCAGCATAATCTCCTCCAGTCCCATCCATGTTGATGCAAAAGCTGGGTATTCATCCTTTCACATGGCTCAGTAATATTCCATTGTGTATATGGACCACATTTTCTTTATCCATTCGTCTGTTGAAGGGCATCTCGGCTCTTTCCACAGTTTGGCTATTGTGGCCATTGCTGCTATGAACTTCGGGGTACATATGGCCCTTCTTTCAACTACATCTGTATCTTTGGGGTAACTACTGCTCTTTCATTCTATCAAATAAATAAAATATTTAAAAACAAAGAAAACCCCACAAAAACCCAAAAATGCCTTCTACTGTTATCCCTTTCCTCATACTCATAATTTAGTCTAATCAAGAGAAAAACATCAGACATACCCAGATTGGGGGACATTCTACAGGATATCTGGCCAGTACTTCACAAGACTGTCAAGGTCACAAAAGACAAGGAGGGAGTGAGAAACTGTCACGGACCATAGGAGACTGAGGAAACATGACAACTAAATCCAGTATGGTACGTAGATTGGATTCTAGAACAAAAAAAAAGGAACATCAATGGAAAAAACTGGTGAAATCCAAATAAAGTTTCGAGTTTTGCAAATAGCAGTGTCTCACTTTTGGTTTCTTTGTTTTTGTTTTGTTTTGTTTTAATTCAATTAGCCAACTAATAGTACATCATTAGTTTCAGATATAGTGTTCAATAATTTATCAGTTGCATGTAACACCCAGTGCTCATCCCATCATGTACCCTCCTTAATACCCATCACCCAGTTCCCCCCTCCCCGTACCCCCCTCCCCTCCAGCAACCTTCAGTTTGTTTCCTAGGGTTAAGAGTCTCTCATGCTTTGTCTCCCTCTCTGATGACTTCCCATTTAGTTCTCCCTCCCTTCCCCTACAGTCCTCTGCCCTGTTTCTTATATTCCACATATGAGTGAAACCATATGATAATTGTCTTTCTCTGACTGACTTATTTCACTCACAGCATAATACCCTCCAGTTCCATCGACATCAATGTAAATGGTAAGTATTCATCCTTTCTGATGGCTGAGTAATATTTCAGTGTGTGTGTGTGTGTGTGTGTGTGTGTGTGTGTGTATCACATCTTTATCCATTCATCTGTTCAATAGTTACTTCGTTTTTGGAAAAATACCATGGAATGTAAGATCTTAATAATGAGGGAAATTGGGTAAGAGATATACAGAAACACTTCCTACTATCTTTGCACCTTTTTTGTAAATCTAAAATGATTCCAAATTAAAGAATTTTTATCTTTTTTAAAAAAGATTTTATTTATTTATTTGACAGAGGGAGAGACAGTAAGAGAGACAGCACAAACAGGGGGAGCAGCAGGCAGAGGGAGAGGGAGAAACAGGCTACCCGCCAAGGAAGGAGCCTAGTGCAGGGCTCAATCCCAGGATCACAGCCCAAGCTGAAGGCAGATGCCCAACCGACTGAGCCACCCAGGAACCTTTCTTTCTCTCTCTCTCTCTCTTTCTTTTAGAGATTTTATTTATATATTTTACAGAGAGAGAAGGATTTTAAAAAAATTTAGTTCAAAGACTGGCAAAATGTTGAAACTTGTTGAAGGATGGTAAGTGCAAATCAGAGTCATTGTACTATTTTTCCACTTTGATGTACGTTTGAGATTATCCCAGTATCTGGATGGGATAATCTCATAGAAAATATTTTAAAGAAAAATGAGCTCATTCTGAAAAAAAAAAAAAGGAAAGAAAAGGCATCTTGAAAATAAGATGAAAAGGAAGAAATAACTACAGGAAACATTTACTTTTAAAAGACTTATAGAATATTATAAACAATTACACCTTAATTCAAAACTTAGTTGATATCATTGAATCTACATTTCCATTGTAGTATCACTAAAGATGGGATGACATACATTATGTCTGTCAATGAGAATACAAGGCAATAGGAAGCCCACAACACCACCCATAAAGCATGATAAAAAAAATGAACCTAAATTTAATCTGGCATCCAGATCTAGGTCACATTTATAAGAAATACCAAGAATGGAAAAACAAATTCAAAGACTCCATGATAAAAAAAAATCAGTTGAATCCAGGTTATGGGACATTCTACTAGAGCCAATAACCAGAATTCTCCACCAAATCAATTTCACTTAAAAAGGGAGGAAACTGTTATGACTTGAAATATAACAGCCAAATACAAGGTACGAACTTTTTTTCTACATCTCTGCCTTCTTTCCCCTGGATTATTTCAAAGTAAATTCCAGACACCCTATAATTTCTTCTTAGTTATGTTTTATGTTACTCCCCCAAATAAGGACACCTTTGAAAATAATGACTATAGTACCATTACCACACCTAAAAAATTTACAATTCCAGATTATCAGCAAGTATCTAGTGTTCAAATGTTCCCAGTTGTATCATACGTTTTTAAATGAATTGTTTGAATCATGATGCAAATAAGTCTCACACATTACAGTTGGTTGATATCTTAAATTTTTTTAAAGATTTTATTTATTTATTTGAGAGAGAAAGAGATCACAAGTAGGCAGAGAGGCAGGCAGAGAGAAGGGAGGAAGCAGGGCTCCCCGCTGAGCAGAGAGCCCGATGCGGGGCTCGATCCCAGGACCCTGAGATCACGACCTGAGCCGAAGGCAGAGGCTTAACCCACTGAGCCACTCAGGTGCCCCTTAAATTTTTTAAACTATGTACTCCTTATCCACCTCTTTTATCCCTCCTTATATGTATTTGTTGATGAAAAGAGATAGTCTTGAAGACCTTCAGTGAATGTATTTAGAATGAATTTCCAAGTGCACCCACGGTATTAGTTCATAAGTTCCTCTGTTTTCTACATTTCTGGTCAATTGGTGGGTAGATCTATTGATAAGATTCTGATTCAATTTTTTGTCACTTATGTCATTTCTGCTTCAGAGGTGGTGTGACCAAAGTGCGTTCTTCAGGTTGGGATGTTAGGTTGCCTGTCATTTTTTGTGATTTTATTAGTAATTGGTGGTCATTGCCTAATTACACCAACTCAGAATGGTTTACAAAATAATGATACTCTATCACCCTTCTTCACTTGTTAGAAAAGCACTTTTGGGAAGAAAGGCTTTCTTTCATCAACTATTAAGTTATCTTTGATCAAAAATGGTACAAGAAAAGCAAAATAAATGTTTGATTCTTCCCCTTTATTCAAGCAAATTTTAAATTAATGAAATGGTTAACGAGCGTCTCCAAGTGTGACATAAGAGTTGTTTTTATATCAGTATGAACTCTTGAATTTAAACATATTTAATGTGCTTTGATCCATTGCAGTTATCCCTAATGATGCTCAAATTGTCCCATCTTTCCCCAGTGGAAGCTTCTTCAGTTGGTTTCTGAGTTCTTTGACATGAGAATAGTAGCCTTTGAAAGCTTCCTAGCCAGCTGGAATAACATGATGGTCCGATATCATTTTATACACTTCCTTTTACAGTCGTAAAATCACTCCCTAATTGTTTTTAGTGAGTAATGGTATATATAGGCTCCTATCCAGATACTGGGAATGCTCAATGCCACTGCATTGACCATTGCTTCTAAGTCTTTTCCATAAAAGGAGCTAGGAAATAAGTATTTTTTAACCATAAAAGACATCATGAGTCACACTGATACTTATTTATATATTTTTTACTTTAATTTGACTGTAGTAAATATACAGTGTCATATTAGTTTTAGGTGTACAATATGGTGATTCAACAGTTCTATATTTACTCAATGCATATCAGAATAAAAGTGTACTCTTAATCCCCTTCCCCTATTTCACCCATTCCCCCAGCCACCTCCCCTCTGGTAACTATCAGTTTGTTCTCTATAGTTAAGAATCAGTTCTTGGTTTGTCTTTTGTTTCTTTCCTTTGTTCATTTGTTTTTGTTTCCTAAATGCCACGTGGGAGTGAAATCATATGGTATCTGTCTTTCTCTGATGGACTTATTTTCCTTAGCATTATACTCTCTAGCTCTATGCACGTCATTGCAAATGGCAAGATTGCATTCTTTTTAGTTTGGCTATTTTAAATAATGCTGCAATAAATATATATCCCTTTGAATTAGTGTTTTCATATTTTTTAGGTAAATACCCAGTAGGGTGATTACTGGATCATACAGTAGTTCTATTTTTAATTTTTGATGAACTTCCATACTGTTTGCCACAGTGGCTGCACCAGTTTGTGTTCCCACCAACAGTGCGTGAGTGTTTGTTTTCCTCCACATCCTTGCCAACACTTGTTTCTTGTGTTGATTTGAGCCATTCTGACAGGGGTGCAGTGATATCTCATTGTAGTTTTGATTTGCATTTTCCTACTAGTAAGTGATGTTGAGTATATTTTCGTGTGTCTGTTGTCCATCCATATGTCTTCTTTGGAGAAATGTCTGTTCATGTCTTCTGCTCATTTTTTTTTTTTTTTATTAGAGAGCGAGAGACTGAGAATGAGAGGAGAGAAGGTCAGAGGGAGAAGCAGACTTCCCGCAGAGCCGGGAGTCCGATATGGGACTCGATCCCGGGACTCCGGGATCATGACCTGAGCCGAAGGCAGTTGCTCAACCAACTGAGCCACCCAGGTGCCCTCTTCTGCTCATTTTTTAATTGGATTATTTGGTGGGGTATTTTGTTTTGTTTTTTTGGTGTGGAGTTTTGTAATTCATTATATATTTTGGATACTAACCCATTATCAAATATGTCATTTGTAAATATCTCCTCTCATTCAGTAGATTGTCTTTTAGTTTTATTGATTATTTCCTTTGCTGTGTAGATGGTTTTTATTTGATGTAGTCCTGATAGTTTATTTTTGCCCTTATTTCCCTTGCTTTAGGAGATATATCTAGAAAAATGTTGAGGCTGGTTTTGTGGGTTAATATGTGATCTATTCTGGAAAATGTTCCATGTATACTTGAAAAGAATGTGGATTCTGCTGTTTTAGAATGGAATGTTCTGAATGTATCTGTTATATCCATCTGGTCCAGTGTGTCATTCAAAGCCATTGTTTCCTTTTTGACTTTCTGTTTAGATGATCTGTCCTTTGATGTAAGTAGGATGTTAAAGTCCCCTACTATTATTGTATTACTGTCGAGTGTATTCCTTTATTTTTGTTATTAACTGTTTTACATATTTGGGTACTCCCAAGTTGGGTGCATAAATATTTATAATTATTATATCTTCTTGTTGGATTGTCCCCTTTATTAAGTATAAAGTGTCCTTCTTTGTCTCTTATTAAGCCTTTTTTTAAAAAGTCTATATTGTCCAAAATAAGGACTGCAACCCCAGCTTTCTTTTGGAACTTGTGTTCATTTGTGGAACATTAGGAATAGCATGGACATTAGGAGAAGGAAGGGAAAAACGAAAGGGGGGAATCAGAGCGGGAGATGAACCCTGAGAGACTATGGACTCTGAGAAACAAACTGAGGGTTTTAGGGGAGAGGGGGATGGGGGGAGGTGAGCCTGGTGATGGGTATTAAGGAGGGCACGGATTGCATGGAGCACTGGGTGTTATACGCAAACAATGAATCATGGAACACTGCATCAAAAACTAATGATGTACTGTATGGTGGCTAACATAACATAATAAAAAAATTAAAAATAAAATTTAAAAATAATAAAAAATAAAGATTTTATTTATTTACTTGAGAGAGAGAGAGAGGGAGAGAGAGAGAGGAGAGAACATGAGCGTGGGGAGAGGCAGTGGGAGAAGCAGACTCACTGCTGAGCAGGGAACCCAGTGTGGGGCTCAATCCCAGGACCCTGAGCTGAAGGCAGATGCTTAACTGACTGAGCAACCCGGATGCACTCCTGGCTTTTTTTTTTTTTTTTTTTTGACATCCATTTGCGTGATCGATGTTTCTCCATCCCCTCACTTCCAATCTGCAGATGTTTTTTTGGTCTGAAACGAGTCTCTTGGAGGCAGCATATAGATGGGTCTTGCTTTTTTTATCCATTCCATTACCTGATGTCTTTTAATGGTTTGCAAAGCCTAAAATATTTATTCTCTCATCCTTTTACAGAAAAAGGACCACAGAAGATTGTTTAGAATTTTTAAATCCATACATTTTATATGGCTTCATTACTAACCTTCTGTGTAGTACCTGACTAAATTATGCCCATTATCTTTTAGAACCCAGTTATACAGATACAGTCATAATTTAGTTTGATCAGCATGAATTCAGCAGACTAATTAATAATAGTTCAGAATGCATATATTTCTACTATATATTATACACAGTCGTCATTGCACTACACGCCTGTGATTCTAAATAGCCCTTTTGTATTATCCATAAGCAAATTTGCCTTCAAAGGTGGTTTGGCAGTAATAAGAAATATTTTACTTATACAATCAAATAATCATTATTTTTAGGAGCACCCGGGTGGCTCAGTCGGTTAAGCGTCCTACTCTTGATTTCAGCTCAGGTTTTGATCTCAGGGTCGTGAGTTCAAGTCCCACAATGGGCTCCAAGCTGGGCGTGAAGCCTACTTAAAAAAATAAGCAATAAATAAATAAATAAAAGTTAAAAGTTACAATTAAAAAAAGATACTTCTATATTTACTCCCCAAACAGCATGTAACAATATTGGCTTCCCCCCCATACCTGTCAACTGGAGGCAATGGTGGAGATAAGCCTCAGATTTCTCTTCCAGAAAGGACTCATGGTCCAGCTGTGAGAAGTGTGGTTACTTGAGAGTCTCGAGTTAGCTCTGGTGGGTTTCATCCCAGCTTTGGCGCCAAGGTCCTTCTATTCTCAGGGCTGTCTCCAGCCTATGACTGAGCAATGAGGGGGTTCAAAGGGCTAGGTGAGACTCCTCTAACAGAGAATCTTTGATCTGGAGCTCTATGTTGGGCTAGCTGCAAGTCTATCAGGTTGGCATCATGGTCTGAAGCTCCCACTGCCCTATCCTGCTTCCCCCCTTTTCTTTCACAGGTTCCCAATACACCTGCACTTCTTTTTTTTTTTTTAAGATTTTATTTATTTGACAGAGAGAGAGAGAGAGAGAAAGAGATCACAAGTAGGCAGAGAGGCAGGCAGAGAGAGGGGGGGAAGCAGGCTCCCCGCCGAGCAGAGAGCCCGATGCGGGGCTCAATCCCAGGACCCTGAGATCATGACCCGAGCCGAAGGCAGAGGCTTTAACCCACTGAGCCACGTAGGCGCCCCTACACCTGCACTTCTAATTCCATGCCAGTATCTTCTTCCTGGAAACTTAAGCTGTGACACCAACAGTATATTACAAATCCTTCTGGTCTTTTCCAACCTGATACATGAAAAACAGCATTTCACAGGTTTTATTTGGCATTTCTCTATTATGATGGAGGATGAACACATTGTCACATCTTTAGAAGTGATTTGCATTTCTATGAATTGTCTCTGTCTAGTTTCTTTTTAATTGTTGGGCTTTTATATTGATTTGTAGGAATACCTTATATATTAAGTAAACTGGCCATTGATGGCATCTGTTGCAAATTTTTCTTTGCAACTTGCCATCTTACTTTAAGTTTTTTAAGGTTAATTGAGCATCCAGTAATTTTATGAACAGTGTAGCAATACTTTCTCCCATGACTTCAGAATTTTATGTCATCACTAGAAAGGACTTCACCCTAAGATAATAATAAATATTCTCCATTTTTTTCCCTTCTCGCACACTGATGGTTCCATTTTTACATTTAAATCTTAAAGATTCCACCTGGAATTTATTTTAGTGTAGGAAGTAAGGGAGAGTTCTAATTTTATTGTTTCCTGGAGTATGGCATGGAATATTTCCTTCTGCTGATGAACTGGTAAGCTTTTTCCTTGTGGACAATACAAATCACGTAACTGATTCCATTTCCCCTTTTGCTATTGTTTTAGGAAGATCAGAGACAAATTCACAGTTAAGCACAGAAGTGAATTTCATACCTACATCCCAATTTTCCCTGATGTCAATTTTGTTTGTATTTTTTGTGATCCTACCTTTATTTTTCAATTTTATGCAGTGAATTCTTACCAGGTTCCAAAAATCCAGTGGAAAATAAAGTAGGGAGTAAATGAACACATAAGCTCTAACTCATCTGGGCCTCAGTCATTTCTTGCTCTTCCTTCCTTGTGGGTAGGAGGCTGACTGGGAGGGAGAGAAAATACAAATGGAGATGAGAGACACGGTCTGCCTCACGTCTCCCAGAAGCACCAGCCTGGAAATGCCCACCCATAAGCCAGGTAAGAGGTCACCAGTGGAAGCTTGGGAGGCCCACATACTTAGGGCACCTAGGTATGTATTGGTGATCGACAGAGTTGTATAGATCTGACATGATTGGGGCTGGCAAACTTCTCCTATTAAAGGCCAGATAGTAAATACTTTAGGATCTTCACGCTATATGGTCTCTTTGGCAACTACTCTGTCAGTAGCAAGCATGAAAGCATCCACAGACAATAAATAAGCAAATGAGTATAGTTGTGTTCCAAAAAACTTTATTATTTGACAATGAAATCTGAACTTTATGTACTTTTCAAACATCACAAAATATTCTTCTTTTTACTTTTCTCAAGCATTAAAAAAATGAAAACAATATTCTTAGATTGCAGGCTGTAAAAAAAAGAGTCAGCAAACCCTTGATGCAGAGCTTAAAGATTTTTTTTTATTTATTTGAGAGAGAGAGAGAGAGAGAGAGAGAGAGATTGAGAGCATGAGCGGGGAGAAGGTCAGAGGGAGAAACAGACTCCCAGTGGAGCTGGGAGCCCGATGCACGACTCGATCCCGGGAGATGCAGAGCTTAGATGAAGTTTGTTATCAGGAATATGTGTATAATTGTCAATACTTGATTGCCAATGCAATGACCTCCCTTAGATCAATTAATTCTACTTATAGAAATTTATTACAAGAAAATAATCATGGTAGTACACCAAAATCTGAAAGCAAAGACTGTTATAACATTCTGGACTATTACAATGAAAAAAACTGGGACACATCCAAACATCTGTAACAGAGGAGTGGCTCAAAAAATCTGAGACCATCCAAAACATGGAATGTGATGCAGGCATGTCAATTATTGTGTGGTTCAGAAAGAGAGAAAGCAAATGCAATCAAATATTAACATTTATCAAGTCTAAATGCAGGTTCTGTGGGTGTTCACTGCCAACTTCTCTGTAGGTTTAACATGTAAAAATAAAGTTGGGTACGTGGTTTTAAAAAGTAAAAAATGGGGGCACCTAGATGGTTCGGCATCCGTCTTGAGCTCATCATGATACCAGGGTCATGACCCCCAAGTTGGGCTCCCTGCTCAGCTGAGAGTTTGCTTCTCCCTCTGTCCCTCCCCCTGCTGGTTCTCTCTCTCTCTCTCTCTCTCTCTCTCTCAAATAGACTCTTTTTTTAAAAAAGTAAAAAATGTTTTTGTGAAATGTAAGTTAATAGACTTGCACGGACCCATCTCCAGCTCATCAGAACTCTGTGTTCTTTTGCGTTAAATAAAGATAACAAACATAAAACTCTTTTTCTTCCCCCCACAGGAAAATGGTATAGATTAACTCAATAATAGTTATCTACCTACCTGGTGTCTGTTTCAATCACACCAAATGTAATTTTAACTATATGAAACATGAGAAGGTTTACCAAAAAACCCATTTTTAAAAATCACGTTTCCTTTACAATCATCTTGTTCTAAGGGCAAAGAAAAGCTTGACTTGCTTAGGTTTCCAGCATTTGAAAGAAAAACTTGCTTTTACATGCGAAACACACAGAGTATCTGAGAAGACTTCACCGATAGGAGTGGGGTGTTCTGACCCTATAGGTGGAACAGCATTTGAGAGATCTGGCGTCTGGGTTCTCCCTTCAGACTCAGCCTCCATTTCCTGGGTTTGATGCTATTATTTGAAAATCTAACATGGGAAAATACATTCATTAACTTGAGTGCATACAAATAAAAAGTTTACATATTTAAGTAAAGACATAGGAACTATTTCAACTACAGAATAGCCGACCTTGAGCAGAAGACTTAAGCGACCCTCCACTTGCAGCCTCTTAAAAGAGGTAATAGACACGGTGCGTCGTCAGTATCGTCTTGGATCCTAGTTATGGATTGCAAGCTACAAAACTGGAGTTTTCGAAGATGAGTTTCAGGAAATCCGTCTCCGTTTAAAATACTTTTTAATGCTCACATTCATTCCCATTACTGGGAGTCAAACCCAAATCTCCCGCGTGAAAAATCAAAAGCCAGGGCGATAGTTCACAGGTACTCTCCCTTTTGCAAACCAGAACCATAATCAATTTTTGCCCGTCTGCTTCCGAAGCTCTGACTTTTAAATACTAAACGCTTTACTCTCTCTACCTCCACCTGTGCGCCCCGCCTCCCCGAGAACCCGCCAGATCCCACTAAAGTCCGCCCCCGCGAGCCACGCACAGTCCCCAGAGGCTCAGAGCGCCTCCCGGTTCCCACGCTCTGCGGTTGTGCGTACTCTCTCCGGATTCCCTGAAGCCCCGCCCTTCTCTCCTCCGCGTTCTGCCACTTAGAACCGCCTTCCCCACCTGGCTATTTGGTTGGCCAGCGCCCTTGTCGTACGTCATTCTCCCGCGCCACCCGGAAGCCACGGTTTATAGCAACCGTTCTTATTGCCGGCGGCTCTAAGGTGAGGGCCACGTTTGGGTGTCCCTGGGTGGCCGAGTCCCAGAGTTGGGAGGGGAAGAAGGCAGAACCCCCGGTAGGAGCCGGACGAGCCCACTCCCGCTGTTGAGAGGGTGCAGATGTACTGTGCCGGAGGCCAAACTGAGTGATCAACGTGGTCTACCCCGTCCCCATTCCTCAGGAGCCCATCATGGCGACGCCCCCTAAACGGCGGGCGCTGGAAGCCACGGGGGAGAAAGTGCTGCGCTACGAGGCCTTCATCTGTGATGTGCTACAGCGGGACCTGCGGTGAGTGACAGCGTGGAGGGCCGGGCGTGTGGAACGTTCCACGTGGGGGGGCGGGGCGTTCGAAGTCAGGGCTTCGCCTTCTGATTGGTGGGGGAGGCGTTCGGAGCCCGGCCCCGTGCGCTGATCCGGCGAGAAGGAGGGGCGACATCCGGGGTGCGACTTGGGCTGGGATGTGGCAGTCTTGGTGGGGGATACGTCCGCGTTTGTGCGGCCTCACATCTCACTCACCCGTTGAGCTAGAGTCCAAACCGGGAGTTTAAAGGTTCGAATCCTTGGCTTGGCCATTTCGCCATCCGCGTGAAGACGTTGTACCCTGCCTCGCCTTTCTGTGCCTCACTTTTCTTATCTGTGGAATGGGAAAATTGATGGAACCTTCCTGATGGGGTGGTTTTGAGTTTTTAATGTGTTCAGTGCTTGTAAAGGATTTGACATGGATACTACGGGCTCAATGAGTGTGAAAACTATTACTATCATTATTAATCTGAGCAGGAAGTAGAGTGTTCAGAAGTAGAATAGTGAACATCCTAAAAGGGAAGATTTGTTTTAGGGTGAGAATGGGACACTTTTTTTTTTTTTTTTTTAGAATGGGACATTCTGATTGGTGGGAGACATTGGGAGTAGAGTGTGATAATAGAACTAATGAATAATACCTAATACATATATAGAGCTTACTATTTGGTTAGGCACTACTATAAGTACTTTGTAGTAAACACTGGTTTAATTCTCCTAATGATTCTGTGAAGTAATACTTGTTATCCCTTTTTTATAGATAGGGAAATTGAATCCTAAAGAGGTTACTTAATTGCCAAAGTCACACAACTAGTAAAAAAGGGGATCCTATATTCAAACCCAAGCACTCTGACTCACAATTCAAATCTTAACTTCTGCACTAAAATGCTTCTTTAGGGCACGGCAACATGAGGGTCTCAGTGATAAAATGAGGTATTCTGAAAGGGCCAGGGCTTCCCATTGGTCACCGTTGTCCTCTTGTCCCATCAGAAAAGTGCTGGACCATCGCGACAAGGTATATGAGCAGCTGGCCAAATACCTTCAATTGAGAAATGTCATTGAGCGACTTCAGGTAAAAACACCAAGGTTAGGTACCATTTTGGTATGTGTGGGCAAGGGAGGGGGATGGGAGGAGAGACCCCAGACCAAAACCTGTCAGCTGACCTGAAAGTTGACCACTGACCCCTACCTCTTTTTCCCTGGCCCCACAGGAAGCTAAGCCCTCGGAGTTATATATGCAGGTGGATTTGGGCTGTAACTTCTTCGTTGACACAGTTGTGTGAGTGTCTACCTGCCCCTCTGAGCCCACAGGGCTCAGCTACCCCCTTCCTTCATTCAACAAATATTTTTTTTGAGTATTTGCTATGTACCAGACGCTGTGCTAGGTGCTGGGGATATGACAGTGAATCAAATAGGACAAAATCCCTACCCTCCCAGAGCTTCAATTTGGGGAAAGTGGGAGGAGTGGACTAAAAAAAAAAAAATCTTCAATAAGCTGTATAGTATGCTACACAGTGATAAGGACTTCCCCCACTTCCTCTCACCATTGTTCCCTCAGCCCAGACACTTCACGAATCTACGTGGCCCTTGGATATGGTTTTTTCCTGGAGTTGACACTGGCAGAAGCTCTCAAGTTCATTGATCGTAAGAGCAATCTCCTCACAGAGTAAGTCCATCCTATGAGGATAGTATCTAAAATGCCACCATTTGCAACACCCTTCTCCCTTTCCCTATGGCTCCCTAGGATGAGACTTCAGGGCCCATTTCCCCTCCTCCTCAGGGCTAGGGCTGAGGAAAGTGGAGACACAAAACTTAGCCCCAAGTGTAGCACATAGTAACCACTCAGTAAAGGGTCTTTGTATTGTTCATTCACCGTATTTATTGGCTATCTGTTCTATGCCAGGCTCTGTACTTGGAAGCAGGGAGGTATCAGTGAGTGAGACAGAAGAGTTCCTTGAAGGCCCCATTTTGACCAGATCCAAGAGGTTTCAGCCTATAAATCAGTAACAGTAAAACAAATTACCTCTGAATTCCCCTCCTACTAATTTTCCTGCTCGTTCACTGTACTCTCACCACACTGGTCTTCCTGGGCTTCTTGAAACACCCTCAGAATGATCCCACCTTAGGGTAACTGCAGTGGCTGTGCTCTCTGCCAATAACACGCTTTTCCCAGGTACATACATGGCTTCCTTTCTTCTAACTCAGTTTGAGTCTTTCTTAAAGGTCACCTCCTCAACGAGGCCTTCTGTAACCTAACTTGAAAATTGCAACCTCTGGGAGCGCCTGGGTAGCTCAGTCATCCGACTCTTGGTTTCAGCTCAGGTCATGATCTCGGGGTCATGGGATAGAGCCCCACATCAGGCTCTATGCTCAGCAGGAAGTCTGCTTGGAGATTCTCTCCCTCTCCCTCTGCCTCTCCCCACTCTCTCTCTTTTTCTCTCTCTTTCTAAATGGGTAAAATCTCTAAGAAAAAATTGCAACCCCTGGCACTCCTCATTTCCCTCCCTTGTTCTACTTATGACCTCTTAACGTTTACTGTGTAATTTACTTCTTTCTAAAATTCATTGCCTTCGTCCATTAGGATATAAGCTTTACAAAGGGAGATAGTTTATCTATACTCGCAAGAGGCCAGAGTGGTACATAGCATACAGGAGGCACCCTGTGTTTATTGAATGAATTTAAAAGGATATATTGGAACCAGATTGAAGTAGATCTCTGGTGGTGGAGGGAAGGTAATGTGGGAAGAAAGAATGGGCTCCAGTTGGGTTTAAGGCTTTGTGCAGGGAAGGGAAACTGGGAGTGTGGCTGAGAGGTTTGAAACGTAGCTCAGGAAGGCTTTCCAGGGGAAACGACATTTGAGCCTCTTGGTTGAGTGAACAAGCCATGGGGCTATTTCTGGCAAGGGGACCACGTGTGACTGCCACATTTGCAGAATTGCCAAGAGAGACAAACATGCCAAGAGAGGGAACACTGAGCAATACACTTAGATGAACACCATCTAACAAGAGTGACTACCACTGATCTAAAATGCCTTCTGGGTTAAATCTTTCCTACATTCATTTCTTCCAGAGTCGCCTCTCTCACGGTTTTAGTAAATCTCTTTTCAAACCACTCCAAGGTTTCAGTGTTAATAGACCCAAAAGAGCCTCAGCTCTGCTGAGATTTCTAAATCTTAGTGATCAGACCAATTGGTGAAGGGGTCAAGGGGCCTGCTTTCATGGGCCAACGCAGTTCTGAACTAGTGGTCATTTAGGCCACGTCCATTTTTTATAACAAAACTTTCCTTGTTTTGTCACAGGATTCCTGAGCCTTTCAGATAAAGATTTTTGATTTTTTGAGACTTGATGTCTTTCCCAAAAATATATTTAAATTGTCAGTGCCTGCCCCCTTGTCTGATCTTTTTGATATATTCATATGGTCCATTAGTGTCATGAGAAATGTGATTGAATCTCTTATTATTTTATTACAATTAGGAGGGCTTCCTAGAAGCTTAATCTTTATAGGAGATGAAGATTTGAGTCTGGGTAGCTCACTCTCCTCTTTAAAATACTTTGTTACTTGGGACACACTTGGAACTCTCTTTCAGGTTATTTTATGCAACCAAAAGGACTGTCAGTCCTCCTTATTTTTAGCATATTTCTTTGGGGAGTGGGAGACTCAGATCTGTGTGTATATTCTTTCCTGACTACACAGAAAGGAGTACACGTCCACAGACATGTAACTGTAGAAGAGACAGAATAGGGGCACCTGCTGGGCTCAGTAGGAGGAGTGTGTGACTCTTAATCTCAGGCTTGTGGATTCAAGCCCTACACGGGGTGTAGAGACTGCTTAAAAATAAAATCTTTTAAAAAAGAGAGATAAGAGGGGCGCTGGGGTGGCTCAGTGAGTTGGAGCCTCTGCCTTCAGCTCAGGTCATGATCTCAGTGTCCTGGGATCGAGCCCTCCATCGGGCTCTCTGCTCAACAGGTAGCCTGCTTCCCCTCTCTCTCTGCCCGCCTCTCTGCCTGCTTGTGATCTCTCTCTCTGTCAAATAAATAAATAAGATCTTAAAGAGAGAAGAGACAGTAACCATTTGACCGTTAACACTGCCTTACATATTGAAACAGTAGCAAAAAACTAAACATCTCTCATTTGTGTTAACAACTAGCTTTTGGTGGACTTTGTATTTTTCTCCTGTTCTAAAAGTGTTGCACTCATAGCCTTTCCTACACCAGGCTTGTACCATTAACTAATTTTGTTCTCTCTATGGATGTTCCGATTGCCCTTAGAAGCTGATCAGGTTCATTGCTCTGTTCTTTGAGTACTACCCCAGATATTCTTGAAAGCATTCTTGCTCTCTGGCCACAATGCCATGCTTCATTGATTTCTTGTCTTTAAACATACACTCAACGGTCTCCTGAGGACTTCAGGTACCTTTGAAGTCATTTGAATGAGTAGTCATGCAGTCGTTCATTCAGCATACATTGGCGCGTACTATGGACCACACACAGTTTGCGTCCTGGAGATACAGCAGGGAACAAAGCAGACCAGTCTCCATTCTCTGCCCTTACATAGCTTACATTCTAGTCAGGGGAGCCAGACAATAAAAAATAAGTAAATGATGTAGCATGTCACAGGTGGGCGATGCTACAGAGAATAGCAGGGAACAGAGAGAAGAGACATTGCCTGGGAAAAATTTTTTTGTAACTTTGTATGATGACAGATACCAATTAGTCTTATTATGGTGATCATTTCACAATGTATGCAAATTTGGAATCATTATGTTGTACCCCTGAAACCAATGTTACATGTCAATTATACTTGAATAACTAAAAAAGGGATGAGCCCCTGGGTGGCTCAGTCGGTTAAGCTCCCAGACTCTTGATTTCGGCTCAGATCATGATCTCGGGGTCCTGGGACCGAGCCCCGCGTCAGGCTTTGTGCTCAATGAGGAGTCTACTTGAGGTTTCTCTCTCTCCCTCTCCCTTTGTCTCTCCTCCACTCTCTCTCAAATGAATAAATCTTTAAAAAAAATTTAAAAAGGAAATGCAACATTGCCTAGGATGGAGCGGTTGCAATTTTAAATAGAATGCTTGATTGGATGTGGGGTGTGAGAGTTTCGGGCTGAACAACCAGAAGGAGGGAGTCGCCATTATCCGAGAGGGAGATGGTAGAGAAGGAGCAGATTTAGAGAGGAAGACCCGGGAGTTCAGCCTAGGACCCGTTAAGTATGAGGTGCTTATTAAACACTGAAGTGGAGTTTTTGAAGATGTAATTAAAACTCCCAAGGCTGGAGTTCAGGAGAGGGGTCTGGACTGAAAATATAAATTTGGGAGATACTGATACATAAACGGGTTCATAGTGCTGTATTTTTTTTTTTTCCAATTTAACTTTCTATGTTGTTACCTTCTACTTTCCTTACTGTATCTAGTTTGCCTAAAATTGATTTCGACTGTGACGGATAGTTCAGCACAATAAAATCAGCATTGCTTATCACAGTATCAAGACCCTGTGTGATCCAGCCCCTTCCTATCTCTCGGACCTTCTCTTGTACCAACTTTCCTTCCGCCATTCACTTAATTCCTAACCCTCTGACTTCCTGACTGTTCCTCCAAAAGCTCTTTCCTGCATCTTGGCTTTTTGGGGGGGAAAAGACCTTCTCTTACTATATTACTCTTACTCATCCTTCGTTCTTCAGAAGGGCCTTCCTTGATCCTTTCTATCAGGTAGGATTTTTGGGGTGAGACTGATCCCAGTTGGCCCAGAAGATAGAAGGAACTGACTGGTATATGTAATTCATCAGTCACGGGCCAGAGTGGTTTCAGGCAATTCCAGCTTCCCAGCTGCTTAGGCCTTGGCATCCTCCTTGAGTCGTCTGTCTCTCTCTCATACCTGACATCCGACCGTTTGGTAAATCGTGTTGATTTTGCCTGCAGAATGTATTCCAAATCCAGTCACTAAAAAAATCCTCACCACAGCTGCTGACACTGGCCTGAGTCTCCCATCTCTCACCTCGGCTGTTACAGTAGCCTTCTCACCGGACTTCCTGCTTCCGCACTAGCTCTCCTTAGCCCCAGTGCTCCACGCTGCGGCCAGATGGATCCGCTTAAACCCTAGTCAGCGGGGCGTCTGGGTGGCTCAGTCGGTTAAGTGTCTACCTTCGGCTCAGGTCAGATTCCAGGGTCCTGGGATGGAGCCCCACATCGGGCTCCCTGCTCGGTGGGGAGTCTGCTTCCTTTTCTCCCCTTGCTCATGCTCTCTCTCTCTCTCTCTCAATCTCTCTCTCTCTCTCTCTCTCAAATAAATAAATAAATAAAATCTTAAAAAAAAAAAAAAAAACCCTTGTCAGTTCACATCCCTTTTCTGACCGTAAGCTTCCCTTGGCTCCCATCTCACTTAGAGTAGAAGTCAGAGCCTTGGGGGTTTCACCTGATCCGCCTCCCCAGTTGCCTCTCTGACCTTACCTCCTATAGTTCCCCCTTCACTTATTCTTCTTCAGCCACCCCAGCCTCTTTGCTGTGCTTCAAACATGCCACGTACACTCCCACTCAGCATCTTGGCATGCGCTGGCCCTTCCTTGTGTCTGGAACATTCATCTTCCATCTATCCACTTGATCCACTTCTTTAAGTCTCGATGACTCAAAAGCTTCTCAGCGCAGCCGTTTGTAAGTACTCTCAGAATTGCAGCCCCCACTCCTGCACTCCGTATCCTCTCTTACCATTCAACTGTTTCATTCTACTTAAAACCATCTGACATACTCTAGGTGTCATTCCATCATCTGTCCCTCTTAATGAGAACCCGAGCTCCGAAAGGTTGAGAGTTTCGTTTGCTGTGTTTGCTGTCCTCTTCCCCAGTCCCTAAAATTGCCTGGCATAGAGTAGGGATTCAATAAATGTCTCCGAAGCAGTGCAGCCCAGAGGGTGGCCAGGCCTCTGTGCACAGGATCAGGTCAGGCAGCAGCGTGTCCCGCCACTTGTCATGTGGAGGTCATCCAGCAGGCAGGTAGTTCTTGAAGTGATGCGGAAGCACCATCGTCATGAGCATAAGTGGGGCCCACTTCGCCCTTTCTTGTTTCTTTTCTCCAGGCTCAGCGACAGCCTCACCAAGGACTCCATGAATATCAAGGCCCACATCCACATGTTGCTAGAGGTGAGCGCAGCTCACCCCACCCCCAGACTCTGTCTCCAGATGTGTGCAGGGTGCTGTGACCTGAGGAAGGGAGAGAGCCAGGGACGGGAAGGACCATCTTTCTCTCTAAGCTGAAGCCAAGCTGGAGCCAGGCTGGCTCTGAGGGAGGGGAGGTCGCAGCAAGCCTGGGTGGAGGCCGGGACCCAGTCTCTGCTCAGTGTGTTCTGTCGTCTTTTTCAGGGGCTTAGAGAACTACAAGGCCTGCAGAATTTCCCGGAGACACCTCACTATTGACTTCTTCCCCGCTTCCTCAGACATTAAAGAGCCTGAATGCCTTTGAGTCACATGGCCCTTCTTTCCCCACCTCAACCCCTGCTGTTTGCTAAAGGTGCCCTGTTTCTAAAGCACGAAGTTACCGGGAGCCCTAGAGATCCAGTCTCCGCGTGGAACCTATAAAGCACCCCTGAAGTCCCGCCTCCAGCCTGTTGCCTGGCAACATTTGCCACTTGACTTTCCGCTCTGCCCTCTTTTCTGTCGCCTTGGCAACCCGGGCCTCCTCCCACCTGACCCTTCTCTTTTTTTTCCTATTTCTTTTCCCGGACGTAACTCTGACTTTATCATAGAGAATGGGCCGATTCAGGGTGGAGGTTTGTTCCCAAGACAATCAGCCTTTCCCTCCTGGGGTTTGCCTTCCCTTGCCAAACTTTCCTTCCTAAGGTTTGCCTCCCCCCTCCCCCCTCCCCCTCCCCCCTCCCCCCCCCCCCAGTCTTTGAGTGGGGTACCTTGGATTACACCCACACCCGCCTCGGCCCAACCTTGGCCTCACCCCCTTCTAAATAGTTCCAGCTTCCACCAATGGGCGCAGAGCCGCATCCCGCCCTCCTCGGTCCGGCCCCTATTTTAGGTTGAGTCCAGCTTCCGCCAATCAACGCAGAGCCAAGTTCCGCCCCTTTCTAACTGGCTGCTGCTCGCGGCTGACCTCCCCGTAGGCATTTAGTTTCTGCCACTCATCGCTCCTTTGCGTGCCTGGCGGCTGTCCGTACCTCCTATCTGGGCCTCGTTCTAAACTCGTCTTCCCTAGCCAATCACTGTAGAGTTACCCTGCCCACCTACGCACAGCCCCGGCCCGACCGCCTCCCAGCCTGCTGCTCCGCCCGCTTCCATACAAGTCCTGCTTCCGCTGAGCGGCGTGGAGTGCAGCACCGCCCCGTTGGTGTTTTGGCAGCTGTCTGGAGTCCCCCATCCGCCAATCAGCAGGAAGCAGAGTCCATCCGCCCCTGTCCTCGGAGGCTGTCTTCCATGTAGGCCAGTCGTTGTGAGGCAGTCGCCCCCGGAATCTTGTCAATCGCCCACGGGCTGTCAGGCTTGAGCCAATCAGCGTGAAGCACTGGCGGGGCCTCGGAACGCAGGCGGCCATCTGCGTTCCATCAGTTCCCCTTGGGCCAATCACGGCACAGCTCTACGGGGCAGGGCCCGCCTCCCCAACCCTGGAAGCCTTGCGGTCGAGCCAAGGCACTCAGTCCAATCAGCAAGCGGCAAAGTGTTCGGCTCCTCCTCCGTAGGCCCACGTGAGCGGTGAGGAAACGCAGGGGCGGCTTCTAGGTGCTGCCGCCGCCGCCGCCGTCGCCGTCGCCGCCGCCGCCACCGCCGCCGCCTCGGAGCCCGGGCCTGGGGGGCGGTGGGGCTGCGCATGGAGCCCCCGCCCCCCGGAGCTGCCAAAACTGCCGCTGCGCTACACACAGGTGAGCCCGGGGCTTGGAGGGTGGAGGGCCCGACCGTGACCCCACGTATCCTTCCCGCCCCCGCGCGAGGGATGTGGCTTGGCCCGTGGCCTGCGGGTGTTCGACTGCCCACCGCCACCGCCACGGCTGGTGGACCTGCCTGTGTTATTGTCCCCTCCCTTCGCCCCTTGTAGTGGATCTGACCGTGGCCTGACCCCCCCTTCCTGTTTTATAATGGATCGGTCTGCGGGCTTGTATTTTCTCCCCACCCCACCTTACAGTGGACTCGTCCGTGGTCCTGCCCCCACCCCCACTTAGAGGGGAGCAGTCTGTAGCATTGTCCGACTCCTTGACAGTAGGTGCATCTGAATGTTTTTCTCTTGTTCTTAACTTTCAAGGGCTCTTGTTTGTGGCCTTGTTTGTTCCACCACTCCTGTTCCTTGTAGTGAATCAATCCATGGCGTTGTACACCCCCCACCCCCTTTAACAGTGAGTTAATCTGTGAAGTTGTATTCCTGCCTCCTCCAGTCCCATGGTTTTATCACATACCCTGTTTTACGGTGGACCAGTCTAAATGCCTGTATTCACATCCCCCTAATCTCAGCCCATTCCCCTAACCTTTTTTTTTTTTTTTTTGGTGGACTGTTGCCCCAGTCCCTGGGCTTCTCCCTTCCTTTTAATAGTGGGTCAGATTAATGCTTTTTATCTCCCCATTTTCAGTGGCCCAGTCCGTGGCCTCGTTCTCTTCTTTTAATCGGTCCCTGTGATGGCTTTTCACCCCATCTCCTGTTGTACAGTCAGTATGCTTTTCTGCTCCCCTTGCTCCCCCTCCAATAAGATGAGCCTTTGCACTCCCCCCACCCCCGCCTCTGCAGCGGATCCGTTCATTGGCCTCCCTGCTACCCATGTGCTTGCATTCAGGCACACACCCCCATTCCCTCCCCCTGAGTCCGGTGCTTTTATTTTGTCCCTCCTTTCCTTGTGGTGGATCAGTCCGTGCCCTTCCCTGCCCCCCCTCCCTCCTTAGCAGTGGCTCATCCCGTATGTTCGTTGAACCCAGGTCCTTTTTACTCTAGAACACACCCCCTGGTACACATCATTAGCCCCCTAAGACAGTCTGCCTCCCTACAGTAAGTGGATGCATCAGAGATCATGATAATGCCATCAGGAGCTAGCGTTTACTGCGAGCCTACTAGGTACCTGGCAGAGTGCTTTATGTCAGTGAGCTCATCTAATCCTCACCCCAACTCCGTGAGACAGGTACCCAGGAAAGTTCAGCTTAGGGGGTTCAATATGTTATTTGGAGGTAAGTACGCAGTTAGGTTGCCCCTCAGAACACAGACTAGCTTTTGAGGCTCCCCTCTCTCACTTAGTCCCATCCCATGTGAGACCCCACTCCTTAAACACCAAATTACTTGCCATCTCCAAGCTTTTGTTTTTGCCATGCCCCCAGGCCTGCAGAGCTGTCCACACCTTCTCTCAGCACCCATTCACCCCCAATCACAGCAGCTTATGACCCGAGTGATTTAACCACTTTCTCTCTGCCTCTGCTTCCTCATTTCTAAAAGGGAGGAATCAGAACTAGAACCCCACCCCCGGCGTGAAGCATGCCTGGGAGTTAATAAAGCAAGTCACCTCCCTGACCTCGCGTCCTGCACCTTATCCCCCCACTTCTGTGCCAGCCGCACTGAGCTCCTCACTCATCCGCAGATGTAGCGGATGCAGTCCAGCCTCAGGGCCTTTGCATCAGCTCCGTTTTTTGCCTGGAGCGCTCTGCCGCCCATCTCTGCACGATTCCTTTCAGAGCTCCGTTCAGATGTCAGCCTGCCCCTAACCATCTGAACCTGCATACTTAGCAGGCCTCAGATCCCTTCTTGGCTTGACTGGTCCCTTTGCCCTCGGTCGCTGTCAGACACACTGTGTAGTTTACCGGTTTATTGTCCCTCCCCATTAGAACAGGAGTCCCATGAGGGCTTACAGTTTCTTGTTCACTTATTTATTGCTGGGTAAATATACCTAGTATATAGTAGGTACCCAGTAAGACTTTATCACATGAATGAATGTGAAAAATATTATTTTAGACAGATCAGGATTAGATCAGGATTTGGGGGGAGAGATGGAAATGAAGAGGGCATATGAGAGCTAGTTCAGGAAGCTAGTTGGGACTGTTCATTCAGCAGACACTGAGCACCTACTGAGTACCAGGCACTCTTCTAGGTGCTGGGGATATGGGAGGGAACAGAACAGGCAGAGATTCCTGTCTTTGTGCAGCAGACGTTTGCTAAAAGTGGGGGAGACAGACTATATAAATAAAACAGTAAGTAAAATTAGATAGTATGTTAGACAGGCACTAAGGGGGAAAATGAAGTAGGGAAGACAGGGAGAGAATATGGGGGTGGTTGAAATCTTGGGCACCAGGCAGGCCTCCCTTAGGAGGTGACTCTTGAATTAAGGCCTCAGGGAGATCAGGGAGGAAGCCATTGGGTCTAGGGGAAGAATGTTCTAGGGGCAGCAGGAAGAGCTGGTGCAAAGGCCCTGAGGTGGGATTGTGCCTAGTGCATTCAAGAACCATGAAGGAGACCAGTGTGGCTGGAGCAGAGCGGAAGGAGGGAGAGAGGAAGGCAGGCAGCAGACAAGGTTAGAGCGGTGATGGGAACCAGATGGTGTAGGCCATGGTGATACATAAGATTGGGGTGTAGGGGGACGGAAACGGCTGATACATGAGCTAAGAACTACCATTTGTCGAGTGTCTACCACATGCCAGAGATACTTTTCTAAGTCCTTTACATACATTGGCACTTAATCCTCACAAGAGCCTTTGAGAATCGTGTATTTGGACCATATTTTGCAGATGCAGAAACAGACCCAGAGAGGTTGAGTAACTTGCTCGAGGTCACACAGCTAGAACAGGGCAGAGGAGCAGGAGACTGGAGACCCCGAGAGAAGGGCTTTGCAAGAGCAGACAAGGTTTATTCAGCACACTGGATCACACAGACGAAGAAGTCATTTCTGTCCCGGCAGATAGCAGAACTTGAGGATCGTATAATAAAGAGTTCCTCAGGTGTGAGAAGGGGGAAGGGTACGTACGTGTCCTCAGAGGTGGGAACTGAGTGAACGCAGGGTGCCAAGCTCCAGGGCACCTTAGAGTTTGTGTGCAAAGACCCTTCCCACAGATGTCTGCGTGGCTTGCTACCTCCCCTCCTTCAGGTCTCTGCCGGCGCAACACTTCCTCAGGGAACCCTCCCTGCTCGCCCCGTGGGAAACACCATCCCCGTCACCCTCTCTTGTAGAGAGCTGCTGTTGGAAAGCCCTGGGATCACTGCCTGCAGCCAGACTGCCTGGGCTTGAACCCCAAGTCTGCCAACCTCCAGCTGCATAACTTCGGGCAGGTGACTGGAGTCTGCACTTATTTCCTCCTCTGGAAAATGGGCAGATCCTTATAATGCCCTCCCCACAGCGTTGCTATGATGGTTACATGAGTTCAATGATTAAGACGGCGTGCGACACACAGTAAGGGTTGTATGACTGTTTTCAGAATTCACAGCATCATTCATAGTGTACGTATAGGTGTCTAACAGGCCTCTGAGACGATCCCCAGAAGTGACCCCCAAACCCTGCTCTCCTGCTGTGCTCCCATCTCAGTCGGTCCCAGCTCCATCCTTCCCGGCGCTCAGGCCACCCACCTAGAATCACCTTTGATGATGTCTCTGTCACTCCCCCTGCCCCAACCCCACCGCCATACTTTTTCGTCAGCGAGTCCTGCTCACCGTGTTTCCACATTTCGTCCAGAACTCAGCCATCCCTCCCCAGTTCCACTGCGGCCGCTGCCCATCACTCACTTGGACCGTTGCAGAAGCCTCGTCAGCCCCTCCAGCCCGTTCTCCTCACAGTAGCCAGAAGGATCCTGTTAAAGTCTGGGTCACGGCCCTCGTGTGGCTCTTCTCTCAGAGTCAGAGTCCTGGCAGGGCCCAAGAAAGCCTCACTCAGCCTGGCCCCCACAGCCCCTGTGTTCTCAACTCCCTCCTGCTTTTCATACCCTTACTCCTTCCTCTCTGACCTCACCCAGCTCCTTGCTCTTCCTCTGACCTGCCCAGTGCGCTCCAGCCTCAGGGTCGTTCACCCTGGCCGTGTCCTCTGCCTGGATCGACCTGTTCCCCGGGGTCATCGCAGACCTGACTCGCTCACCTCATTTAGGTGTCTGCTCCAATGTCACCTGCTCTGGGCCTCCCCTCCCCTGACTACCCTTTTCTAAAAGAACAAGTCCTTCCCCGCCTCATTTTTTCCATAGCTCTTCTCACCATCTGAAGTACTCTTTGACTCATTTATCTTCTTCCTTAACTGTCTTCCCCACTGAAATGTGAATTTTTGTTTCATTCACGGCTGTATCCCTAGCCCCTGGCCCACAGTAGGCACTCAATAGATGCTGGCTAAATGAATGAGACAAAGAGACATAAACACACCTGAGTGACAGGTTACTGGGCCTCTTCTGAGGGGGACACATGGGAAATATAATAAACAAAACGTGAAACCTTGTGTGCTGTTGAGACTCGGAGCCAATTGATAGGTCCCATCACAGCTGAAAGAGGATCTGGTAAAATTGCCCGTCTTGGCCACCAGGAGTCACACTGGACTCTTTGTGCCTCTGGGACAAGCAGATCTTTGAAGTCAACTCAGTAAAGCCTCTGATGACAGGACTCTCAAACGTGAACACTTTCATGGCTTTGTGACTTGTGTAATGGCCTAAAACTGTGTCCGTCCAGTGAACTTCAAAAGAGTTCAGACATGAGAGGCTCGTGCCAAGCATACTGTATATTTCATCACAGGTTAAAAAACGAAGGAAGGTTCTTTAAAACCTGGTTTGGAAGGTCTTATTCTTAACCCGACAGCCCCAGCCCGTGAATAGTCAATTGATGAAAGCTCATTCCTTAAGGAATAGGAAGCTCCATGTTCATTTCCAGTTCACCCTCCAATTCAGCAAAGAGGGCAGTTATGGGGTGGGGGGCCGGGACATGCCGAGGGAGCAGCGCGAGGGGGGGGGTTAGCCTAACAGTTTACATGCTCAGACAACGGGAGTCTGACTGCACGGGGTCCAAATCCTGGCTGTGCCACTTGGGCTCCGTGGCCCATAGGATGTCATCTGGACATTTTGTACCTCTGCTTCCTCTATAAATTAGCAATGATAAAAGAGCGCCTACTTTCCCAGAGTTGTGATGAAAGATAAATGAGTCAGTTCCTATAAAAATAGCAGTACAGGTCTGCATCCCCTTATCCAAAACCCTTGGGGCCAGATGTGTTTCAGAATTTCAGATTTTTCATATTTTAGAAAGGTAACAAGGTGCACATATAAAATGTTACATAACGCCCTCAGTAATCAGCCACATTCAGATTTCTATAGCAGAATGTAGGAACAGTCAGCACTAAGCGAGGATCACTGAAGACTGGAAAGGACCTCGTTCATTTCCAATTTGGTTTTGCTGCCCACAGGGTGATAAGTTTTCCGGATTTTGGGGGGGTTTTAGTTAGTTGGGGTTTTTTTAAGATTTATTTGAGAGAGCAAGCTCGTACGTGCTCAGGGGGAAGGGCAGAGGGAGAAAGAGAGCGAGAATCCCCAAGCAGACTCCATGCTGAGCTGGGAGCCCGATGCACGGCTGGATCCCACGACCCTGAGATCATGACCTGAGCCAAAACCAAGAGTCAGGTACTTGTCTGACTGCACCACCCGGGCACCCCAAGAAGTTTTCTGTTTTTAGCATTTTGGGGATTTTGGAATCGCAGATAAGAATTATGAACAAATTGGAAACTAGAGTCTATTAAAAGCTTATTATACTCCAAACATGTGATATTTAATCTGTATAATAACTTTATGAACTTGGTATTATTAGTATCCCTGTTTTGCAGGTGAGCATGTTATTATTCCTATTTTACAGATGGGAAAGTTGAGGCACAAAGAAGTTAAAGAATATGCCCAGGGTTGGGGCGCCTGTGTGGCTCAGTCATTAAGCCTCTGCTTCAGCTCAGGTCGGGATTGCAGGGTCCTGGGATCAAACCCCACATTGGGCTCCCTGCTCAGTGCGAAGCCTGCTTCTCTGACTCTCTGGCTCCCCCTGCTTGTGTTCCTTCTCTTGCTGTCTCTCTCTGTCAAATAAATAAATAAAATCTTAAAAAAAAAAAAAAAAAGAATATGCCCAGGGCCACACTGCTAGTAAGTAGCAAAACCAGGATTCCAGTCCTGGCAATCCGGTTCTAGAGCCTGAGTGATTGTCTTGTAGGCCATGTTGCCTAATTGGAACAATACCATCCAAGCATTATGAACTCAGCAAATGTTAGTTATTGCTGTTACCAAGAAGGAGAACCCAAAGGGACAGTAACAGGCCCAAGGAGTGCAAAGTTGACAGAAGAGAGCAGGCATCAAGTTTCAGGAAGGCTTCAGAAAGGCCAGGCTCCTGTGGCCGGGACTGAAATGATGGGGAGGACTTCTAAAGAGAAGGGAGCAGCCCCACACAATGTGAACAGCTTTTGCAAGGGGCTAGCAGAAAGAACCTCCTGGAAAACTTGATATTTGATATGGCAGAGGTTGCAAATGAAAACGTTCAGGTGAGGGGCACTATACTAGTTTTCTACTCTTGCTATAACAAATCATTGTAAATAGAGCTGCTTAAAACAATGCAAATTATTATCTTGGCACTCCAGAGGTCAAAAGTCCAGCCCAGTCTCACCAGGCTGAAACCCAGGTATGGGCAGGGCTGCATTCCTTTCTGGAGGCTCCAGGGCAGGATCTGGTTCCTGCTCCTGCAAGCTGCTGGCAGAATTCAGTTCATTGAGGTTGTAGGATTAAGGTCTTTGTTTCCTTACTGATGGTCAGCTGAAGGTTGTTCCCACCTTTTTGAGGCCACGATATTCCCCTGGCTCGAGCCCCATTCTTCCATCTTCAAAGCCACTAAATGGCAGGTCAAGTCACTCTCATGCTTTGAATCTCTCCTGCCTCTTCTGTCATTGCAGCTCTCAGAGCTCTCTTTCTGCCTCTTACTTTTTTTAGTAAGACTTCCTGTGATTAAATTCAGCTCACTCACATAATCCAGAACAATCTCCCTAAGGTCCATATAGTAGTACCCCCGCTTATCTGCAGCTTTGCTCTCCATGGTTTCAGTTACCCGCAGTCAAGTAGAAGATGGTCCTCCTGACCTGTCATCAGAAGGTCAGTGGTAGCCTAACACTGTGTCTCAGTGCCTACGTCATTACCTCACCTCATCTCATTATATGGGTATTTAATCATCTCACATCATCACAAGAAAGAGGGTGAGTACAGAACAATAAGATATTGAGAGAGCACATTCACAGAACTTTTATTCTAGTATATTGCCATCATTGTCCTATTTTAGTATTAGTTATTGTTGTTAATCTCTTATTGTGCGTGATTTATAAATTACACTTTAATGTGTGTATATGTATAGGAAGAAACATAATATATGTAGGGTTTGGTACTGTCCACACTTTCAGGCATCCACTGGGGGTCTTGAATCGTATCCCCTGTAGAGGGATCTACAGTAACCTCAAGTTCACCTGAAAAGTTCTTTTTGCCATGGACATAACATAGGTTCCAGAGATTAGGATGTGGACATTTCTGAGAGGGCCATTTTGCCTACCACAGTCTGGTAGGTGAATTCTGGCCCCCCAAATTTCACATTTGTCCCCCATGCAAACTACAGTCACACCATCCTCTTGTTCCCAGAAGTCTCCTCCCATGATGGGGAGGGGGGCGGGCCTCCAAAGCCAGGCTGAGAGTGCTTAGAATTTAGTCTGAGGGTGTTTAGGGAACGATGGTGCTTTGGGAACAGAGGCGGAGACAGGATGGCAGGAAAGGACTCCTCCTCCTGCTGACCTTTGCCGCTTCCTGTGTTCACAGCCTCTCAGCCCTGAGCCGTCTGCCCTCCAGGTACCCCTGGGATGGCGTGAGCGCTCTGCCAGCGATGGACCCCTCTGTGACGCTGTGGCAGTTTCTGCTGCAGCTGCTGAGAGAGCAGGGCAATGGCCACATCATCTCGTGGACCTCACGGGATGGCGGTGAGTTCAAGCTGGTGGATGCCGAGGAGGTGGCCCGGCTGTGGGGGCTGCGTAAGAACAAGACCAACATGAATTACGACAAGCTCAGCCGGGCCCTGCGTTATTACTATGACAAGGTAAGGCCTCTGGGGCCAGGACTGGGAACCGCCGACATTTATACCAGTTATTTCATTTTCTTGTCTTAAGTGTCGTAGCTATAACTTCAAAAGCAGAGTTTACTGTCTTTTACCGTCCTCCCGTATTCTCAGACCAATGTTGGGCACCCCAAACACTTATCTCAGGTATTTCCTTTTTCTTTCTTTCTTTCTTTCTTTCTTTCTTTCTTTCTTTCTTTCTTTCAAGATTTTATGAATTTATTTGAAAGAGAGTGAGTGAGAGAGCATGAGCAGGGAGAGGGGAAGAAGCAGACTCCCCTGCTCAGCAGGGAGCCCAACATGGGGCTCGATCCCGGGACCCTGGGATCATGACCCAAGCCAGAGGCAGTCGCTTAACGAACTGAGCCACCCAGGTGCCCCAGTCTCAGATATTTTCTCTGTCTTACTGCTTTATGGCCGAAGCCTTCATAGTAATACTAATACCCCTACTCACCCACTTCTGAGGCCCCCAAGGTCATGCTGTTCCTCTACACCCCACACAACATTCCATTTTCTTGTCTTATTCCTATAGCTAAAAATTTGGAGAAACAGTATTAATAATGACTCCCTTATCCGGTCTCCTGGAACTGGACCAGTCCTGGACTCCTCAGTTATTTCATAATCTGCTCTTATTCCAGAATAATCTTATTCCCAGCATCAAAATGTCCATGGCAGTATTATACTAACCCTTTCCTTATCTCTTCCTCTAGGATAGTGAATGCTTTTGTCAGTTCTTTTCTTCTCAAACCTCCACACCCCTTTCTCCTGCATCCCCAAAGCAATACTGGTCCACCCCAGCATTTATTATTTTATCCTCTTACACCTATAGCTAAAATTTTAAGTTTTCCTCATCCTCTCAGACTCACAGACAATTGCTGGATTTCCCGTCCCTTGCAATAGACCAGTTATTTCATTTTCTTCTTTATCTGAAACTTCCAGAACAACATCAGCGAATATTCCCCTTTTGTTCCTTTTCTGAGAAACACAAACCCAAGCTGTGACATACCTGACCAGCATTAAGATGTCTCTAGGGTGTCCTCGTGCCCCCCAAGTACCTTTTGTCCCCTAGAACAGCCCTGGACCTATGCTGCACACCATAAATTACAGCATTCATTCCATTCTCGTATTTTATTCCTTTAGCTGAAACCGCCAAAACAATACTGAGGCCGCCTCATTCTGTGCCCTGCGACCACCACAACATCCCTGAGACCCTCCAGACCTTTCCTGAAATATCTCAGTCGTGTTCTGCGATCCACCCAGCCAGCCTTGAGAATTCCCCCCAATACTTACACCAGTATTTTAAGGCTCCTGTCTGGTTGCTATCAGTTGCTTCATTTTCTGATTGCCTTAGCTTAAACCTGTACCACAGTATTTTTTAACATTTTTGAAGATGTTATTTCTTTATCTGAGAGAGTGAGCAAGTGAGGGAAGGAGGGAGGGGGAGAGAGAGAGAGAGAGAGCGCGCGAGCGCACGAGCAGGGGGGAGGGGCAGAGAGAGAGGAGGAAGCCAACTCCCCACTGAGCAGGGAGCCCGATGTGGGGCTCGATCCCAGGACACCGGGATCATGACCTGAGCCACCCGGGCACCCATTAAACCTGTACCACAGTATTAAGAATGAGGCTCCTCAGTTACAGCTAAGTCAAAAAAGAAATTATGACAACTCAGAAAAAGCCCCAAAACAAAAACAAAAGAATGAGGCTCCTCGGATTGTCCTCCCTAGTGACCTTATCCTATTCTACATCTCTATCCATAGCTTTAAATAATCCTCGTTATTAATAATTCATTGCCACATTCTTCTCTATTTATTTAGTCTCTTCCAATATTTACATCAGTTACTTCATTTTTCTGTCTTACTGCATCAGCCACACTCCCCAGCTGTCGTGGCAGCTACCCCCAAGGCCTGGCCCTGTTAGCTCACAGACACTCCTGCTTCCAGGAACCAGGAGGAAAGCCTGCCCCTGCACTGACTCCCCTAGGTGGGCCCCATCGTGGAGAGGTGCCATGGGGTGGGGGGTGTCTCTGAGGTGTGGGGGTAGGGGGACTGGACAAATGGAGATGAAGAGTGATGGCAAGATGTGGAGAGGGATGGATGGGAAGGAGACATGGAGGGGAGAAGGGCGGTAGACTAAAGGAAGAGTTGTGGAAGGGAGAAGAGGAAAAGGGGAGAAACTGGGAAAACTACCAGAGAGGGGAATCATAATGGGGAAGAGAGGCAGAAATGGGAGGAGGGGAAGGGAGGAGCCCCCAAATTGGGAAAGACGTGGGTGAGAAGTGGGCTGGGAGGGGGGTGCCTACTTGGGGGCAGACGTGTTGGTGGAATGGTATATATGTAAAAAGCCAGGAGAGGGGCAAGAAGGACCCTAGGAGACGCACCCCTCCGCCCCCTCTTCCATACCCTCCCTCCGCTGCAGCCGTCTCTTCTAAGGCCCTTTATCCTATCTCCTCCCTTCCCAGAACATCATCCGCAAAGTGAGCGGCCAGAAGTTCGTCTACAAGTTTGTGTCCTACCCCGAAGTCGCGAGGTGCTCCACTGAGGATTGCCCGCCCCAGCCCGAGGTGTCTGTCACCTCTACTGTGGCAAATGTGGCCCCCACTGCTGTACATGCTGCCCCCGGGGATGCGGCCTCTGGGAAACCAGGCACGCCTAAGGGTGCAGGAATGGCGGGCCCCGGGGGCTTGGCGCGCAGCAGCCGGAATGAGTACATGCGCTCAGGCCTCTACTCCACCTTCACCATCCAGTCCCTGCAGCCACAGCCACAGCCGCCCCCTCATCCTCGGCCTGCCTCCGTGCTCCCCAACACGGCACCTTCCGGAGCAGCAGTGCCCCCATCTGGGAGCAGGAGCACCAGTCCCAGCCCCTTGGAGGCCTGCCTGGAGGCTGAGGAGGCCGGCCTGCCTCTGCAGGTAAGGACTGGAAGATGGAAATTCAGTACGAGGGCGGGTGTCCAATTCCCAGATGAGGAGGGCTGTTGGCAGAAGGGATATAGGCATCCTCTTTAGATACGGTGGAAGGAGGGACACAGAAGTTTCCTGGGAGAAAGCACTGGGGAGGAGAGCCATGCAAGTACTAAGAACGTATTTGTTTAATGCATAGGTTCTCTCAGCTTAGCATTCATCAGAATCACCTGGAGGGCTTTTGAAACGACAGATTTCTGGGGTCCAATTCCCCCCCCCCGAGTTTCTGGATTGGTAGATCAGGGGATGAGCACCAGAATTTGTTTTTTTAAAAAACTAGTTTCCAGATGAGGCACACGCTGCTAGTCCCTAAAGCAAATTTTTGAGAACCACTGCTTTCATGAATGAGGGCAGTATCCCCAGGAGGCCCATCCTTAGGGGAAGCCCTGCCCCGCAGAGAGAAGCCTCCCCAGAAGAAGCTCCACATCCTTGGCAAAGCCTCACGTCCTGCTGGCGGACCTGCCTTGATGTGTAGTCATGCCCCACCCCGTACGAAGGACAAGTCCTTCCAAGACAAGTCCTTGGCTTCACTAGCCCAGCAATCCTTACACGCCCCCTCTGCCCGCTCCCCCCCTCCTCTCCCAGGTCATCCTGACCCCACCCGAGGCCCAGAACCCTAAATCAGAAGAGCTGAATGTGGAGCCCGGGTCGGGCAGGCCACTGCCCCCAGAAGTGAAAGTGGACGGGCCCAAGGAAGAGTTGGAAGCCGCAGTCGGTGGGGAGGCGGGGTTTGTGCAGGAAGCCGCTAAGGCCGGGCCGGAAGTCCCTCCTGCGGAGGGCGTGCCAGCCCGGCTGCCCGCGGTCGTCATGGAGACTGCAGCGCCGGTGGGCGGCCTCGCGGCTTCCACTGCTTCCAGCACAGAGATCGCCCAGCCTCAGAAGGGCCGGAAGCCCCGGGACCTGGAGCTTCCACTCAGCCCGAGCCTGCTGAGTGGGCCAGGACCCGAACGGACTCCAGGATCGGGAACTGGCTCGGGGCTGCAGGCGCCGGGGCCAGCGCTGACCCCGTCCCTGCTACCGACGCACACATTGGTGAGTGCCAATGAAGGGGTGGGGCGGGCGGGGGAGGAGCTAGATTGCAAGGGCCCGTGCGGTCAGATCTGGGTGTGCGGGAGGGTGGAGCCTCCGAGTGCCATTGGCGGGAGGGATGGGACTTGGTTAGCGGGAAGGGCGGGCTGGTCGCCGGTGGTGGTGTCGAGGGTGGGCTGTTGGAATGAAGGGCAGATTGGGAGGGGGATTGTCGGCGGGGGCCGAGAGGCTTTGCGCAGGAGAAACTGTTTTCTGGGTTGGGGCACTGCTTGCGGGTGCTGCGTGGGGCCTTGTGGGCTGGGATTTCCTTAGTGGGTTTCCTGTGAGGTATATGGGTGGGTGGGATGTAAGAGTTGGAGGTAGATCCTAAGCTGGTGGGATGGTGACGTGTGAGGTTTGAGAGCGACATGGGGATGGGGTCTTGGAGGGGGTCTCGCCCAGTGAAGCTGGAGGTGGGCTCTCAGGAGCTGGGAGGGATTGTAACTTTGGAGAGGTGTCACGGGCTTGACCTTAGCAGTTAGCAGGGAAGCCTGTACACTTTAGGAGGGTGAGCTCAGAAGTCTGAGCGGGAAATCTGGTGGGACTGGAGCCAACCTTCCATCTTCCCTCTACTCACTGCTCTCTACTCACTTGAGCTCCAACCACCCCTTCCCCACAGACCCCGGTGCTGCTGACGCCCAGCTCGCTGCCCCCCAGCATTCACTTCTGGAGCACCCTGAGTCCCATTGCACCCCGTAGCCCAGCCAAGCTCTCCTTCCAGGTAGGATCCCCTTCCCCCATCTCGGAGAGGGTGAGAGACCCGAGCCTGGCCCCCATCCGTGATCTTTCCCTATTTCTGTCCCCAGTTTCCGTCCAGTGGCAGCGCCCAGGTGCACATCCCTTCCATCAGCGTGGATGGCCTCTCAACCCCCGTGGTGCTCTCCCCAGGGCCCCAGAAGCCATGATTACCACCACCACCACCACCACCACCACCCCCTTCTGGGGTCACTCCATCCATGGCCCTGAACTTCTCTCCAGCCAGCCGTCTCGAGGAGAAACATAGTTCCGCTGACAGACTTGTGCTCTAGTTGTGGTGGGGTAGGGATTCTTAGGAAAGATCTCTCAGTCACCCTTCCACAGGAAACATACAACTTCTCTCTTCTTGGTCAGTTCCCCAGTGGCCGCCCTTACACGTCTCCTGCAACAGTGGTGGGGACGGTTTATTTATTTATTTTTTGAAGGCCACTGAGAGGAGCCTGGCCCAACCCTTTTGAGGGGTTGGTGAGGACATCTCCCCCATCTCTACATTTTCTCCCCAAGATGAGACAATCGGGGTCTGGCTTGAGAAGGACCTTTCTTTATTTATTTCTCAGCCGGCCCTTGGGAAGCTGAGGGAGCCCTGTCTCCATTTCGGGGTGTGAGTAGAAGAGGTAGCTTGTTGTCGTTTATTATTCCTGGCCACACCCAACGGTCCAGGAAGAATTCGTGCCGTTCAACGGTTTGGGAATCTTGGCCAAGGAAAGACTCACACCCTTGAAGTCGGAATTTCCACCTCCCCAGCCTTTCTCTCAGATACCACCTTTTCGGCCGGGGAGGAATGCCCCTTTCGTTCTCCTCCCCCTGAGAAGCCATTCCTGTGTCTGCCAAACTCCTGGGGTCCTGCCTGTTACCTCCCAATGGAGGGTTTTTTTGGGGAGTGGTTCCCGTCTGGGGGGCCCCTCCAGCCAGTACTCCAGGTCTCCTTGTCCCCCACCCCCTGCCATTTTGATAGTATAATCTATTTTTAAACAGGGCTTTTCAATAGGGGAGAGGAGAGCATCTCTTCCTATATCTGAGATGGGGTGGGTGGGAAGGAAGGGATGGGGGGGGATCTTCCTGCCACCCCCAAGTGTTTATTTTTGATACCAAACGTGTATTTTCAGCTCCCTCCCTCCCAGCCCCCCAATTTCCTGCGGGCGGGTACAAAGGACCCTTTAAGTGTCCCTGGAGTTGGGAGGGAGGAATGGGGGACATAAAGCCTGTCCTATCTGAATTCCAGGCTGGAGAGGGTGGGTTCAAAGGACTCCTGGGCTCACCTCCTGTCAGCACCGGCCCAGCCCGGGCCTGGGGACCTGGGGGTTGGTGATTTGGGGGACGGTGCTACACCTGTCTCCACTGTTTGTTTTACTTCCCCAAAAATGGATCTTTTTTTTTCTAAGAGTCCCAGAGAATGGGGAATTGTTCCTGTAAATATATATTTTTAAAGGTGATGCGGGAGGCTGCTAGCCTTTTTTTTCCCCCCCCCCCGAAAGCCATTGGGACTGACTGTGACAGGCGTGAGTTTCTGTGAAAGGTGGCGAGGTTGTGAAACTGACCTCGAGAGAGAGCACAGGGGCGCGTGTGGGAAACAGCCGGAGAGACCGCAGACCGGTAGCCCAGGTGTGCGAAGAAGAGAGAAGGTGTGGAAAGCTGCGATCGCACGCGCGCCTGTGTGTGTGTGCGTACGCACGTGGGTGTGTGTGTGTGTGTGAGAGAGAGAGAGAGAGAGGCAGCTGCAACCACAAATGACACCAGGCCTACGTACGAAATTACGGCCGTGTGCCAGGAAAATCACTGTGAGACTGAGTGCTGGTGAAGGCACCGTTCAAGAACCTGGGGGTACGCGGGACATCCCATTCAGGCACAGGGAGCGGGGACGGCACCCCCGACACCGTCTGACAGGCCGATGATGGTGAGCGGGACGGACCGAGTAACCAGATCAACGCGCGAGCCCGTACGGGCACGAAGGTGTGGCGGAGACAGATGGTCAGGGACCGGGTGCAATCAAGAAGCTTCCCTGTAAAGAAGCAGGCGACTGCGTTTGGGGGATGAGTGGTGTGTGAAACTTCGTGCAAGGCTGTCATAGCGACTGAGGTCCTGGAAGGCTTGTGGAAGAGAGTTGTCTGTGTGAGAGAAAATGGCTTTTAGGCCCAAGATCCAAGAACGCATGACCATGTGTGTGAACACAGTTCATGTGAGACTGGCAAAGACCGTGTGAGAAACTGAAGAAAAATTGGCTCTGACGGGGAGGGGGGCGGTGTATGAGGCTGTAAGCGTGTGTGTGTGTGTGTGTGTGTGTGCGTGTGTACTGAAACCAGTGGCAGATTGATTATATTTACTGCTCCAGTCTGGCCCAGGGGCTCAGGGACTGGGACAGCATGAGACACAAGGATGGTGAGGCCAAGTGACCGAAAGAGTACAAGAGACCACGTAAGTGTCTGAGTGAGGGCCAAGGAGAAACACGGCGCCATGTGAGAAAAGAATCAATGGCCAAGCAGTGCGGGCACATGTGCAGGCGTGCGAAACATCTCATGAGGGATTTCAGTGGGAGGCCTTATTGTGGGAAGAACAGAGAAGACAAGCCCCTGGGATCGGGGCGAGGGGGGATCAGTGTGCGGGAGAAGTGGGCGAGGCCCTAGTTGTGTTCGAGTGTCCTTGCTGAGGAAACGATGGCGTAAAGGACCAAGACAGGCCGGGAGAGACTGTGTGTGTGACACGTTGAGAGCCTCAGAGCCCTTGGGAATTAGTGACCACAGAGGGCAGAGGCTGACCGAGGAAAAGTGACCATGATGGTGAATGCGTGACCGAGACAGCTGCCAAGAGACTGGTTGCGTGGGGTATGTGTAAACGTCTCTGCGAGACGCTATTAGAGGCCATAAGTGAGGCCTGGGTGTGCCGCAAGCCACTTGGGATGTGAGACGAGGCGACCGAAGTGGCCTCTGAGGCGCTGTGTGATGGTGTGTGCATGTGCTTCTTAGCCACCATCAGGGGCTGTGGGTGTGCGAGATGGGGCCCTGGGCAAGAAGAAGTAGGAGACGTGGTGATCAAATTCGTGTTTGAGAAAGTTCCCAAGAGACCAGCAGGGGCTGTAAATCGTACTGAGTGGTAGAAACACCCAAAGGCGTGACTGCGTGTGTGTGCATGCAAGAAACTGGTAAGAGGAGATGTTGGTGCTCCTGGCCGAATGAGGGAGGCTGTTAAGATGTAAGCATGTGTGTGTGTGTGTGTGAGAGAGAGAGAGAGAGAGAGAGAGAGAGAGAGAGAGACACTATTAGTAGGAGACCAGAATCCTTGACTGAGAAAATGACCCCGAGTGTGTGACTGAGGGCCAGTCCGAGAGACTGTAGGACCGAGTATGTACGTGGAGCGCATTCCTAAGAGCCTCCTAGTAGAGAGGCTGCAGATCCAGAATTGTGTGTGTAACTGCGTTAAGGACAAAAAGTAAGAGAATATGACCAAGACCACACGAGACCGTATGAGAGACCACGGATCGAATGTGCCAGGCGGAGGAGAAAGCCACTTCCTCCACTGGTCTCTCCTCCTCCCTCCCCTGCGCTGTCCTCTCCAGTTCTCCAAAACTTGAAATTCTGGAGTTTCCCAGGGCTTCCCCTCGGATCCCCTTCCCTCTTCTCACAAGCCCTCTCCAGCGTGCTCCCGTCCAGCCCCAGCACTTGAGACACGACTTAATCCCCCCCACTGGCAAAGCCCACCTTTTTTTACCTCCAACCCAGACTCTTCTTCTTCGCCCGAGTCGGAATCTCTCTAGAGTTTTGATGATCACTTTATCCATCCGGCACCTGTTTCCCGAGCCCGGCAGACCCACAGTTACCAAACCAGAGAAATCCCTGCCCTTTGGCGAGCAGGTGTTTTAGTGAGGGCGATGGACAAGAAACCGCTAAGTACGTTGTCAGTGCAGTTCATTTCGTGAGAAGATTTTCTCATGCTGTTCAGATAAGAAAGCTGCAGTCATTTCGTTGCACAAACATAGGGAAAGAAAGTGCCCACAGTTGTCTTCCCACGGGGAGTCCTCGGGGTTTACAGCTTAGGCACAAAGGAAGTATCGATTATAACATTTATTACCGGGGCAACCGGTGATCAGAAAAAAACAGGCAACCGGAATCACAGGTTTGTGGGGGAGTTTCTTTCCACAGGATAACACAGCGCTGATGTCTAAAGTCTTGGAATCTTTTTTTTTTAAGTTTTTTATTTATTTATTAGAGAGCGAGAGACTGAGAATGAGAGGGGAGAAGGTTAGAGGGAGAAGCAGACTTCCCGCAGAGCCGGGAGTCCGATATGGGACTCGATCCCGGGACTCCGGGATCATGACCTGAGCCGAAGGCAGTCGGTTAACCAACTGAGCCACCCAGGCGCCCTAAAGTCTTGGAATCTTAACAAAACCCCTTTGTTCAAAGCGTGCTTCCAAAGACGGGCCTGTCGGATCAGGAAACAGAGTGCATGTGTAATGAATACGGATGTCAACACACCTTATTGCCCCATAACACAAGACCAACATTCTTGAGAAAATTCTCTTTTAACAACCTGACCAAATCAAAGTCTACTACCTTGGGCTAATTTGCAGAACGGTATCTCACCCTTCACAAACGCAGAGGAAACAAGACCTTGCCTTCCTAACTTTCCTGGACTCCTTTTTGTTCATTAAAGAGATTCCTGGTTTTAAAGTGCGCTCTGGAGTTCCACTCGTCAGGGCTAATAAGAAACAAGAAAAGAGGGGGCTCCTGGCCGGCTCAGTCGGAAGACCGTGCAACTCTGGATCTCGGGGGTTGTGAGTTCGAGCCCAGTGTTTGTTGTAGAGATTACTTAAAAAAAAAAAAAAAAAAGAGTGGGTCCGTGGAGCTTGGTTTTACCTGCACAGAAAAGGGGCCGAAGAGGACTTAACAGTAAAAGAAGGAGCACTTGGCATCGTTGTTTTTTTTTTTTTTTTTAAGATTTTATTTATTTGACACAGAGAGAAATCACAGTAGGCAGAGAGAGAGGGGGGGAAGCAGGCTCCCCGCTGAGCAGAGAGCCTGATGTGGGGCTCCATCCCAGGACCCTGAGATCACGACGGAGGCGAAGGCAGAGGCCCAACCCACTGAGCCACCCAGGCGCCCCACTTGGCATCGTTTTTATAGATGACCTCTATAAAGAGAAAGAGGTGTCGGTGGCTAAAATGGCTCTTGAAGTGAGCTTCCCAGACCAGCAGCAGCAGTGTCCCCTCGGATCCTGTTAGAAATGTACATTCTCGTGTCCCACCCCAGACCTACAGAATCGGAAATGGGGGTGGGAGGCAGCACTCTGTGACTGAGCACACCTTCCAGATGCTTCTGAGGCACCCTAAGGTTTGAGAGCCCCTGCACTACAGAGTGACCAGGGTCCCATACAAAAAGGGGAGCTGGGGAAAGCCTCTTGAGAGAGGGGACATTTTGTAGTCTGTCTCTTTTTTTAGAGCATAAGCCCCTTGAGGGCCAGGATTTGGGGCTGTCTTACTCTCTGCTCCCTCCAGGGCCAGGAACAGCATCTGAAACCCAATAGGGTCTTAGCAAGCGCTGAATGAAGGTATTTAACACGCAGCACCCTACTGCATTCCAGGCACTGTTCCGAGGACTTTGAAAAATCCCCAATCTTTGCAACAAACTCTGTGCTGTAGGCTCAGAGAGCTCAGTGACTGTGCTCCCCAGTCACTCTGATAGAACATGGCCAAGCTGATTCCCTCCCAGCTACCCCCTCCCTGGGACCAGTGTGTTGGGAGGGGCGGGTGGAGGGATGTTCCCAGCTGGAGCCCTGGAACATTCCATAGCCCCAATTCACTCTCAAACCCTTTCCCCCACACTCTCCTCACTTCCCCTTCTCACTTCCCTCCCGGCCCACCGCTGACCTCTGCTGCTCTTGCTGACCGGGCAACCTCACTTTCAGGAAAAAGGATGGAGCAATGATCTCCATGCCTGCTCCGCTCAGTGAGGAGGGACACACTGAGCTCCTTTCACCCTTGTGAGGTTGACCCCATCGGTGCGGTAGAGACCGCATTTTCCGGGGCGGGGCGGGGGGGGGGCGGCGGCGGGAATTGAGGCTCAGCGAGGTTCAAGCGACTTGCCCAAAGTCACACAGCTAGGAAGTTTTGCTCCATCTCCTCTCAGTAAGAATGTCCCGAGGAGCACTGCTGGAGTGCTAAAGAGTTGCGGGGCTGGGCGTGTCGCTGGGGATGGAGTGACCCACAAGATCCGACCAAGAGTGAGACAGGAGGGGGGGGCGGGGCAGGAGGCTCGGGGCAAAGGTGCCAGTGGAGAAGTCGGAACTGCAGGGACCCCGCGTGGCGCCATCCCCACCCTGGCCTCCCCCTTGTCTCCCTCCCCCCCCCCCCCCCGCCCTTTACCCGCCCACTTCCTCCTGGCCTGGTTCCTCTTTGCCACTGATCCCCGAGACAGGTCAGCCCATACAAAGCCAGGCCTCCTCCCCCGGGCGGCAGTGCTCAACATGCGCGCCCCCGGCCAGGTTCCTCCGCTGCCCCCGCTGCTGCTGCTGCTGCTGCTCATCCTGCTGCCGGCCGCAGGTGAGTGCGGGAGGGTCCAGCCGGCCCGCAGGGGGTGCCAGGACCCAGCACACCGCTGACAGTGTCCCCCCACCCCGCCCTGTTCCAGGCTCAGACAACGTACTCTGCTTCAACCAGTATGAGGAGTCCTCCGGCACGTGCAAGGGCCTCCTGGGGGGAGGCGTCAGTGTCAAAGACTGCTGTCTTAACCCTGCCTATGGCTTCCAGGAGCCTGGCAGCAAGTTTTGTCAGGCATGCAGGTAGGGGGACCAGAGCTCAGGGTTTCTCATTCTCGGCTCTGCTGACATCGGGGGAGCCAGAAAATTCTTCGTTGTGGGGGCCTGACCTGTGTTTTGCAAAGCCTGTGTTTTGCGGCATCCCCGGCCTCCCACTAGACGCCTGGAGCAACTCCCTGTAGCCGGTGGCGACAGCCAGAATCCTCCAGATATTGCCAAATGTCCCCCCTCCCCGGGGGCAAAGTCACCCCTGCTTGAGAACCACTGCCATAGCTTACATTTATTGAGCCCCTCTTGCCTACTGGAAGCACCGGAGGGTGGGGTTCAGGTCAGGTGTGTTCTGAAAGGAAGCTCCAGTCCCTTAACTGTGACACCAGCTCACACGGAGTTCTTGCTGCATACAGACATGTCGGGGCCGGAGAGTTTGGGAAATTCTGAGGGCAACTCCAGGCCCCTAATTATGACGACACTTAGGGTTCACGGATCCCTTCCAGACTACTGGACGCATTGCAGAGGTCAGGGGTAGCTGGAGGATTTCCGAGGGTGGCTTTAGGCTCCTAATCGTGATGCCAGCCTACATGTAATGAGCCCTTACTGTATGCCAGATACGTTTTCCCACAGCTTAGTGTATATCCCATGGGGATATACCATGGGGATGGGGAGTTTGAGGGTTTTGGAAGGCAGCTCTGGGCCCCTAATAAGGTCGACAGTCAACATCTATTTAGTATTATGCCATGCATGGGGTCGGGGAGAGATCTAGAGAATTTCTCTTCTTAAAAAAATTTTTTTTCGAGGGGCATCTGGGTGGTTCGGTGGGTCAAAGCCTCTGCCTTCAGCTAGGATCATCATCTCAGGGTCCTGGAATCGAGCCCCGCCTCAGGCTCTCTGCTTAGCAGGTAGCCTGCTTCCCCCTCTCTCTCTGCCTGGCTCTCTGCCTACTTGTGATCTCTCTCTCTCTCTCTCTCTCTCTCTCTCTGTCAAATAAATAAATAAAGTCTTTAAAAAAAAAAAAGAAAAAAAATTTTTTTCAAGAGAGAGAGCGGGAGGAGGGGTAGAGGGAGAGAGGATCTTAAGCAGGCTCCACGCTCAGTGTGGAGCCTGATGCAGGGCTCGATCTCAAGACCCTGAGATCATGACCCGAGCCGAAATCAAGAGTCGGATGCTTAACTGACTGAGCCCCCTGGGCGCCCCAGACCTGGGGTATCTCTGACGGGGTCTCTAAACTCACTGGGACGATAGCTCCTATTTATTAAGGACTCTCTGTTTGCCAGCTACCAAGCATGGTGGTGACCTGGTAGGTTTCTGAAGCAGTTCTGGGCCCTTAGTCCATACATTTGGTTACTGCCTTGGGGGATTTCAAAGGGTTCCGGGGCCCTGATCATGACGGTCAGTGGTATTATTAAGTGCTTACTGCATGCCCTCCTCTTCCCGTTCAAACCCCGGCATCCCTGAGGGGTAGGTGCTCTGATGATCCATTGCACGTACATTTATCCTGCACGCCCGCCTGTGCCTGCCCTCGCCCCGCAGTCCCGTACACCCCCTCCTGGCCAGCTCAGGCTAGGGTAGGACACGTGCGCTCCTCTCGACAGATTCCCCCGATGGTCCCCGTGGTCTGCGTGGGCCCCCTGCTCGGTGACCTGCACCGAGGGATCCCAGTTGCGGCACCGGCGCTGCATAGGCCACGGTGGGCAGTGCACCGACAAGGTGGAGCCGGGGACCCTGGAGTGGCAGCTGCAGGCCTGTGAGGACCAGCCATGCTGTCCCGGTGAGGAGGCTCAGCGAGGCCGCCGGGGCACTGCCGGGTCGCCTGGCCCTGGGACCGCACCATCAGGCCAGGGGCCCCAAGGGGAGGACAGCACCTGACGTTGGCGAGGTGCTGAGGAACAGGCCGGTGTGGCTGCGGGAGAGCTGTGGGAGGCGAGGTCCAAGGGGAGGGACCCCCACCCCGATCCTTGTGGGCCACGGTGAGGACGCTGGCTTTTATTGGGTGCTGGTGGGCAAAGAAGAGATGTGATCTGGCTGCAGGTGGTGACAGATCCCTCTCACGGTGGGTGACAGTCTGTGGTGAGGGCCGAAGCAGCAGGACCAGCGCTGATGGCCCCATTTCCCTCCTGTCCCCCACTCTTCTCTCCCACAGAGATGGGTGGCTGGTCCAACTGGGCGCCCTGGACGCCTTGCTCTGTCACGTGTTCCAAAGGGACCCGGACCCGTCAGCGAACATGTAATCAGCCTGTCCCCAAGTGCGGGGGCCAGTGCCCAGGAAAGCCCCAGGAGTCCGAGGCCTGTGATACCCAGCAGGTCTGCCCCAGTGAGTGAAGGCCACTGATGCGGGCACCTGGTGCGGGTCTGGGGGTTACAGCAGGGAACTTCCAGGGTGGGAGGACCTCAGCACACTGTGACCATACTTGGTGTCCCCGCACTGTCCCCATCCCACCACAGTACACGGGGCCTGGGCCGCTTGGGGTTCCTGGGGCTCCTGCTCGGGGTCCTGCCACGGCGGACCCAGCGCGCCTACCCAGAAACGAAGCCGCACCTGTTCTTCACCTGAGCCCTCCAAGAAGCCTCCTGGGAAGCCGTGCCCAGGGTTGGACCATGACACCCGGCCCTGCTCTGGCCTGCCGCCCTGCCCAGGTACACGGGGACGAGGGCCTTGACCCTCTGGTCTCGATCCGGGCACAGATGCTCTGCTGTTTCAGGGGACAGAGATATTTGAGCATGTGACCATGGAGCCCTTCAGTCCGGGGCAGTCCGCCTCAAGGGTCTAGGGGCTGGGGGTGGAGGGGACAGAGGTGGCCTTTCTTCTCACTCCTGTCCCCCACCCCTACAGTGGCTGGGGGCTGGGGGGCATGGGGTCCCGTGACCCCCTGCCCCGTGACCTGTGGCCTGGGCCAGACCCTGGAAAGACGGAAGTGTGATCGCCCTGTGCCCCAGCATGGGGGCCCCCCGTGTGCTGGTGAGGCCACCCGCACCCACATCTGCAACACGGCCGTGTCCTGCCCTGGTCAGTAGCTCAAGATGCGTCGTCTCCGTGCCTAAGCCCCTCACCCACCCCTGCTGCCTGGTTCCCGCTGCTGATGCCTCTGCCCCCACCTCTCATCACGGCCGCCCCTTCTACCGGCCGTCATCCCTTCCTCCAAATCCCCTCACCGACTTCCTGTCTCTGTAGTGGATGGAGAGTGGAGCTCCTGGGAGGAGTGGAGCACCTGCAGCCGTCGGAACATTGGCAGTATCAGCTGTAAGGAGATCCCGGGCCAGCAGTCACGCTCAAGGAGCTGCAAGGGCCGCAATTTTGATGGCCGGCGGTGCCTCGGGGAACAGCAAGATATCCGTCATTGCTATAACATCCAGCGCTGTAGCTGTGAGTGTCCCCCGCAGACTTCGCTGTAAGGATGGGGCAGCCTGCGCAGCGAAGGGGGGGGGGGGTTTCTGACTCTCCCTTGGACCCCGTGTCCCTGCTGCCTCTGTCTGTCTCCCTCTCGCCACCCCACTGAGACCTCTCACTCCGACTCATTGCAGTGGAAGGCTTCTGGTCGGAGTGGAGTTCCTGGGGGCTGTGCGTGCCTCCGTGTGGACCCAACCCCATCCGCACCCGCCAGCGCCTCTGCACGGCCAAGCTCCCCAAATTCTCGTGAGTGGCGGGGCAGAGCGTGCCCAGGAAGGGGGTCACGAGATCCATATGTGAGCAGCGAGGGCGGGAGGGTCAGCTCAGCTCCCCATAACCAGGGCATCCACTGCTGGGTCTAAGGCGTCTGCCTTGACAAGTGTCATCTCCCTCCTGCCGGAAGAGGAGAGACGCTAAAGAAGGAGCCGAGAAAGAGTCTCCTGAGGGGAGAAGGTGGCGTCTGTGCCCTTTTGGAAGTCTCTCATTCAGTCCCTCAGCCAACCCGGCCACTCGGGTCTCAGCCGGCAGGAAGGGGTCAGGAAAGGCATTGCCAGTGTGAAGACTGTGTGAGCAGAGTCCTGCACACTGGTGACAGCTGCCCAAAGCCGGTTTCCTGGTGGCCCAGGTGTTAGGGAGGGGAAAAGCGCTCACCCCTCCCTTCTTTATTTCCACATACGACAAGCCACTAGATGAAGTGGGCGATTCTCAACTCATGGAAGGCCTGCCATCTGGGAAATGCTCTCCAGCTCTGGGGTTTCTTGTGGGTCCTGAAGATGAGTTAGAGGTCTTGAGTGGAGGCAGGAAGCACTTGATGGAGTAGGGGAATGAATGGACGTGATTGAGGGAATGGGGGTGAGAGTGAATGAATGGAATGCTCATCTCGTGGAAGGAACAAGCCAGGCAAAGACCATTCTGGGCGTGGAACTAAGTCTGGATAAAGTGGAAGAGAGAGAGATTGGCTTGGGGCAGGCATGTGGGCCCCCAAAACAAAGCCTCGAATACCAGGGCAAGGCATTTGGTTTGGTTTTGTGTTCCAGTGGGCAATAGGGAGAGACGTGAAGGGTTTTGGAGGTAGGAGAAGGTAGCTCTTGTTACCTAGTAACAACCACTAGCCTTTATTGAGTACTTACTGTGTACCAGACACCATTCTGAGCAGTTGACCAAAATTAAATCACTTATCCTTACTTAGCCCAGTAAGCTGGGTCTTATTATTCTTCCAATCATTCCCGTTTTTCAGATGAGCACCGGGAAGAAAAAGAAATTGCCCAGTATTTCATAGCTAACAAATACTGTTGGACACACAGTAGGCACTCAATAAGAATGCATGCATTCTTGCCTTCCCTGAGCTTCTCCCCTCCATTTCCCCTCTAATGCCCCAGGCCCACCATCGCCGTGGTCGAAGGTCAGGGTGAGAAGAACGTGACCTTCTGGGGGAAACCATTACCGCGGTGCGAGACGCTGCAGGGGCAGAAGTTGGTGGTGGAGGAGAAACGGCCATGTCTACACCCGCCTGTCTGCCAAGACCCTGCGGATGAGAAGCACTAACTCCTCCCTCTCCCACTCTGACCCCCTGCCCTCCAGGACCTCAATAAATGGGCCTCTTCCCCAGGAGCGGGGCAATAGCATCTTCTAGGCCAAAGAGTACGGCAGGGGCGGGGTCGCAGTGGCTTGTTGTGGAAAACAGTGTTTTCCACCGTGGTCACAGTTTGGCAGAGGTGAATGGGGAGTATTAGTCCCTTCGCCGCTGCCTTAGCCCCAGGGTCTGCCTCCCAGCCCGCCCCCCCACCGCAACCCACACCCCTGGCGCAGCGTCCCCAGGGCGCCCAGCACGTCCCTCTGCAGAGCTCCGCGTTACGGGTTTTCTGGTTGGCTGCTCGTCTTGCCCGGCACTTTCTGATTGGCCGGCGTGCCTAGGTTCCCACCCGCTGGCGGGTTCCGCATCAATCCGGCACAGAGCAGAGGCGGCAGAGGCGTGGCTGGGGTTGGCACCCAGCCGCGCGGACACCTGCACCCACCCACTCCCAACAGCCCAGATCCAATGCCGCAATTAGCGGAGACCGAAAGGGGGGTGGTGGTCGGCTGGGGGTGGACCGAGGAAGTGCCTCTGAGGGGCTCTGAGCTGGGGCAGGAGCGCAGCGAAGAAGCCGGAGTCAGCACCTGCCAGAAGGAGCCCCCGAGACAAGATTCCTTCAGTATTTGTGCATTCATTCAACACTTTATAGCGTCTACTGTATACTAGGACGAAGTCTGGGCATCTTCCCTGGGCATCTGGGGTGGAGAAGAACTGGTAGAAGGAGAGGACATGTGAGCGAGAGAACAAACTCAGAATATGTGATCCTTTCGTTGAACATTTTTTTTTCAACACTTATCAACGCCTACTGTATACTAACAATAGCGCTGGACCTCATGGAGAATAGAGGAGTCAGAACAGCACGTGTCTCCACAGTGAAGGGAACAACCCCAGACACTAATGCTGTTAGCATTTGCTCATTCAACGTTGCGCTAATTAGCATTTACTGAACGCCCAGCCCCTCGTGATGAGACAAATCATAAGAATCATCATAGTTATGGTATTAACTAATACTTAGAGAGTACTTGCTGTGTGCTTGGTAGTGTTTTAGGTCGCACAGCATGAATTCATTTACTCCACAACAAGCCTACGAGGGTCGCTATTATCATTATTCCCCTGCACAGAGGAGTAAACTGAGGCACGGAAAGGGAGCAGGCTGGACATTTGAAGCACGAATGTGTTCTGTGAGTGGAGGGAGCCCTCTGTGGAAGGGTTCAGTTGGGAAATGAGTGACACCTGCATTCTGTCAGGGTGCTCACTTCCCCCATAAAATAGGTCAGTTGATGGGTTGAAGTAAAGACAAAGTTGAATTTTGGGTCATCTTGGGAAGAATGAGCTGCAAGGGAGTGACTCTGGTTGCCTACTAGAGGGTGTGAGAGGTAAGTGTCTACAAAGAGTGGAACTTCGGGCATCATGAGACATATCTTTGTGGGTGATAGGTGTGCTATGCCAACCCATAGGTCTGTGCAAGAATTCGGGATGCATTGAGTGTATGTGGAGTGCGTGTAAAGTTACACCCATGTGTGCACCATAACAATCTGAGTTATAGGGGTATGTGTGTGTGCACACACGTGCACACATGTACATGTGCATTGAGATGTCATGGATATAGATGCGTGTGAGTTATAAACCTGGGTCCAATACTGATTACAAACATATGTCAGGGGTGTGTGTTTGAGAGTCATGGCTTACCAATGCACAACAAAGAAAATCATTCCTGGAACCCCTTCTGTTGGTTCATTCTTGCTAGAGAAGATGGAGACCGTGCAGACCTCTGCCTCAGGGAGTTGAGACGCTCCTAAGGGGAATCCTCATTCTTCTGCAAAACCATCTCCAAAACATTAATTTCTGGAAAATGAGCCACCTGGAGAAAGGGAACGATACTGGGGGCCACGAGTACTAGAAACGTGGAAATAGGGTCCCTGGGAAGAGGCATTCTGGAGACAGATTCCGAAGGGGAACCAGAGAAGTCTGTAAGACTTGCAGATGCTCCTGTCTCCCAGAGAGGGCACCATGATTCCGGCACAGCTTGTTTACTTCAGGAAGCAAAAGCAAAAAACCGAGAAGCACATACTTCTAAATGTTGGAAAATACATAATTCATGGGAGCTCCCCATCTGGGCGACAGTGGGTTGCGGAACGCCTGAGACAGCATCCAGGAAAGTGAGTGAAAGAATGGCCAAAGCTAAGGCCTGGAGGTAGGACTGAAGCTGCCTGGCACGGAGGAGGGAGTAGAGAAGGTTTGTAAGTATTGAACTTGAGGACTGGGGAGGCTAGAGGAAGAGGGGATGGAATCTGAATCCTGGGGAAGGGGACTTCCTGGAGACTCTGGCCAAAGATGATCCTTGAGAAAGAGAGAGGTAAAGGACATTCCTGGCAGAAGCCACAGCACATGCGAAAATATAGAGGTTGTCTCCTCCCCACACCCTTAGAGATGGGTCAGGTGATCATTTGACAGATGAGGAAACCAAGTCTCAGCGGGGTTAAATCACTTTCCCAGGGATATGGTGGAAACCTAGGTGGAACTTCAAGCACTCTGACTCTAGACTCTGCACCTTTACTACCTTGTTTAAACAGGCTAAGGATTTAATGAATAAAGAATGAACAAATGAATAAATGGATGATTCACCTGAAAATCCTGCAGGCAGAGAGACTCCAAATCTGCCTTTTTCTTGCAGTTTCTTCTTCTACCTCACTTGATCCACCAAGATCACTCACTATGGCCCACAAGGACCTGCTCAGTGTGGTCCCTGCTAACCTCTCTGACCCCATCTCCTGGCACAAACCGCCCCTGCCCTCCCCACTCATTTCGTTTCAGCCACACTGGCACCTCTTTCTAGAACATTCTTTAAAAAAAAATGCATGGATCACAAAGTGAACATGGCCCTTTAAGGAATGAATTGGAGCTCTTGGATTCCTTCATTTGTAAAATGAGAATGTTTCCCACCCCATTGTATTGTTGTGAGGGTTGGATGAAATAATACATGTAAACAGCTTAATTGGGTGGTGTCAACAAATGATTGTTTTTAAGTGGATTCATGCTTTCATTGTAGTCAGGATCTTACAGGAGCTTGACAGGGCGGCTTCCACAGCCCCCCTCTGCCTGGACTATTAAGGTCCTTTGCTCATGTGGCAAGCATCATTTGGCACCTACTGTGTGCATACCCTAGGATGGATCAGCCTCTGTCTGTGGAAAGTTCTCTGGTGTGGGGGAGACAGCCATGGGCACTGATGATATCACGTGGTTATGGTGAGTTTTGGCTTTTCCAGGGCAGAGCTATGGGGGCATATAGAATGAGTGTGTGTGTGTGTGTGTGTGTGTGTGTGTGTGTGTGTGTAGGGCCCAGGTGTGGGGGATGGAGATGGACACATATCAGGTCTGGAGCTTCAGGGAACGTGTCTGCGTGGCAGATCTAGGTTTGTCGTGATCATCTGTGAGTATGTGATTTGTCTGGGTGTGCATGTTCGTGTGAGTTTCCTTGGGTCTCTGTGTGTAGGTGTGGTGCCTGTGCGTGTGTGTGTGTGTGTGTGTGTAGGCATATGCGTGCGTGTATGCATGTATGCCCATGCTTGTTACCCTGGGCTTGTGTATATCTGTATAGATACCTAGATGGGTGTGATCTCAGTCTGTACGTGCCTCCATGTGTGTCTTTACTTTTGTTTGTGTCTATATGTATCTCCACGTGTGTGTCATTCCTGTGTGCCTCCAGGCCCCAGCAACACAGGGCAAGGGTGTGTACCCCCCCAAGTGTCCAAGTCTGCCTGTCTGATGCTGTCTGATGCCGCCCCCACACCCTCTCTCTGCCTAGCTGAGCCCGTATGGATATGGGAAATTGATCTCCCGTCACAGGGTACTGCTTGTGACCCCCATCTGTCGCTGTGAGGAGGTTATTTCTCTACTTTTGAGTCTCTGCGTGTGCTTCTATTTCCCCCCCACCCCCACACATGACTTCTGTGGTGAATATCAACACTGGAAACTGAGTATCTGCAGAGAATCCTGCGTGCGGGTGCGGCTGGGTGTGAAGACCAGAATGAGGCGGCGTGGGGGTCTTGCCTGACCACTCACCCGGACCCTCCCGACAAGTATCTACCCCGCCCCCACTCCCCAAATTGCGCATCCCCTGTCCGACGCGGGGGAGGGGAAACAGGATGCGGCGTGGCGCGTGCGCACTGCCGCCTTCAGCACCACGGACAGCTCCTTCGCCCCCGCCTGCCGGCGCGTGCCACCGCCTCCCCAGCACTGAAGGCGCGCTGACGTCACTCGCCGTTCCTCCCCAAACTCCCCTTCCCGGTGGCCTTGGTCGCGTCCGCGCCGCCGCCGGCCCAGCTGGGCAGCACCACGAGGGGCGCGAGATAGGGGGGTACGGGCGCGACCATCCGCGCTGCGGCGGCGGCGACTCAGCGCTGCCTCAGTCTGCAGCGGGCAACCGAAGAGTCGCGTCGTGCCCGAGAGCGCGGCAGTGCTCCTGGGCCCCGCGCGGTCCGCCCCCGCGGCTCCCGACCCGACTGCTCCTAGGACCCCCTGCCCTGCGCCGCAGCCATGAACTACCTGCGGCGCCGCCTGTCGGACAGCAACTTCATGGCCAATCTGCCAAATGGGTACATGACAGACCTGCAGCGCCCGCAGCCACCCCCGCCGCCGCCTGCTGCCCCCAGCCCCGGAGCCACGCCCGGTCCCGCGACTGCCACTGCCGAGAGGGCCTCCGCGTCCGCCCCTGTGGCCTCTCCGGCTGCCCCTAGTCCCGGGTCTTCGGGGGGTGGTGGCTTCTTCTCGTCGCTGTCCAACGCGGTCAAGCAGACCACGGCGGCCGCGGCGGCCACCTTCAGCGAGCAGGTGGGCGGCGGCTCTGGGGGCGCAGGTCGTGGGGGCGCTGCCGCCAGGGTGCTGCTGGTCATCGACGAGCCCCACACCGACTGGTAAGCCACTGCCGCGGACGTCTTCCCGCGGGCCTGGGTCCCCAGATCGTTCTACGACGAGCACTTACCAAGCACGGCTTGTGTGCCAGGCACCTGGCCTCCTAGCCCAAACCCTTTTCCTTTAAATTATTATGCCAGGTGCTTCCTGCGTGCCCTGCCTTTGCCCCCCACCCGGCCTTCTCCATCCATACCGGGAGCAGTTATCCGGCGCCTGCTGTGTACCTCCTTCCCAAAAGCCTTGGGCTTCAGTGTATCCTGTGAGCGCTCGGGAGCTTAATGTGCCTTGCTGCCCCCCCAACCCTCACCCCAAAGGCCTTGTCCTTTAATGGATCTTGTTAGCATTTATCAAGTACCTGCAGTGTGCCTTCTCCGGAAGCCCTTCCCTAAAACCTTTGGCTTCTCTGAATTTTGTGAACATTCATTGAGAGTTTGCTATGCGTCTTGTCCCCCTCAAATCTTTTCCTAAGGCCTTCTCTCTAATAGATCTTGTGAACATGTATCCAGAGTGTGGTATGTGCCCCATGCCACCCCTACCCCCAAAGACCTTTTAAGCTATTCAGTGAACATGGATTGCCTGCTGTGTATCCCATCCCCTCTTCTCATCGAAAGTGTTGCCTTTAATGGATCCTGTGAGCCTTTATGGAATGCCCTCTGTGTGTCCCAACTCTAAGTCCCCTCTTCAAGGGCTTATTTCTCCAAAGCACTTAGAAAGCATTTATTAAGTGCCTGGTGTATGCCCTATCTCCAAACCCCTTTCTCAAATGTGTTTTGCTCAAATGAATCCCATGAGCATTTTTTAACCTTCTGTGTATGACTCATCTTCAGACTCTCCCCAAAATCCTTTTCCTCCCATGGATCTAGAAAGCATTTATTGAGGGCTTCGTTTATCCTCCATTCTCAGGCTACTTCAAAGACCTTTCCGTTGGTGAATCCACCTAGCATTTATTGCCTGCCTGCCGTGTGAGCCTACTCGAAAGCTTCTTTTCCTCCAGTGTATTCAGCAAGCATTTATTGAGTGCCTGCTATTTACCCCATCCCCAAACCCTTTCCCCAATGACTTCAGTCTGCATGTGTTGAACACCTTCTGCATGACCCAACCCTAGACCTTCTCCATAAAGACTTGCCCCCAGTTAATACAGTGATCAAATATCTAACACTTGTTGTGCGCACCATTTCAATCCTCTTTCCAGAGGCTTTTCTTTTTACTCACCCCTTGGAGCGTTTGTGGAGCACCACTGTGTGCCTGATTCTATGCCCTCACCACAAAAGCCTTTCCTTTCATGGATGAAGAATGAAGCTCACATAGATCAAGCTTCTGCAGCCCTATTCCCCTTTCCTGAGGACTTTTCCTCCAGTGGATCCAGTGATTGTATGCCCACCCCTACCCCACCCTCCAACAGAGACCTTTTCTCTTAATGGATCCAGTGAGCATTTATTTTTGTATTGTCTGCCAGGTGCTCAATTCTAATCACCTTCCCCCAGAGACCTTTTCCTCCCATGGCTCCTGTGAGCATTAATGGAGTACCATCTGTGTGCTCTATGTTCACACCTTCTTCCCAAAGTCTTTTTCTTTTAGTGGATCCGGTAAACACGTATGCAGTGCTTGCTGTGTGCAGGGAGTAGACACCCTTTCCTTACGCCTAGAAGAAACTGCCAGTCATAAAGCCTCTCCTTAGGGTCCTTTCTTTTGATAAATCTAGAGCCCAATTTATAAGGATTACCCCTTTTCCACTCCCCTCTCAATGTCCCTAGGATTCCCTCTCCCAATCTTAAGTCTCTACCCCAAAAGGTCTTTCTTCTACTTAAGCCAGTAAACACTTACTGAGTTCCTACTATATAAGGGCCATTCTCAATGTCTTCTTTCCAAGTCTGAAAGTCGCTGCCCCGTCTCAAGACCTCTCTCTCCAGGGGTCTGCTTCAACCTAAATTTATTGAGTACCAGCTTTTTACTGGTTAGATCACCCCTCCCCTGCTGCCTTTACCTAGTAGGCTTTCTCTCTATTCAGAGCCATTTATTCATTCTACAGGTATTTATTGCATAGTTTCCACGTGTCAGAGTGTGGGAGGCATCCATTTAGCATTACTATATGCTAGGAAGAACGCTCCTTCAGTTTCCCTTCCTTCGAACCCCAACCACCAGCTGGATTCTCTATACTTTTTTCTCCATTCAACCCCACAATCGTTTAATAAGCACTTATTGTGTACTAAGGCCCCCATATTCAATGTCTCTTTCCCTTCCCCCTCTTGAAGCCCTAATTCCCCCTTCAACAATCTCCATCTGACCTTTGGCTCTATGCAATCTGGAAAGTTAACAATGTGCACCTACTATATTCTGGTTAGGTCCCCTCCCCCACTTCACAGCCATCTTCCCAACTGCCCCCCCCATTAATCCAAAAAGCGTTTATTAATCTCTGTATTCTTTTCAAACAGCCACATCCTTCTTTTCTCCTTCAATCCATAAGGCAGTTCTTGAACACGTACTGTAATTCCTTCACCAACCTCCCCTCGCACAGGAGCCATCTTCTTGGCTAAATCTGCTCCACTGAAGTCAACAAACATTAATGGGGCCCCTGCTGTATACTGGTAGCCACTCCCCTCTAGACTTTCCTTCCCCACTCCCATACTCCAGGAATTTCCTTTGCTGCATTTTCCTTTGTGCCAGAAAACAGTTATTAATTATCTACCAAATACTAACAAGATCCTCCCCCTTTCCATAATTACAACTCCAGTGTTTTCCATTGTATTCGAAGTTGTCCAGCAAGCATTTATGGAGCACCTGTTAAATTCCGTGAACGATTCTTCCCTTCCCTTTTTGCATCTCAGAAACCCCCATTTATCCCAGCAGCTGCTCTAGTCTGTTCTTTTGGTCAATCTAGCAAGTGTTCATTTAGTGTCTACTATATATTGGGGTGGGATGGACAAAGGAAGAGGGCCCATGTACGCACACCAGGCTCAGCGTGGGGAACAGAGACCTCTGCATCACCTGCCTACAGATACTGCAAATACCACCTGAGCTTTGGGGATTTCAGCCTGGAATAGAGGAGGAGTTGTGCAGACTCCATAATGGATTGTACTCCTAGATAGAGTCTGACACCTTTTCCACCAAACCTCACCACCCTTTCCTGGGTCTCAGGTCCTCTGTGGTTCACAGTTGCAAACAGTTGCCAACTCTGAGTTGAGAATCGTCTCCCCCTTTTAGAGATAATTTAGCCGAGTGTTTAGTTCAAGCTGCGGGTCACCTATTGGTTTGTGACCAGCATTTCATTTTCCTCATGCGGTCGTCCAAATGAAAATGGACTCTAACCAAGAAGTATATTACACATAGTAAGTGGAATTATTACCATTTAGTGGAACCGTTACTCCAGGAAATATAATCAGTAATGTATGCCATATATTATATATGACATATGCTCTAGCATACATTTGCTATATAATAGGTTTATAGTATATAATACATATATGTGTGTATGTGTTTCTTCATGAAATGGAATAAAATAGAGTAGAACATATCAGACTCTGTTGTACATAGTAAAGGTAATCATTTACTGAAAGTTTCATTCCAGTTCTATAGGTATGTTTATATACCTTCTAGGTACATGTAATATGCAATATATGATATGTTACATAAGCCATACTATATTATATTTGCTGTATAACAGTAGAGGTGTCAAATAATATATATTACATATATGATATATACATAATCTATATCACATAATATATATTACATATAAAGGGTAGGTTATTACATATCTATGTATACAGTGGGTTATAGAAACTATATCTCTTCTTGTGGCTTCTTTTCTTAGACTTCCTTGGAAGCAGGCCCTGAGACTCTGAGGTTTATGGGCAGATTTATTGGGGAGAGCTCTAGGGAACAACACCTGTTGCGGGGGAGGAGTGAGGGAAGCAGGATTTAGCGGAGGGAAAGGTTGAGCTATGATCAGTCACAACAGAAGCCTCAGCCAACCCTCGAGTGGGGGCGGAGCTCAAGCCAGGACGACCCTTCAGAGTGACCTTCACTGAGGCCAGGAATCCAGGCTTTTGTATTCTTGCATCGGTCAGTCATTAGGCACGGGCTGCCCCCTGGAAAGAAGACTAATCTTGGGGAAGGCAGATCTCCTGCTGCAGAAGAAGGGCCGTTCCCAGTGAAGGGCAGCGCTGTGAACCTTCAGCAGCAAATCTCCCCGGAAGCTAGGAACTAGATAGGAAGGCCTGAAGGTTAGCAAGGGGAGGAGGGGAGCAAAGGGGGGGCGGGGAAGGATCTGAGGGGAGCACAGAGTCCACTCCTTATACTGCTCAGATTCACTTATTTCTTAGAGTAAGTTCGTCACCCCATCCGGCCACAGCATCTCCAGGATTGTGATTGGTCTGGTTTTCCGGAGCTTGAAAGAGACCGGGTTAGTAGCCTTGACTGCTGCAGAAATAAATGATATACTTCGTCTCCTTCTTCTACCATACATTCTAGATTCCCCTCCCCGTCAGCTAGCGCCTCTTTTGGTCTCAGTGGCTCACCCGATGAGCTATCCATTCCCTGATCCTTGAGGGATCCCTGAGCCCTTGGTCTCCATGCCCTTCCCAGGCTGTGGCCGCTGTCCTTGTTCATTTCCCTGCAGAGTTGTGCAAGGAGTACCCACAGACTGCCAAGGGGATGACCTGCGTGCCAAACATATCCCCCTCCCCCCGCTCTCGCTGTGTAATAGCAACCCCACCTCCTCCTGATATTCAAGGCCACGTACCCCTGTGAAGACAGTGAGTCAGTCCTCTTCATATCCGTTGGCCTGTGAAACCTAGGTGTCCAGGCAGCATCCATAGCTTCGAATGTAATAGGATTCTTGCCGTGTTCCCTGGTAGCAGTGTTCCCCCTTGGAGAACCGTGACCTCTAACCTTGCAGAGCCTTAAGGGAGCAGGAAACACCCATTCCAAAAGTGGATCACTGGGACTGATGATCAATGAGGCCTCTCCTACTTTCACCTCCGAGTTCCCAGGCCTATGTGTTCTACCTACTGAGAACACAGCACAAAGAAAGGGCCGCCGATTTCAGGTGCTTTGGAGGACGGTGCCCCATTCTTTCACGGTATCATGTCCAAGCTAGCTCTTCACTCTGGCTCCAAGCTGTTCCAGGCCAGCAGCCCCTGAGTGGTGTGGCGTATAACGTCATCAGTCAACTCCATGGTCATGGGCGTGCTTTGGGACCTCCTTTGCTATCAAGTGTGTCCTCCGTTTGATGCAGTGTTATGAGGGATCTCATATTGATGGCTCCAACATTGTATAAGCCCTCGGGCAGTGATACTGGCTACGACCCTGCAGTTGGGAAAGGCAAACCCCCATATAGAATATCCCGGTCAAAATGAATCCTTCATCTCTCCAGGGTAGAAGGGGCCCAATGGAGTCAGCTGGCCACCAAGTGGCTCGTTGGACTTCTTAAGGGATAGGGATAGTGCCGTGTCACGGGCTCAGTGTTGGTCTCTGCTGCTGGAAGATTGGGCATCCAGCTCCACTTAGAGCCGCTGTCTCTGCTCATCTTGCTACTTCATTCATGTGCCCATCTGCTCGCCCCAGGGTGGCCGACTTGAGAGGCTGGCTGACATCATCGGGCTGACTCATTCTGTCTACCTGGTTGTTTAGTGCCGCCTCCATTGTGGATGCTGTCTGGTGGGTGTTAACACATAATGCAAAGATCTTCGCTCCTCACTTTTTGCCCACCCCCATCCATGTCCACCCACGTTTCTGTGTCCCAGACCTCCTTGCCCTGATCTTCTTTTTTTAAAGTTTTTATTTAAATTCCAGCTAGTTAACACACAGCGTGCTATTAGCGTTTAGGTCTACAATCTAGAGATTCCGCACTTCCTTACGTTGCCCGGTGCCCATCGCGTATTTCACCCATGCTCCCCCCCCCTCCTCCAACCATCGGTTTATTCTCTATAGTTAAGAGTCTGTTTCTTGGCCTGCCCCCCCCTTTGCACTTTGCTGATTTGTTGTGTTTCTTAAATTCCACCCGAGTGAGATCATACGGTATTTGTCTTTTTCCCACTGACTTAGTTTGCTTAGCCTAATAGTCCTTGTCTTGAACTCCTAATATTTTTCCTTCAAGGCCTCTGATCAGCCAAGCCACCCACCGCGGCCCACCAGTGAATATATATTCTAATCGTGGGCCATTTCCCTTTCCCTGCTAAGTAGATTACCGGCGGCCCAGCCCAAAGCTCCGCCCCTTGGGAGCTCTGCCTCTCTCCCTTTTCGGCTTCTCTCCACATACCAAGCTAATCTATTTGTGAACCAAGCTCAGGCTTTTTCTCCCTTCCTTCAACCGCTGGCTGTAAGGGGTCCCCTCAAGTGAGCCAAGGGAGGCACCGGGCCACCAGGCTGGGTGACATGGGCATCAAGATTACCTTCTCAGGCAGCTTGCCCAGTCCTGCTTGAGCCTGATCCCAGCTGCTGGGGCCACGTGATGTTATTACTTGGCGGGTCCGACCAGACCCAGTTCACGAGGGGCACCCGAAGGCGCAATCACTTGGTGCCACAGAGTCACACATTCTGTCTCTTCCAGAGCCCGCTACGGCACCAGGAAGTGTTTCTCAAGAGTCACATGATTCTCTGCTGCAGATGGCCTGGCCTTGCTCCAGAACCCCCAGGGCCTCGCACTCACACTTCCCATAAGCCCCACATTGCGTCTTTTCCCACTACTGGCTTATCCGGTAACATAGGATCTGCCAGGTCATATGGCTTAAGTGGAAAGACGGCTGGCCCCAGAGTCTGGCCCTCCTGCGGATCCCTTTCTGCTCTGGCCCCTGTTCCGGGAGGGCAGCCTTATGCGCCTCCTGAAATATGAGTCAGAGCAGCATCTCCAGGTGTGGGATAGGCTGCCTCTAGAACCTGAAGACGCCTACCAAGTGCTGTGCGCTTTTCCTCGTGGTGGGAGGTGTGGAGGGGGCTGTCTTGGGCCTGCCTTGGGCCACTGGACCCCTAGAACTTGGACCGTAGGATGACACAGGGTGAGAAAGACAGCATGGCCCCATGGCAAGACCGTCCACAGATATGACTGTCAGTCCCATGTGAACGTGAAAGGTCGCCGATCCTCTTTTCTGATCAGAATAGAAAAGAGTGCATTCAGGAAGTCAGCGGCCACCTGCCGGACCCGAGTTCTGCTGTGGCAATGGCAGCCTGTCCAGTATAGCCGCTTCCCCCGGGGATACTGCGTGGTCGAGCTTGCAAGAGTCTACGGACATCCTCCAGGAGCCAGACTGGTCCATTCAGTGGGAGATATGATGGGACTAACACCCCTGCATCCTTTAGATCTTTCAGAGTAGCGCTAGTTTCCACCATCACCCTTGGGATAGATACAATCTTAGCTTGGATTTGCTGATTTGATCAGGGGAGAGGGGCGTAGTTCCAGAGGCATCCATTTGGAGTCCTCCACCACAAGAGCTCTTACCCCACAAGCCAAGGAACCCACGTAGGGGTTCTGACAACTACATATATGCCCAGTTTAATTATGCATTTGCAGACTGGGGAAGTGACCACGGGACCCAGTGGACCCACTGCAAACAAGACCTGGGACAGGATTTCATTTACCACCTTCCCACTACTGCTTCTCAGCATGGCTGGTGCTACTCTTACCAGCATATCCCTTATTGATTCTCTAAGTTGCGTAGATCCTCTGGACCTTCCCATAGAACAGAGTCAGCTGATGAGTTTCCTAGACTCACGTAGCATAACTTCTCTAACATGTCTATTTCTTCGAGTCCTTTGATCTTTTCTTTCACAGTCTTCCATGGAAGACTTGGCATTTCTGCTTCACTTGATGTGGGCCACTGTTTTCTCCAAGCTTCCACAAGTCATCCAACGGTGGATCAGCAACATCTCCTAGAGTCCTTGCCAGGGTTTTCAGTTCTGGGTCCTGGGAACGTGCTCCAACTTCATGTTCCACCTCCTTGGTCCATTGTCCTCAGAACCCAGTTTTTGACATACTTTTACAGCCCTCGTCAGTACATACTGGCCAGATTTTTCAACTTCTGTATATTCTTTCTTTCCTTCCTTTGCAAACTTAGAACGTCTCCAATCCCGCGTGCCAGGATTTGACCTTGCTTATTGATGTGGTTGCTAAGAGGGGAAGGGGGTAGGTTGTGAAGGGGGCGAGCATTGTTTTAAAAGGCACCTGCTTCAGTCAAGATCTCTGTATTACCTTCAAGCAGAGGAAAGCTCTACATTCTCACAAGGAGGAGGGGGCTATTTCTTCAGGCCCAGTTGGTTCAGGTGAATCAATAAATTTGAGGTAGTACATGCACCTTCCCAGATATCCCTATCCCAAGTCTAAGGGCTTCACTCTTGGCCTATTAGGGCCCTGATTGTGGCATAGGAGATGTGCTAGGCCCGAGAATTCAACCTTCTGTGAAGTTTTGCCACACTTAGGATCATACCCTAAGCCCCTGGTCCTCCCCTCCACCTGCCCTCCAGTTGCAGAAGATTGGGGTTTCCTTAAATGTAGCCAAGGGGATCCTATGGCTTCCACATTTTGCTTTGGATTAGCGATCACTCACCCTGAACATGTCCCATCCTTCTTGGGTTAATCAATGTCGTTTAGCAAACAGTCACTGGAGTCTACTGACCATTTCCCCCATGCTTCTCGAGTACCAGGGACATTTCGCCAACCGGGGCACTCCCTTCTGCCAGAATCTCATTATAGTTGACCCTCAGTAAAAGTTACTGCTACCCCCACCCCAGGGGGGCCCACACTGTAATTCTCAGACTCATGAGAATGAACTCCACACTGCCTCTTTTCCCACCACTGACACGTCCAGTATCATGGAATGTGCCAGAACATAAGGGTGCGAGTGGTATCCTGCTGGTACCACAGCCCGGACCTGTGGCAGAGTGCTTTTTTGTATGCAGGAGGCTTGCTGGGGGGTGCCTTTAGGATCACCGGCTATAAGAAGGGCAGGGTTGGGCAGAGAGGGGAGCTGGTCCACAAGGCAGCTGCATCAGAGGCCTCAGCTGATCCTAGGGGAACCCCTCGGGGTGGGATGGTCCTTCAGAGTCAGCCTATACGGAGGCCAAGAGGCTAGCCTTTACTGACCCATAGACCAGACAAAAGACACGGGCTGCCTGAAGTAGGTCTGACCTTGGGCCAAGGCAGTTCTCTATGAGAGAAGACAGTTCCCAGTGGGACATAGCCCTAAGATGTCACCAGCTGACACTCAGGGTGCATTGGCCATGAAGAGGACATCTGAGCAGAGCACCACAGTATTCACTACACTCAGGGTCAAAAAAGTTTGAAATATGGGAGTCTGGGTGGCTCAGTGGGCTAAGCCTCTGCCTTCAGCTCAGGCCATGATCTCAGGGTCCTGGGACAGAGCCCCTCATGGGGCTCCCTGCTCGGTGGGGAGCCTGCTTCTCCCCCTCCTCCCTGCTCATCTCCGCTCTCTCTGTCTCTCTCTCAAATAAATAAAATCTTTTTTAAAAAGTTTGAAATACAGTGATATAGTCTACACTCATCATTGTTTTATAAATGAAAAAATGTGCCAGTCTCAGAGAAATCCTCTTCCAACGCTTGTGAGGGGACAGTGTCAGTAATGGAGTGTGCCTGTGAGAGAAAGAGAGAGAAAGGGAGGGGGGGGAGGGAGAGAGGGAGAGGAGGAAATGGCTGTGCTTGGGGTCTTTGGGGTTTGTCACTGAAGTCTCTAGGGCCTGTCTGTGCTGGGCGTCTGGGTCAAAGGCAAGCCTGGGAGTGGCTCCTTTCCTCATCCCTCTTGTGTGAGACCCCTGATTGGAGATGAGCTTCTGTGTGTAGAAAAGCCTGTCGGGTAGGAATCCTGGGCCTGGGGGAGGCTGCTGCTGGAAACCTAGTCCTGCTGGAGTCAGACCCAGGGAGAGTGACATGGGAGTTCACGCTGCACCCATGGCTGCTCTTACCCCTCTTCCCTCCTGTGGCTTCCCCTCGCCCTCCGCCCCATCCCTCCCCACACCCGTCATTGCACACGTGGACAAGTGTGACCGTCCATGGTGAAGAGCTAGAGTGCAAAGAGAAGCTTCGGGACGCACAAGCAGACACAGCAACTGAGGCATTTCCCGGGCTTTCATATATACGTATTCTCTGGGGGTTTTTTTGGGTTTGTTTCGTTTTGTTTTGTTTTGTTGTTTGTTTGTTTGTTGCCATTTACGAACCTCCATGCAATTCCAAAGTACCTTGCGGCTGCCGGAGCATTCCTCTTTCGGCAAAGCTTTTCTAAAACATTCTGGTAGCCGCGTGGTGAGCAGACAGACCTCTGGGGGAAAGCCTTCCTGCCGGCTGTGGTTTGAGGACTTCGCTTAGAGTTCACAGTGTCCTCCGACAGCTCCGCACCTCCGTGAGGGATCACAACAAAACTTAGGGTCCTCAAAGCACCGTTGAGCTTTGCAAAGTGTTTCCGCAATCACGAAGCACTTTATGGCTCTGAAGGGGCAAAAGGGTCAAAGGAACTGGCCTGGGTTTTGTCTTCCTGAGATTGATGGCTGTGCTCTGCTTTTCCTCTCCAGGGCAAAATACTTCAAAGGGAAAAAGATCCACGGAGAAATTGACATTAAAGTAGAACAGGTTAGTTGGGGCGGATGGATCTGGGGCTCAGCTGTCCAGACCGAAAACTGGATGGCCATTTTTGTGTGATGTGGGTGAATCACGGATCTTTTTTCTCCTTCCTAGGCTGAATTCTCCGATCTCAACCTCGTGGCCCACGCCAACGGTGGATTCTCTGTGGACATGGAAGTTCTTCGGAACGGGGTGAAGGTCGTGCGGTAAGCGGAGAGAGGTGAACTTGGTGTTATGCGAGAGGCATAAGGACTCCCTTAGAGCTAAAGGAGAGTCCCTCACCTCTCCACCCATCCTTCTGGAAGCAAGAACTTAGGTATATTACAGTAACCGAGATATGGAAACAACCTAAGTGCCCACTAGTGAATGAGTGGATAAAGAAGATGTGGTGTGTTTACGCTATGAAATATTACTCAGCCACAAGAGAGAAGAAAATCCTGCCCTTTGCAACAACGTGAAAGGACCTCGAGGACATTATGCTAAGTAAGATAAATCAGACGGAGAAAGACAAATACTGTATAATGTCTCTTGTCTATGGAATCTAAAAAAAGCCAACCTCATAAAAACAGAGTGCAAAATGGTGGTTACCAGGCACCGAGGGGTGAGAGAACAGAAGAGATGTTTAGGGGTATCTGGGTGGCTGAGTCAGTTAAACATCCGCCTTCCACTCAGGTCACGACCTCAGGGTCCTGGGATCGAGTCCCATGTCAGGCTCCCTGATGGGTGGGAAGCCTGCTTCTCCCTCTCCCACTCCCCCTGCTTGTGTTCCCTCTCTCGCTGTCTCACTCTCTGTCAAATCAATGAATAAAAATCTATATTAAAAAATAAAAATAAATTAGAGGGGCCCCTGGGTGGCTCAGTTGGTTAAGTGTCTGCCTTCGGCTCAGGTCATGATCCTGGGATTCCGGGATCAAGTCC
>CM052801.1:36604784-36669497 GCA_028533885.1 Nasua narica | reverse complement strand
TAGGAATGGGACTTTTGAAGGAAATTCTAACCCTGTTCTTCCTCCCCCTCTGGCTGCTAGGCTGCTGGTTTTCATCAGGACTACAAGGCTGTTGATTTTCAAGGCTATTGTGGAGGTAGGGGGAAGGTGATGGAAACAGAGAAAGGTCGAATGCCACAAAGCATACTGTTCTTACTGAGATTCAGCCATTTCTCTTTTTTTTTTTTAATGTTTTTTTTTTTTAAGATTTTACTTATTCATTTAACAGAGAGAGAACACAAGCAGGCAGAGAGGCAGGCAGAGGCAGAGAGGAGCAGGCTCCCTGCGGAGCAAAGAGCCCGATGTGGGACTCGATCCCAAGACGCCGGGATCATGACCCAAGCCAAAGGCAGTTGCTTAACCAACTGAGCCACCCAGGCGTCCCCAGCCATTTCTCTTGAATAGATGCTTCCTGAATTGTTATAAGCCTTTGGCCAGTCTCTAGAGTTCTGAAAAAATTAATTTTGACAATTTTTGCCAGTATTCTCATTGATTTTATGGAAGAAAAGGTTTTTATAGGCCCTTACTCTGGCATTTCCACTGACATCACTTCCAGACACATCTTCCTCTTTCCCAGCCCCAGCCCTGAGATAATAGTATTTCAAAACCAAGGTATGGGAGCCAGATGTACTCACTGATACTAGAATATCTTTGCTTCTAGGCCCTCTCATTATATAGAGCTGAGAAATTTATATATATATGAAGTTTCATGTATTCACACTGATACTTCTTTTTTTTTTAAGATTTTATTTATTTATTTGACAGAGAAAGAGAGAGATCACAAGTAGGCAGAGAGGCAGGATGTTGAAATTCTAAAAATCCATTCTGTGTATTGTGGGACTGAGCAAATGAGTAAACACACTGATGATATTGGAGGCTAGGGTTCTCACTGTTATAGAATAAAAATATAAGTATAGACTGGGGGAAGCTAGATGGAACCATGTGATGTGTTGAATTATAATTAGAACTATCAGTGTGTTGGGGTGCCTGGGTGGCTCAGTGGGTTAAAGCCTCTGCCTTCGGCTCAGGTCATGATCTCAGGGTCCTGGGATCGAGCCCCGCATTGGGCTCTCTGCTCAGCAGAGAGCCTGCTTCCCCCTCTCTCTGCCTGCCTCTCTGCCTACTTGTGATCTCTTTCTCTTTGTCAAATAGATAAATAAAATCTTTTAAAAAATAGAAATCAACTTATAACTTCTTAACATGATAAAATTTGTATACCTCGATCCTTATGTTATCATCAACTTAATGAGACAACATGGAAGTCATTTCCACTAAGATCAGAAACAAGGCAATCCCCTCTGTCTCCACTCCTTTTCAACATTGTACTTGGAGGTATTAGATCAATGCAGTTAGACTAGAAAAAATAATTATAGATGTAAGAATGGGTAAAGAAGACACAAAAATATCTATTTCTTAAAGATTTTATTTATTTATTTGAGAGAGAGAGAGAGCACTAGAGGGGGGAGGGTCAGAGGGAGAAGCAGACTCCCTGCTGAGCGGGGAGCCTGATGCAGGACTCCATCCTGGGACTCCAGGATCGTGACCTGAGCCTAAGGCAGTCACTTAACTGACTGAGCCACCCAGGCTCCCTAAAAATATCTCTATTTAAGACAATATCAATAGTATATCTGGAAATTCCCAGGAGAACCAATAATAAATTTAATTCAAACAATAAAGAATTCAGTAATACAGCAGAATATAAAATCAGCATGTAGAAATTAGTTTCACACACAGAACCAGATATAACATTTAATAGAAGAGAAAACACCATTTATGATAACAAAAGAGGATAAGATCCATCAGGATAAAGTCAACGAGGGGTAATGCAAACTTATATGAGGAAAAGTTTAAAACACTCCTGAAAGACACAAAGGTAGACTCACACAAAAGCAAAGACATTCCTTGTTCTTGGATAGGATGAATTAGTATCATAAAGATGTCAGTTTCTCTTCTCAAGTCTTCATTTATAGATGCAATGTGATCCCCAGAAACATACCTATAAGCTTTTATCTGCAACTGATAAAAGTTGATAGTGAACTTTACATGAAAATGCAAACATGGAAGAATATCCATTTAAAAAAAAAGAAAAGGTATAATGGGGAGTGGGGAAATAGCCCTAACAGACTAGAGGGAGTCTAATGCCTCTGCCAGCGAACATTCTATGAAGGTTTTCTAATTTAAACAGTATGATGCTGACACATGAATGGGCAGTCTGACAGACTAAAGAAAGAAAAATTTAAAGTCCAGATATAGATCCATGTACATATGGGAATTTAGTGGATGATAAAAGTGGCAAGCTTTGTTTTTGACATTTAAATTCTCCATCTGAAATGGATTTTTCCCCTTTTTTAGCACTCTTACAGACATCTCTATCACATGTGTTCTTGAACACTTCTCTACATGCATTACAGAATGGCCGAAACGTCCATTCACTTACGTAACACTGTTCTTCACATAGCAAACAAGTAGCACTCTCACAAGTGTCTTTATTACACGTGTTCTTTGGAATTGATTTTCCTCTATAGGATGAAGTAGGTTGAGATCCAGTTTCATATTTTCCCTTTCCTCCCCCATTGGTCTGGTATGCCACCTCCGCCATGTACCAAAGTCTCATGTATTTATGGGGGCAAGTTCTGGACTCTGATCCAGTCCATTGGTTGCTGTCTTTACACCTGTCGTGGGGCAGCACTAGCTTAATGACTATATTTTCTCAGTCCCACCTTGTGGCTGTTCTGCAGCTGTACAGAGGCAGAAAGAACAGGACCGAAGAGGCCGGGAAGAAGATAGAGCTAATGGCGGGCAATGATGGCAGCTGGATGACAGGGGCATTGGACTTCCTGCTTGCCACTCACGTTTCCTCTTTTGTCCCCCATCCCACGGTGCAGCACGGAGGGGCACAAGCTAGGCCTGGATTTGCGGAAGTGGTCTTCCCCCACCCTGTACTTTGAAGCTCTGGTGGGAAGGTTGCCCAGCCTCCATCACGTGGTGGGAGGTACCCATGGAGACTCTGGCTCCACTACCCCATCTATTCCCATCCAGGCTGCAGGCCACCAGGAATCCTCAGAGCTGCTTCCCCTCCCTTGCTTCCTACACTCTAGTGATTTATGGCTCAGCAAGTATGTAGAGAGGGCTCCCGATGGAACAGGTGGAGCCTGATCCCAAGGCTTCTCAGGATCCAGTCCCTCCTCTGGCCCCAGGATTCATGGTTCCCGTGCCACGGGGAAGGAGACAGGTGCTTGGAAGTGCAAGACAACAGAGTCAGGGATATGAAGATTGTGTGAAAAAAAGAGGGCAGGAGGAAGTAAGGAAGTGAAGGAAGGAGCATGGGAGACGTGTCAAGAGGATGGGGAGTTTTCTTTTGAGGGGACAATTTCGTGGAGATATGACAAGTCCAGGAAAGAGGACCCTATCCCAAGTGTGCAGTTCCTTACATTGTTGCAAAGTGAACACATTCCTGTTGTTTGCGTCCAGATCAAGAAACACGATGTCACCAGATAGATCCCCAGCACAGCTAGAAGGCAATGGTCTGTGGGAGGCTCGAGGGACCAGTTGTGGGACTTGAAGAGTCCCACAAGCTTGAAGAGACTTAGGAGTTGAGAAAGGTGGAGAGTCCCTGACTCGCTGTGGCTGAGTAGAAGTCCGGGTCCCAGCCAGGAGGCTGCTGTACGTGAGGATTCAAGAGCAGATATTGGGTCATCAGCGAAGGCTGCCAAGTTCATGGCTTCATGTTCTTTTTTTTTTTTTTTTTAAGATTTTATTTATTTGAGAGAGGAGGAGAGAGAGAACACAAGCAAGGGAGGAGGGGTAGAGGGAGAGAGAGAAGCAGACTCTCTGCTGAGCAGGGAGCCCGATGCGGGGTTCTATCTTGGGATAGTGGTCTATCCCAGGGCCCTGGGATCATGACCTGAGCCGAAGGCAGACACTTAACCAACTGAGCCACCCAGGCTGCCCTCCTGGCTTCATGTTCTCGCCCATGCTGAGATTAGCAGGCGTCCCTCCACAGACACTGTGCAAGGTTGGGATTTAGGGATGTGGCTTTGGGGGGGGGCAGGAAAGCATGCAGAAGTGGTTGGGCAGAGCACCCCCCCTCACACTTCTCATAGCTTTTGCTCCAAGGAGAGCAGGATGATGGGCACTAAGAATGGGCAGAGGGGCCAGGAAAGAGTGAAAGGGAATAGCTTATGGCGAGGAAGCAGGGAGGAGCAGGGAGCAGGGTGGAAAAAAGAAAGCAAGGAGAGGGAGCAGGAGCAGGGAAAGGGATGGGGAACGTGGACGAAGAGCCGAAAAGCCGGGGGGCAGGGGATGAGGAACAGGGCTAAGTAGCAGGGGATGGGGGGAGGGAGCAGGGAGCAAAAAGAACAGGGAAGAGTGGTGCTGTGGCCATGCATACACTCAACACTCAACCGCCTACCCCAGGGCACCTTTCCCTGTAGATGTGCAGGAAGCCTCCCTGATAGGATCCTCTCGGAACCCCTACCAAGGATACACCAGTCATTTCCTGAAGTGCAAGTTCCCATCTCTCGAAAAGCCTAGAGAGGCTCAGATGCCATGCCTGACTCCCGGAGGTCAGTAAAATGTGACCCTTGGCTAGGACTGTGATCCGCGAGTGGTCAATCCCAAAGACTCAGAACACTATGGTTTGGGGATAGAACTTGCTGTGATTGGCCTAAGCTGGGAGCACAGTATCCTGGGGGTGTGGGGCGCTTGTGGGAAAATACCCTGTGGAGGGGATACCCCCCCAGGGCTGAGATGGGGAGAAGCTTGAGGATGAGGAGTCCATGCAAGGTAGAAACTCTCCTCATGGATGTCCCCACAGTTGTTCTTGGTGAGCATGTAGATAGAACCACATTGCTCTTTATATTTGAGTATTCTGTGAATCAGAAGTTCAAGACCCCCTTAGGAATCTTGATGGTTTGTGAAACAAGTAAAGGGAGAGGTACCCTGAGGAGCATATATGGGGTGAGGGACTGAGGTCTTAGTATCACATCAGTAGCTTTTTGGTCTCAGAAACTCAGCCATTTCCTCAGCCAGAGCAGGGTCAGGGGCTTGTATTTTGGTGGGGAGACAGCTGTGAAGAAGAGGTTGGCAAGATCCCCCACATGATAGTCTTAGTGAGGAGGACGAGCCCCAGGAATTAAGCCAGGAGAACTAGGGATGGGAGAAATGTGTCAGGGAACCCTTCTGGGTTGAAGCAAGATTTCCGCCACCCCTAAGACTCCTGAAAAAAGTTTGCAGAGCACCTCCCCTCCAGGTTCTACCACCTCAGGGGACTTTACCTCCCCTTCTGGAACCTCACTGTGAGCCCCTGTGTTGGAGGTCTCTCCAAGGTCTGCCCGGACTTATCCATGTCTGAGTTACAATAAATAGTGTGGGGGTGTGGACGGTAGCATCCAAAGGCTTGCCCAGGGGTGGTCACGGACAGAGCCAGGAGCAAAGCAGGGACCAGCAGGAAGGTGGGACTCATGGCAGGAGCCCGAGAGACATGGGTAGGGGGCAGAGCTGAAAAATGGTCTTTCTCTGGCTCAGATCACCCCTAAGCAGGAGAGGATTCAGGGAGCATCTGTCTAACACTACTGCTTTCCAGGGGCCTGGGGCCAGGGGAAGGCCCCAATTTTGGGGGGGGGGGAGACACTGAGTCTGGGTCTCTGGCCAGTGGCCCCACCTCCATCCATCAGAACTGTAGTTCTCCTCAAAGGTTCAGCAAGAGGCCCAAGTTCATGGGTAGATGGTCAACAAGAGGGAGGTGTGGCTTGGACATTCTTGCCCACGTGCACCCTCTCTTTTATTCTTTCAAGATAAGGTACCTCCAGCCTTCTACTGGAGTGGGGATCAGGAGTTGGGCAGTGTATCTGAGGCTCCAGTGGCCTCTGAAACAGGCTTTCAACCTATCTTCTTTTTTTAAAAAAAAGCTCCACCTTCACTCCCACACTGAAAGACAACTTGTGTCCCAATCGTTTCTTTTGGAGGGAGCTTTCTGATGTGATAAGAGTTGGTCCTCAAATTTTCACCACTGCCGTAGAGGAGGCGTCCAGGGCTAGATGGTGAGACTTAGGTGTCTGTCACTACTGAGAAAAAGAAAGGGTGGGTCTTATTACAGAAATCTACCCCTTCAAGTAGAATGCCTCGCTGGCTCAGTCAATGGAGCATGCGGCTCTCGATCTCAGCATTGTGAGTTCAAGCCCCAGGTTGGGTGTAGAGATTACTTAAAAGTTTTTTAAACCCCCCTCCCAAAAAAGGAAAAGAAATCTACCTCTTCATCTGTCATTGGTGGGTGGGGCGAGATGTTTCAACATCCATGGTAATACATTGGGAGCTGTTCCAGCAAGGACATTTTTTCCAACTGGAGATAATCTAAGGAGGGGGAAATTTCAATGGGTGTCCATCAATAGGGGGCTATATGGGGCTCAATGAATGGGAAGATTTTCAAATGGGCTTATCAATGAGGTAATGAGGCTTATCAATGAGATCAATAGTGGGTATTTCTGAATGGGAAGATATGACAAGGGGGTTTATCAATGGGAGAGTTTTGATGGGCACGTCTGAATGAGGAGATAGGTCAGTGGGTTAGAGATACAGGAATAGGATGATTTGTCGATAAAGATTGTCAGTGGAGGATGGTGGCTGGCTGGCTTCAGGAGATGAGACGTGACTTTTGATCTCAGGGTTATAAGTTCGAGCTCCAGGTTGGGTGCAGAGATTACTTAAAATAAAATCTTTTTTTTAAAGATTTTATTTATTTATTTGTTTGTTTGTTTATTTTTGAGAAAGGGAGAGAGAACACCTGAGAAGGAGTGGAGGGGGAGGGGCAGAGGAAAAAGCAGGCTTCCCGCTGAGCAAGGAGCCCAATGCAGGCTCCATCCCAGGACCCTGAGATCACGACCTGAGCTGAAGGCAGACACTTAACCAACTGAGCCACCCAGGCGTCCCAAAATAAAATCCTCAAAAAAAAAAAAAAAAAAAAAAAGATAATCCATGGGAATTATGTCATAAATAGGGAATATATCATTTATAAATAGATTTGTGAACTGGGTGGTCAGTAAGGGATATGCAGACAGCGGGTAATTATGAAGAGAGATATTTGTCCCTGGGATCCATCAATGGTGATAGATTGCTGCCAGGCATTTGTGAATGGGGATATTTGTGAAAGAGGAGATTTGTACAGTGAGGAGAGGGAACTTTTCCAAGAAAAGATTTACCAAGGATTTAGAAATTCGTCACCTGCGGTCTTGGCAACAGAAGAGATTTGTAAGTGTGGTGATTTCATCATCCGTGGTGAGGACTTCATAGTGGGGAACATTATCACGGAGGGGGAGGGGTTTCCTTAGAAGTCTTTGAAAATGTTGGTGTTTTTCAGTCGGGGAGACTTGCTCACGGAAGAAATGTACAAGTTTCAGAGGAATAAGAAAAAACATCACAAACGAGCATATTAAACATCTGTAATATCTCGGGGGGAGGTTATCAGGGTCACAAGTTAAACTAAGGTTTTCAGAGTGCATTAAATTATTACTACTGATATTATCCATTATTTCTAATATTATAAATAATCATTACCAACGAGAATTATCACTACTAAAGTTATACGCCAAATAATATTTATCATACTGCTACTCCTAATGATAACTAATACTTGTACGTGCTATGTTCCATGCACTGTTCCAGGCATGATACACGTAATGACCTCATATATTGCTCACGCTGTCCCTGCGAGTTAAGCATTCTTTCTATCCCCATTTTACAGACGTGGAAACTGAGGCACAAAGTGGTCATGTCATTTCCCCAAGGACACTGGGCTCGTACAGGGGAAGGGCAGGACTCGAATGCAAATGGCCTAGCTCCAGCGTTCACGTTCACGTTCTTAACTGCTGCATGTGGCCCGTCTAGAAACGAAGCCGCTCCTAGTGATATTTACCTGTGAAGTCGTTATTTGTGAGCATTTCATGTTTTGACCTGAAAAAAATACCCACGGGATGAGCACACCCACTGACCATCCTCCAACCCTAGCCCGGACCTCAGAAGGACTCTGGGTAGGGACCGAGAGGCCCATTTTTTAGGGAGAGGTATTGAGGCTCAGAGGAGGGAAGGGCCGGCCCCCAGGCCGCCCGTTGAGCTGGGACCCCGCGCTGCACACCTCACAGGGCTGTCACCCCCACTTGCTTCCTCCCAGCCGTCTGTCGTCTGTCCCGAGCCGAGAGTCACACCCAGACACATGGAACGCTGGGGGTGTGTGGGGCGGTGTAACTCACTTTACTCGAGTAGATCTTCTGGAAGAACGATGGGGGGAAAGCAGGGACCCCAAGACGACAGAAGTCCTCCCAGGGGCTCCTGCGTGGGGAGGTGGCCTCATGTGCGGTTCTGGCCTCCACAAGGCCTGCTGGTCAGCGGTGGCCTTGAAGCACTGACGTCTCGAACCAGGGCACCACCTGCTGGCAGGCAAGGAGGCAGGAGAACAGCCTCCATGCTGGGCTCCGGCCTTTTCCGCTGCCTCGTCCAACCTCACCTTCCTCCCGGGGATTAAAATAGCTGAGGGCTCAGAGAATGGGCCCTGGGGTCAGGGAACAGCAGCCTAAGAATGCGGGGAGCTGCTACCAGGGTTTGGTGAATTGTTGGTAGCAGCTGAGCCCATAGCAATGAGGCCACCGAGGGTCCCTATACGCGACAGCCAAGGTGGCCATTTGCCCCTTTTAGTGGACGGGGTTCAGAGCCTGCCAGGGCATAACCGAGGTCTCAGTGTTGACGCAGAAATTGTCGCGGCAGTGGCTGTGCCCTGAAAGGGCAGAGAATCAGGCACAGAGAGCTCAAAATCTACCCATCCTGATTTAGGACATACGTGGGGCCCTGGGGGCATCTCCCTGGAGTGCAAGAGGGGAGGGCCACAGAGGATGGGGGGGCAGCTTGTTGAGCCCAGAATTCCCTGCAGGAGGTTCTGGCTTCTTGTTAGGAGCGGTGGGCGGTCTGATGGGAGGGAATTGGAGAGGGGGGGCTCCTTTCCTTCACCGAAGAAGGTGCATTGAAGCCTTTTTGCAAGCAGACTCAGGTCAAGGGTGACGCTCGAGTGTCCCGTGGAATGTGTGCACCAGTCTGAGGTTGTGGGTCCCAGGGGTCACTTGAGTCAGGATCTTTGGGGCGTAAGGGACAGATGCCAGGGACTGGGAAGGGACCCGTTGGGGAAGAAGAAGGCCTGCGGAATGGAGTGTTTGGGATTTCTCGGGGAAAATGAGCCAGAAAGCTGAGGCTTGGGTCTAGAGACCCCAGTCTGGGTAGGGAGCCACGGCTGCCCCTTCTTCCAGAGGTCCTGGCTGGGTGACGTGGTAGGAGGGGAGGGGGGGTGCTCTGAGCACCTGGATGACGACAGGACAGTGCCCAGGGGAAGAGAGGCGTTTGCCCATCGAGAAGACATTTGTGGACAAGCTTGGCAACTGGAGGGGTCCGTGAACAGACACATTTGCCAGGGAGATAGTGATTTATCAGTAGTGGGATAATTTTCTAGAGGGCCTGGTGCAAACAGGGATCATAAATCAGTCTGGTAAAATGTTCTAAAGTGTCGGGGAAAGAGAAATTATCCAGGAAGTTGGGGTGGGTGGGTGATGCAGGGGAAATGGCCATCGCTGGTGTGGCCGATCGCCAGCGCTCACGCCGACGTAGAGAACGACTACCAATACCTGAAATTTTAGGTGAAATACAGGAAGCCAATATTTCGCGTCCCTGACCGCCCTCCCCTCCTCGGCCTCGGTCCCCCGGTGCTCCCACCCAGGCATCAGTGACATGGGTTTGTTCCCAGGCATGACACAGGGACACTGCCTGCCGGATGATAGTTGTTTATTTCATTGTCCTGGGGGATGAAGACAGACAGGAGTGGGAAGCGGGGTGAACACTGTGCAGGCTCCGGCTTGCGCCGGGGGTGGGATCTAGGCCATCCGGGGCCGCAAGGACTGCCAGGTGCAGAGGCCGGGCTCTCTGGGCAGGCAGGCGAGATGGCGGCTCTGGAAACCCTTGTCCGAGCCCGTGAGGAACTGGTCGGTCCACAAGCAATGAGTGTCACTCTGTAGCTTGCAGGGGAGGGATGAGCAGGCGAACACCTAGGGGAGGGCAGGGAGGCACGTCTCTGAGGGCTTTTCCCCCCTGCCCCTACCTCCCCTACGCAGCAGAACCTTCCCGTCCTCGGTTGTCATCTCTGGGCTGCCAGGGAGACCTGGTGTCGCCCCAGTTGGGGAGAGACTCGAGAACAGCCCCTCCCGCCCGAGGAAGTCACTGGGCTTGGCAAGGTGTCGGTAATCCAGCGACTGTGATCAGCTTCCTGGAATGCTGGTTGGGGAACAGTCATGGGGGGGTGGGGGTGGGGGTCAGGCAGGCTTCCAGGGGAACTATCCGGAAGGACAGGGAACAAGTGGCAGCAGCAGGGAACAGCTGGCCCCGGGGGAGGGGCGGGGGGACTTGGGCATAGGAAAGAGCCGTGGGGCTCAGACACAGCCACTGGGAGCAGAGGACGTTCAGGGCCATCAGGAGACAGCGTTGGGACAGTCGGGAGGGCAATGTACCACACACCCCTGTGTGTGAGGCAGTCAGCAAGAATCGGAGGTGCTGGGGTAGAAGACTCAGTGGGTTGGGGGATCAGCACTTTGGGTTCTTGGAGAAAATTCTAGGGAACCAAGAAACAATCCCTGGGTGTGTGTGTGGGGGGGGTCAGGAATAGACAGGGGGACTAGAAAATAGTCACAAGGGGGACTTAAAGGGAAAAGCAGCAGCCCGACGGTCCTGGGAACCGCGGAATCCCCAGAAATCAGACACAGAGCTAAGAAGAACCAGAATCTCCAGGGAACAGTGTCAGGTTTTGGGGGGGAACAGCGAGAGAGACCCGGGACAGCGCTAGGGTTTGGGGAGCAGCCATACGGACAAGGAACGGCCAGAGGGAGCAAGAAACAAGCCACGATTGGGGAGGAAGAGCCCCGGGGGTCGCTCTCCAGGCGGCGGGCAGGGCCCAGGCTCTCACCGTGCACTCCTCGCAGCCGGCGGCATAGGTCTTGGTGAAGCCCCGGCGCTGAGCGCTGCTCAGACTGGTCCAGGGAGCCACGAAACTGCAGGTGTTGATCTGCAGGTGTCCGTTCCGCAGGTTTCCTGGGGGGAGGGGGCGGGGGGGGAAGGCAACAGATAGCAGCTGATTGGCTGGGCCGGGGGCGGGGGGCGGGCAGGATGGCGCCTGATCGGCGTCCCTGGCGCACAGACCCCGGCAGGGCGAAGCCCCGGCTTTTCTGATTGGCTGAGATCGGGGGCGGTCCCCATTTCAACTGGGACCAGCCCCTCGGAGCCTCGGCCTGCCAGGCAGCGTCGGAGGGAAGGGCCGGCGAGGCAGTGGGCGAGGGGGCGGGGCCTCACCGGCGATGAGAAACTCCTCGCTGCGGTTCTGGGACCTGTGGAAGTATCCGCAGACGCTCTCCAGGGCGGGGGTGTCGACGAACCGGATGTCAGAGGCATTCCCCAAGGCGTTGAACCCTTTGAACATCTGTGGACGGATGAGGGCAAGAGTCTGTCTTACTTACTGACCCAGTCCTCCCACTCCACGCTCTTCCCTGAAGTCCTCTCCAGTAGCATCCTGACATCACGGCTACCTTCCTGGGCTTTGACTTTGACGGGAAGGAAGATGTTAGAAAGCGCTGGGGAAAGGGCGGGAGCGATACCTTGGTCATCTTGATCTCGTAACGCCGGTTTAAGTCGGTCTGGTTGACGTCTGCGGTCCCCACGAACTTGGCCCTGATGACTACAGGAGGGAGGGAGGGGAAGACGAGTCAAATGGACTGCCTGAGCCAATTAAATAAAATAATCACAGCCCTAACACTCGCGAAGCGCCGACTTCAGTAGGGATTGCTGGAATGCCAGCCAGCAGGCGGAGCGATGTACATCCTGGGTAATCGCTTAATCTGTCGATTGAGTGACTACCCTTTGCCAGGAGCTGCTTTAAGCCTTTCTCATATACTCATCGTGTGTTCATTCGCTCAACAAATATTTCGGAGCCCGCCGTGAGCCCGGCACCGTTCTGGGTGTTAGTTAGAAACACCACAGTGAAGAAAAACCACAGAAGCCCCGCTCCCTTGTGGAGCTCACATTCTAGCCAGGAGGACACTCAACACAAGCAAAATAAGTAAGTGTACGGGAGGCATTCAGTGGGATGAAGAATTTTAGAGCTGGGGATCAGGAGTACTAGGGGGTGGTGGGGGTTAAAATTTCGAACAGGTAGTCGAGGAAGTCCATCCTGACATCCGAGGCCGCCCCTCCCCAAGACCTTCGGGAAAGGGTGTCCCAGGCAGCAGAAGCCGCCAGTGCAAAGGCCCTGGGGTGCAATTGGGCCTGGAGTAATCAAAGAAGCCTGAGGATGCCAGTGTGGCTCAAGCAGTCAGTGCGGGGCTGAGCGGGATTGCTCTAGAGGTAGGCGCCATTGTGAACCCCAGGACTGAGGGGAAACCAAAGCACTGAGTGTGTGGGGCAGAGTGGGGTACACTCACCGATCTGGGAGTTGCAGAAGGCCGTCTGTGGGTGCGGTGGGGCACAGGTACAGGCCCTGCTGGGGGCTGTCAGCCACAGCAATAACAGGATGCAGGAGGCCAGGGGTGCCAAGGGTGCCATGGTGGGTGCTGCGGGGCGGGGAGGAGGGGTCAGTGGTCCTCTGCGGAAGTGCTCAGCGCCCCTCCCACCCTCACCACCAGCTTGGAAGGGGATTAAACCACTACACTCTGGGCTTGAGGGGTTGGGGAGGTGTGGAGATTTTAAGGGGGGGTGGGTAAGGATTTGGGAGCCCAGAGGAGCTGAGAGATCTGGGGATTGCGAGAGTCTAGGAGTTGTGGAATTTGAGCGATTTCAGGGACTGGGTGAGTTGGCGGGGCCATGAGATTGTAGGGTTTGAAGAATAAGGGAGCAGAGAGTTTGCAGAATTTAGGGACGCCGGAAAGTTGGAAGGTTGAGAAGCGGGGGGGTGAGGATTTTGGGGTTTGGAGAGCTGGAGGAGTTGGAGGTTTCGGGGTTGTGCATAATGAGATTGGGGGAATGGAAAGAAGCTGAGGAACGGGGAGGATGTTGGGGGTTCAGGGAGTTTGGGGACTTGGGGGGCGGGGTGCCTGAGGGATTTCGGAGCAGAGAAAGTTGTGGAGTTGGGGATTTAGGAGTCTGGAGGGTTGGGAGGGAGGCGGAATTTAAGGGAGCTGGTGGCCTGGAAGGCAGCTGTGATATTAGGGGCTCATGGGTTTGGAGGAGTCGGGGATAGATGTCGGGGTTCCAAGGAGTTTGGAGCGTGGGGATGGGGGGGAGCCGTTCCAGCACCTTCCCGCTCTCCTCCCATTGACTAGCCCAGGGTTCAGGAACCCGCCGCCGGCCAGGCAGAGCGGCCAGCGGTCTGGCAGGAAAGCTCCAGCCCCGCTCCAGGCCCCGCAGGGCCTCCCGGGGTCCCAGCCTACCTGCGGTGTATCTCTCGGGGCGCTGGGTCTGCGGCGATGGCGGCAGGGCCTGAGCAGCGGGGGATAAATGTCCACGCGAGGGGCGGGGGTGGGAGCGGTGCGGAAACCACAGGCCTCCAGGCTTCCTGGATGCATTACTCATCCGCCCACCCTCGGTGGAGGCCAAGGGGCGGGCCGAGGGCTGCCGAAAAGGAGATGCACCCTCCTCCTCTCCCTCCCTCTGGGCCTCGCCCTGGCCACCCACCCCCATCTCCCCATCAGTCACCAGTCCTTCCAGGCAGCCTCTGTGGAGGGCTTAGAGGCAGGACTAGCCCCCCTCCCAGGGAAATTCCCTAAAGTCTCCAAACTTTCTCCGAAGTCTATCCAATCCCCCCCCCCCCGCTGCCCCCCAGCTCCCCATGGCTGAAGCCCCAATGAGTTCATCCCTTTAATAAACGTTGCTTTGTGCACCTACTGTATGCAAAGCGCACCCCAAAATCCCTCTTCTGGGAGATCTGACAGCCTAGTGAAGGGCGAGCAAGGCAGAGGGGAAAGGAATGGAGTAGAAGCAGGGAAGAGAGATAAGGCAGGTGAGGGGAAGAGGAATACAAGGTGGGACAACTGAGACACGGAGGGGTTAAGTGACTTAGCCAAGATCACCCATAGTGAGTGGCAGAACTGGGATTTGAACTCTGGTGGCCTGGGGCCGGGGCCTGGATCTTAAGCCCTCTAAAAAATACAGGCAGGGACGCCTGGCTGGCTCAGTCCATGGAGCTGACTCTTGATCTCGGGGTGGTGAGTTCCAGCCTCATGTGGGGTGTAGAGATTACTTAAAAGCTTTAAGAAAAACAAACAAACAAACAAACTCAAAGGCAGACGGTCAGCACTTATAGAGCACCAATTGTGTACCAGGCACTCAGCATAACTTTTCTCGCTTAAAGCTCACGGTAAAACCTCGGTACCGGGTTTATTATTCCCATAATAAGACGGGTACCGGTATTATTCCCATTTTACAGATGAGGAAATAGGAGCATAGAGGGATTGGAGAACTTTCCCAGGATCACAGGGCATGGCTGAGATTTGAACCCAGGCTAACTGGTGCCAGGATCTCACCTCAGGCGTGGCACGGTCCTGGCAAGTGGGGACCGTGCCAGTGAATTAGTGAGCATTGGGGTTGGGAGGGGGGGTAATTCACTGGTGGGGAAAGAGGGCAGTGAGTCAGGAGAAAACAGATCCCCTCCCATCCTGCCCTGCCCCTTCCCCACCAGCCCTCCCACACCTCTGGAGGGGAGGGAGTGGGGGGGTTGGTGGTGAGGCAATCCCTGCCCACCAGCTTCCAGATGCTGCCTGAATCTTCGCTGGGGTCCTGGGAAAGGGCTCTAAGGGCTCATTAACTTCCTTTGTTAGTCAGGGAAGGCAGACCAATAATAATAGTGATGGGAGCGTTGCCGGCAGCCACTCACTGAACACTTACTGTGTGCTGTGCCCTATATTCTTTGTGCGAATCCGTCATTCCCCCCTTGCTCCCGAAGCTTGCCTGCGGAACTCTGGGAGGTGGGCTGGGTTGGCTTCACCACCAGCAGCTATTACGGGTATCAAACCCTGTTCTAAAATCTCGGTGAGCGCTTTGATCCCAGCTGCCTCCTTGTTAATTAATGTTGGCTATCCCTTCCCCCCGCCCCACACACACCCCGTGCTGATAACGGCGCCTCTCGCTTTTTGAGGTTGGAGGCAGCTTCCTGTGTGCTAGATACTGCTCCAAGCACTTTCCCTGAAATACCCAATCTTGTTCCTCCCAATTTCCCCGGTAGTGACAGACTTGTGTCTCTCCCTAGGCAGATGAGGAAAATACGACACACCAAGGGGTCAAAAGCCACCAACCCAGGAATGAGAATGAAGAAATGACCCTGATGGGGGGAAGAGAAGTAAACCAGGAATTTGGGGAAGCCGGTTGTGAAAGTGGGGAGGGAGAGTGAATGAGGCAGGGGCTGAGTAAGTCAGCGCTTGGCCGGAGGGAAAGCCCCTCGCGGACCCTGCTTCCCGAGGCCCGCTCTGACTCCCCAGCCTGAGTCAGCACCGAGTGGGGCTGCACGTCTACACGTGAGGGGTTCTGGGCATCTGGCTTGTAGTGTGGGCTTTGAAACCGGTGGGGTGTCAAGGAGGGGTGTCCTGATGTGTGACCCCCTGGGGATCCCGATGGGTGGTGGACGGGGTTGGGGGGGGCCGTGCTGGGTGTGCCGAGCGGATTCCCCACCATCGCCCACAGCATGCCAAGGGCTTGGGCCTCGTCGTGCCCCTTGTACAGATCAGGAAACTGAGGCCCAAGGAAGGTTTGGGAACCTGCCTTTTGGGGGGGGAGCACGTGGCCTGAGGAGGAGGACACGCCGAGAGTCCAAACGCAGGGCTGGGGGGGGGGGGCGGATCCTAGAGAGCAAAGCTCCCTGCCTGCCTGCACACATGCGTGGGCACAATCACGCACGGACACACGGGGCTGTGTTCAGCCTCAGGTCCAGCAGAAACGGGGGATGTTTATGAAAAGAGGGGTCTAGGAACCTGGGGGTGGGGTGGGGAGTCCGTGTGCACTAGCACGCAGCTCTCCTGTGTCTTTGCCTCCAAGAAGTGCGCATGTGCCTTTAGGTGGCGTGCACCCGTCTGCGTGGTGCACACGTGCCCTGTGTCACTTCGGGGAGCTGCCGGGTCAGCCTCTGCAGAGCGGGTCGAGGTTGCGCACGTAATTATGGACGTGGGGCTCAGCTCCGAGCTGCGTGTGCCCTGAGCCTTGCATCAAGCGCCGCCTCTGCATTGTCACCCTGGAATGCTAACTAGAGGATCCCCGTAACCCCTGTCCCAACGCCGTGCCTCTCAGGGCCCCGTCATGACGCCAGTCATTTGGGAAATGAGGAAGGTGGGGGTGCGGGGAGAGAGGGTGAGGCCTCAAGGTCAATCGGTCACCCTGAGCCTGCAGGCTTCCTGTGCCTGTCGGGAACTGGGAACCGCCGCCGCCCCCAGCAGCCCCTCCGGGAATGCCATCTCTCCTCCCGGCTGAGGGGGCGGCACGGGCTGGGGCTGGGGGCGTCTGGCCCCGCCCCCTCTTCCCCAGCCAGGGTCGCCGGGCACTCGGGGTACCCCCACACCTGAATGTGTGTGTGTGTGTGTGTGTGTGCCTCTCCATTTGTATAGACAGCAAGGCGTGTGTGTGTGTGTGTGTGCGTGTGCGTGTGTGTGTGTGTGTGTGTGCGTGTGCGTGCGTGCACGCGCACGCTGCTGGGCAAGGAGGCTGGCCAGGAGCGCCTGGATCTCTGCGACCAGAGAGCCAGGTGTGCTCAGAGCCTGTGTTGCTTCTGGATCTTTCCATCTTGCGGGTCTCGACATGCGTGGGAATCTCTGGGTTTGCTTGTGTACGTCTGGGTTCTGAGGGTTTGCGTGCAAGTCTGTGTATGCACGACGCTCACACACGAGGCCTGGCTGAGGGGTCCGGTTACTACGTGCTCACCACCACACCCCCGTGCACGCACACGCACACACTCATTTCTCTATCATCCATTCACTGTCAAAACAAACTTTCCCTTTTCCGGAAAAGTCCCCCACCCTTAACCCATGCCTCTGCCTGGCAAAGCAGAGGCGGGATGTCTGGCACTTGGGGGTAGTGGAGGGAGGGACAGGCAGGCAGGGCTTGGAGTTCGATTCTGGGCTCAGAGATGCTGTGTGACGCCCCTGCTGCTATCTGTCTCTGACTCGCCTCTTCTGGGAAGTGGCTCCTGATGTGGCTCCCACTGAATGGGCTTCTCTGCGCACCCCCCCTCCCCGCCGATCAGCCCCCCAGCCCTGACCACACTCTGCCTTTCCCCCCTAACCAGCTCAGCAGCACGACGTACCCTGTGGTGGTGAAGATGGGGCACGCACACTCCGGGATGGGCAAGGTGAGTCCCCGGTGGGGTGTGCGTGCGTGCATGGTGCACGCTCCTGGCATCGTGCGTACGTGTACGTGTATATTGTGTAGTCAATGCACCCCAGTTGTTCTGTATGCTTGTGTGTCCTGGGACATCTTTATCGATGTGTATTTTTTTTTTAAGATTTTATTTATTTATTTGACAGAGAGAGAGATCACAAGTAGGCAGAGAGGCAGGCAGAGAGAGGGGGGGAAGCAGGCTCCCTGCTGAGCAGAGAGCCCGATGTGGGGCTCGATCCCAGGACCCCGAGATCATGACCCGAGCCGAAGGCAGAGGCTTTAACCCACGGAGCCACCCAGGCGCCCCATCGATGTGTATGGTTTCCCTCGCATGCTGAGATTCGGGGGGCCCAGTTTTTTGTCGGACACTTGACCAGTTTTGTGTGTCCTGTTCTTCCGCTTGTGCGTTGTGCTTTGTGTCCGTGTGTATGCGTGCGTCTGGGTTGAACACGCGGTATGTGATCGGTCATGTTCAAGGGTCTTGGGGTCCTGTATGCTTTCCATCCGCCTGCGTCTGGCGCTGTGTACGGAGGAAGCGGACTTGGGACGTATGTGTTCGTGTCTGTGCTTCTGTGTGCTTTCGTGTCGTGTGGGGGTCTGGGCGCTCCCGTGCACAGTTTTACCGAGATAAAAGTCACCGCCCGCAACACTTAGCCACTTAAAGCGGACAACCGAATCATCTTCAGTATGTTCCAAGTCACATCTCCCCACCTGTGTGTTGTGTCCGAGTGAGAATTCCGTACGCGGCTCCCCTGGGCCATCGGCGTGCACGCCCGCACCCAGAGGCCTCCCCACAGCCCACGGCTGCCCTGTCCTCAGCAGGCCCCCATCCCCGCCCCCACAGGTCAAGGTGGACAACCAGCACGACTTCCAGGACATTGCGAGCGTCGTGGCGCTGACCAAGACGTACGCCACCGCCGAGCCCTTCATCGATGCCAAATATGACGTGCGCGTCCAGAAGATCGGGCAGAACTACAAAGCCTACATGTGAGTGCAGAGACCAGGGCAGGCGTCGGGGTCCCCTGGCCCATGCGGCCCCGGCTCTTCCCTGACCTTCTGTCCTCTCTCCCCTCGGTCTCCGCCCTCCCCCCGCCAGGAGGACGTCAGTGTCGGGAAACTGGAAGACCAACACCGGCTCCGCGATGCTAGAGCAGATAGCCATGTCTGACAGGTGGGGGTGGCCCCGGGCCCGGCTGGAGGGGGCAAGTGAGGGGGGTGGGTAAGCATGCTGCGCCCCAAGCCAGGCGCTGACAGGCTGCCTTGCCCCACCCCCCCATCTCGGCAGGTACAAGCTGTGGGTGGATACCTGCTCAGAGATTTTCGGGGGACTGGACATCTGTGCAGTGGAAGCGCTGCACGGCAAGGACGGAAGGGATCACATCATTGAGGTGGGAGCACCCGGAAAACGGTGGGGGTCCAGAGGGAAGGGCGGGCGCTTGGCGGGGCCCAGCTCTCCGTGGCCCAGCAGGGGGCTACTAAAGCACTCCGCAAACTCTAAAGGACCTTATAAAGTAGGAAGTGCCACGTGAACAGCAAAGTACTTTATAAAACCATTAAAAGAAAGAGAGAAAGAGAGAAAGAGAGAAAGAGAGAAAGAGAGAAAGAGAGAAAGAGAGAAAGAGAGAAAGAGAGAAAGAGAGAAAGAGAGAAAGAGAGAAAGAGAGAAAGAAAGAAAGAAAGAAAGAAAGAAAGAAAGAAAGAAAGAAAGAAAGAAAAAGGCGCTCTGTAAACCGGGAGGGAGGGAGGGCCGTGTTATCGGAGCAAAGCGCTTTGGACATTGCAGAGTTCTTTGTGGACGGCCGTGCCCCTGGGAAACAGTAAAGCCATTTATAAACTCTCGAGTGCCTTGAAACTGCGGAGGGCTTGGTAAACGGTAGGTAGCGCTTTGTCCGCGCGGGTAAAGGCATTTTGTAAACAGTGGTGCCCTCGCAAAGCACTTTGCAAAGTCTAAACACACCACGCATCCCCCTGGTCCCCAGAAAAAGGACACAGGCTTTGTAAACCGCAAAGCACCATATAAGCCACAGAGTTCCTGGTGGACGGCAGAGCACCGAGCACACTGTAAAGCAGGGATTGGGAAAGGTGGTCTGTCGAGGGCCGGACCGTGCACGTCTCAGGCTTCGTGGGCTGTACGGTTTCTGTTGCGGCCACTCTGCAAAAGCAGCTGAAGACGATATGTTAAAAAAAAAAAAAAAAAAAGAAAGAAAGAAAGAAAGAAAGGGCACGCTGTGTCCCCCTAAAACCGTATGGACATAGAAATTTAAACTTCATATATTTTCACGCGGCATGAACTCTTCTTTTAAACAATTAAAAAATGTAAATAAAACCCATCCCTTAAAAACAAAACAAAACAAAAACCATCCCTTAGCTCGCGGTGGGGGAGGATCTCCAAACGGGGGTGGGGGGTGGGCCCCATTCGTGGAACTCAGCTCTACGCTGTAGACCGTCCCCCCCTTTCCTGAGCTGTAAGGTACCTTGTGAACCACAGGCCTTCCTCACCCTGCAAAACTGATGCCTCTCGAACCTGAATCTGCTTCCTTGGCAGCAGCGCGTGCCTTTCGCCAACAGAAGGCGCTTTGTCACTGTCACCCTCCAGGCACCTCCTGCCTCTCTCCTCACTGGACCCCGTTTCCTCCCCCAGGTGGTGGGCTCCTCCATGCCGCTCATCGGGGACCACCAAGATGAGGACAAGCAGCTCATCGTCGAGCTGGTGGTCAACAAGATGGCCCAGGCCCTGCCCAGGCAGCGGCAGCGGGATGCCTCCCCCGGCCGGGGCTCCCACAGCCAGGTCAGGCCGTGGGTGCCGGGCGAGGGCCAGGCCGGCCCCCGGAGGTCACGTCGCCACAGAGCTAATCAGCAGCAGGCGGAGGGCAGGGCCTTGACCCATGTGCAGCGGCAATGACCAGTCGTTTTAAAACTTGATAAAACAGCCGCTATCCTGACGCCCCCCCAGTGCCTCCCAGCCACCCCCTGGGAACTAGGCCCCCCCAACACACACACAGCCCCACATCCCCCTCAGCTCAGCCGCAGATGCGGCAACACCCTGCACAGGGGGAGCCCGTGTCATTTTGATTGGCCAAGGCTCAGGCTGGCCGGTAACTATTTTTAACCTCTCCTGCTCCATTCCTCTGCCGCAGACTCCGTCCCCAGGGGCCCTGCCCTTGGGCCGCCAGACCTCCCAGCAGCCCTCGGGGCCTCCGGCTCAGCAACGACCCCCGCCACAGGGTAAGTGAGGGGCCAGCTTCCCGGGCCCCTACTGGACTGGCAACCAACCCCCCCCGCCCCCCGCACACCTCTCACGTGTGCACTCTTTCTGTTCCTCAGGTGGCTCTCCACAGCCGGGCCCAGGCCCCCAACGCCAGGGACCCCCGTTGCAGCAGCGCCCGCCCCCGCAGGGCCAGCAGCACCTTTCGGGCCTCGGACCCCCAGCGGGCAGTCCCCTGCCCCAGCGCCTACCGAGTCCCACATCAGCGCCCCAGCAGCCTGGGTCCCAGGCCCCACCGCTGAGCCAGGGTCAAGGTCGCCAATCACGGCCGGTGGCAGGAGGCCCCGGGGCACCTCCAGCAGCCCGCCCCCCCGCCTCCCCATCCCCCCAGCGCCAGGCGGGCCCCCCACAGGCTACCCGTCAGACGTCCGTCTCCGGCCAGGCTCCGCCAAAGGCCTCGGGGGCCCCACCGAGCGGTCAGCAGCGCCAGGGGCCACCCCAGAAACCCCCGGGCCCCGCCGGCCCCACACGCCAGGCCAGCCAGGCGGGTCCCATGCCCCGCACTGGGCCACCCACCACGCAGCAGCCGCGGCCCAGTGGCCCGGGCCCTGCAGGACGACCCACCAAGCCACAGCTGGCCCAGAAACCCAGCCAGGACGTGCCGCCACCCGCCACTGCCGGGGGACCCCCGCACCCCCAGCTCAAGTAAGAGGATCCCACGGCAGCCCTCGCCTTGCTGCTCACGAAACAGGCTCCCGCACCAAGGGACTGGCCCCAGCTCCCAGGCTCCTTGGCCGCAGGTCCCATGCAGGGGGTCCCAAGAGCTCATCCCCAGTCTGAACAGAAGCCTCCTCCGAGCTATCCGCCCCCCCACCTCGCCCCAGTTCCCGGGGGCTCCTGCTCCCCATCCCAGAGATTCGGGCCAGAATCCCAGAGAAACCCGTTTTTAGTTTTGAGTCCTCCAAACAGGCCCCTGGGAAAGCCCCCTCCCCCAGTCCCTCTTGGCCCAACCCAGGCGCCTTGCCGACCCTCCCGAGGACCTCCCTGCCCAGCAGACCTTCCTCCCCGCCCGTCTGCAGCCTTCCCAGCAAAACGCACCCTTCTCCTGCCCACACGGACTCCTCCCAGCCGAACCCCCAAACTCCTCCCGGCCCAATTCGCAGTCCTCCCGTCACCTGGTGCTCTTCCCAGCTGCCCTCGTGCTTTCCCTACAGCCTAGGCTCCTTTCTGGGCCATCTCAGCCTCCCCCCAAATCACACCGTCCTCTCTGCTGCTCCTCATCTGCTCCAGACCTCCCCCCACCTTAGCTCAAAAGTCCTCCCCGCCACATCGAAGTGCTCCCCCTTAGACTTACCACCACCAACCCCCCCCCCCTGCCGCCAGCCTCCCCCGGGTGCAAACCCCACCGCGCTCCCTCCGGGACCCCTCACCCAGACTGGAAAGCTCCCCGCCCATCTTCCCCTGCACCTCCCACTCCTCCCAGGCCAGCCTAGAATGTGAAGAGGAGGCTCAGCCCGGGACTCTTCCCACAAGCCCCGACTTCACTCTGGCCCCAAGTCCTCCCAGCCTGGCCCAGAGCCCCCCGACTCCACCCGAGAATCCATCAGGGTCCAGGCCTGTGATGGTGGGCGGGAGGGTCGCAGGTACAGCCCCAGCACTAGAGGGGTAGGGCTGGGCCGGGCCTGGGGTAACATTGTGTTTCTCTCCCCTTCCTCCCTTCCTCCACCCCCCCCTTCCTCCCATGCCTCCACCTTGTCTCTCTCTAGCAAATCCCAGTCTCTGACCAATGCCTTCAACCTTCCAGAGCCGGCCCCGCCCAGGCCCAGCCTTAGCCAGGACGAGGTGAAAGCTGAGACCATCCGCAGCCTGAGGAAGTCTTTCGCCAGCCTCTTCTCCGACTGACACCCCACCCTGAGAACCCTTAACTCCTCCTGGGCAACCCCTCTCTGGGCCCTGAATCCATTTCTCACTTTTGGAGTCTCCAAATCCCTTGAGAAGCCCTCTCCCGGTCCACCAACCCTCTTCTCACTCCGCTGAATGCCCTAGTCCCTGGGGAAAAGCTCACTCCTGGTCCTAACTCCAGCTCCCACTTTTGGAATTCCCAAGTCCCTTGAAAGGCCCAGTCCCGGCCACCTCAAGACTTCACTTTTCAGTTTTAGAACCTCCAGATTCCTAAAGACCTCTACTCCTGCTCCCCGTCCCAGAGTGCACTTTCCTTCCCGGAACACCAGGCCACGGGTTCTGGCCCTCACACCACTGAGTCCCCTCCCGGAGCTCTGAAATCCTTGGAAAACCGTACCCCTGGTCCCGGATCTCTCAAGTACACCTTGTTCCCCCATCAGAATTTCCGAAATCCTGTAGAAACCTCTGCCCTGGACCCCTTTCCACGGATCTCCCATCGCTGGAGAGCCACCTCGGCAGATGCCACCATCCAGCCCCACGAGGATTTCTCCTTCCCGCCCCCACACACCAGGGGGCGGTCCTCCCCCGGCTAGGACCCTTCTGTTCCCCAGGGACCCATACTCCCACTCTCCTGCCTCTGACAGCTATCTTTAAATATGCAAACTCCACTCATCCTCCCAGAATCCTTTGCACACGGAGGGCCCGGGGGTCCTCCGCTTCCCCACCTTTGCCGTGATGTCTGTGTCTGTGACTGACGTGGCCTCCTCTCGTGCCGTGCTTGGCCTATGTGGTCTTCGTTCATCGTGCCGCCTGTGGTGATGCGTGCAGTGGCGCTGTCTGTGTGGCCCGCACTCCCCCCCCCTCCACCACTCCTTGCCTGGACCCCGCCCCCACCCTTCAGCGGCTCTGAACCCCATGAGAAGAGTCGGGAAGCAAAATAAACAAGCAAAGGCCCAGCAGAATTCTGTGCTTCTTGGTGAAGAGGGGAGTCCTTGAATGGTGGGGAAGACACAGAGGGGACCCCCCCAAATCCACAGGGGGTGCTGGGGACCCCAAAATCCAGTGGAAGGCACATCAGGCACAAATTCCAGAGAGGTTCTGAGTGGAATCCCTGCCACGAATCCCAGCCATTGGAGATGGAGGAGCTCCCAGATTTCGACGTATCCCCAAAGCCAAGAGGAAACCAAATTACGGAGGAAGCAGGGGTCTCGGTCTTTGGGGGTCCCCCAATTCCAGAGGAGCTGGGAAAGCAACACGGGGACGCTCTCATCTCCCGGGACGGGGACGGGGACGGGGGATCCTGAGGCAGTTATGGGGCAGAAACAGAACGCTGGCTGGCTGGTGGGCAGGGCTCCTCGGCGTGGCGGGCTGAGATGGGCTCCCTGGCGGCTGGGGGCAGGGCCTAAGGCACGAGGCGGGCTGCGCTGAGGAGGCAGGCAGGCAACTCATCGGCCTGGGTGCGGTGCAAGGAGGGTTCGGAGGCACTCCGCTCAATCTTGGGGAGTGACCGCTGCAGCAGCTCAATCGTGGCCAGGATCTGGGGGCAGGGGCGGGTTAGGGGGGGCGTCCAGGGCCACGTGGGCGCCCTGACACCCACAAACCCCAGCCTATAGGGGAAGTGCGTGCGTGCACATGCGCGCGCGCGCGCGCACACATACACACACCGTCCGCTTCGGAGCCTTGAGCTCGAACAATTCCCACACGCACCTCGGAGTCGTCCTCCTCCTCCTCAAGACTGGCCCTCCCCAGTGTGTCCGGCCCTCCTGCCCGGCCCACCTGGGGGAAGAGGGGACGTTCCTCCCGCTGGAACTTGAGGCAGTCAGACAGCAGGCGCCGCATGGCCTTGGGGCAGTTGCTGGAGATTTTGCTGAGGTCCGGGGACAGATAGCCGCGGCCCACCATGAAGATAATCTGGAGGGACAGGAATGGGGTGATCTGGAGGTCTGGGCTGGGAGGCTAAGGGAATTGTGGGTCTCAAGGGGCTTCGGAGGCTCCTTTGGGGGGAAACTAGGGCACTCTGGGTGGCGGGGTCTGGAGGGCTGTGGGGATTTAGTGGATCCAAGGACGCCGGGTCTCTGAGCGCAGGGATTCTCTGCAGAACAGAGGGATTGAAGTGTGGGAGAAATCCAAAATTACAGGTATCCCTGACCTCACAGGTTTCTAGGGGGCTTACAAGCCTAGAGAGTACTGAGTCAGGGGAAACATGAAATTCTGGGTCTGGAAGGAGCTAAAGGAGTCTAAACCTCAGGGGCTTGTATTTCTGTAGGGGTCTGGGGCCCAGAGAACTATGGTCCATGTGGCCTGTAGGACTGTGAGTGCTCAGTGCTTGGAGGGTCTGAGGGTCTGGCAGATTCCATGCCTTCAACCTGGAGAACTTGGGAGAACCGGGGCCCAGAGTATCATGGGTTCCAGGGCCCCCAAAGGCTCCCAGATGCCCAATGCCTGAATGACTGTGGGTATCTGTGAGTGTTTTAGAAGAACAGACAGTTTCTGTCACCGGGAGAAATGAGATTCTGGGCTTTGGGACTTGGGGGTTCGGAGTACCCAGGCCAGACGAGTGTAGGCATCTAGAGTTCCAGAGGGCTTCTGAGTGTGTGGGGGCCGTGGCGGATTTGGGGTAGAGGGGATTCAGGGGGTTTCTGGACCTCAGGGACTCAGAGGATCGTAGATGTGTAGGGAAGGAGGGGATGCTAGGTAGGGAAGACCAGAGGATCTCAGCCCAGAAGATTTGGGGTTTCTGGGGGGGGGGCGGGGGCGGAGTGTGGCATTCTTGGTCTTTACAAAGGAGGAAGTCTGGGGTTTGGAGGCTGAAGGGATTCCTCTGCCTGGGAGACTGTGGGTGTAAGGGGTGGGGCTCACCTGGTCGCGGCTGCCAATGTGGCTATAAGGCAGCGAGCCGGTCATGAGCTCATAGAGCACAACCCCGTAGGCGTAGACGTCCGACTGGAAGCTGTAGGGGTTCGGGTCCTGCATCCGGATCACCTCAGCCGCCTTTGACGGGGCAGACCACACCAGGCAGGGGGACCACGGAGGTCAGCAAACGGCCGGCCGCAGCCCCAGACCGCACTAGCCACACTGGCTACAGCTCTGAGCACCCACGCGGCGTAAAGCACGAGCAGTCTAGACGCCCCCATCTGGATCCACCAGCATCCCCATCCCCCCCTCAGCTCCCCCATCCCGCCCCAGCCAGTCCAGCCCCCTTCCGGATGGCCCCAGGCCGGCCCGGCCCAGCTCACCATCCAGAGCACGGAGCCTGAGGGCTGCTCCAAGGGCTGCGCCCCACTCCACCGTGTCTTCACTGTGGCCAGGCCAAAGTCCCCGATCTTCACTGTGAGCCCCTCATGCAGGAAGATGTCCGCCAGGGTCAAGGAGCACTACGGAAGCTCCCCACAGCCACATCTCCCATCCTGCTGGGTAGTGCCCACTGATGCCCCCACACCAGTCGTGCCTCTGACCCTGACCCCCCCAGCGGCACACAAGCTAGCGGCAATCCTGACCCGGCTAGGGAGCTCCAATTAATGCCCCCTCCGCTTGCCCCCCACCCCGTGACTCCTGACCAGGAGGCCCCTCGCGTGGGGCTTCAGACCTGCCATGCCCTCCCCAGCTCCCAAACCTTGGACCCTGACCGAAGTCCCCAACAGCAGCGCCCAAACCAGCCACCACCTTGAGTCCTGACCGAGAGACTCCCCGCCGCCATCAGAGCCCCTATTAAGCCACGGGCCCCTCCCCATGCATCCCCAGAAGGCCCCCAACAAGAGCCGCTCCGCTAAGCCCCCACCCCACCCAAGCCCGAAGACGGGGACAGGCAGATACTGTTAGACTTGAGATCTCGGTGGATAATGTTCTTGGCATGGAGGTAGCTATAGGGGAGGGTGGAAGCGGAAGGCAAATTGGCCGGGGGGTCACCTCATCTCCCCACCCCAAGCCTCCCGGCCGCCCCCCTCCCCTTAGGCCCCAGGCCGGGAGGCTCACTCCATGCCCTGGGCAGTCTGCCGGGCCACGTCGATGAGCTGGACCATGTCGAAGCGAGTGTCGGCCACGTGCAGGTGGTGGTAGAGGCTGGAGCCCTCGCACCACTGCGTGATGATGGCAAACCCCGGCCTGGTCATGAAGCCCATGAACAGCAAGATGTTGACGTGACGGGTCTTCCTGCAGGCAGGGAGGGCGGTGCCAGGGCAGGAAGGAAGAAGAGCAACCGTCACTCACTTTCGGAGCATCAGGAATGGGGCCGTTCACTGCGGCCTTCTATCAGCACTTCCGCCCCGTCTTTCAGGAGCCTCGGGGCCAGACTCCGCCAGACTCAGTGCGTTTGTGAGATACGCTCGATGGGCCGGGACGCCCTCCCGGGGACTGGCCTCGCCAGCGTCCTCAGCCGAGTCTCCCAGCAGAAGCAGGACGGAGCGACTACCCCCACCCCTCGACCGACCAGGGGCTCTCTCCACCATCAACACCTGCCGACGTCCGACCTTGACCATGACCGGGGCCTACGACCATTTTACAGACAAGAAAGTGGAAGGCCAACCTTCTTCATCGATACGGCAGCCTGATACTGCCAGGCCCCAGTAAAAATTCCAGTGACGTGTGACTATTTCCTGTTAATCGCCACGAGAGGCTCAGAAGTAAAGAGCTAGGAGTTAGGACCTAGATTAGAGCCTGTGTGCCAATCCAGGCTTCCCCCAGGGACTCACTGTGCAGCCTCGGGGATGACACTTAACCTCTCTGTGCCTCATGTTCCTCAACGGCAAAACTGTGGTCACTGTATTAGCTACCATACAGGGAGGTTGGCAATCCAACATCCCTATGTTGGGTACCAAATAATCTGTAAGGTACTTGGAACAGCACCTCCCACAGGTAAGCACCCTGAAAATGTCACTGTCTTCGTTATTGCCACTGGGTACCCGAGTCTACCCCACAGAAACTGCATCGCGGGTGAACAGACCCCCCTCTGGTTTGGGAGGAAACCTTCCCTCCTTACAGAAGGAGGAACTACAGGTATAACGGAGACACAAATGCAAACAACATGGACCGTGCTCCGCGACTATGCTCACGTCAGAGCGGGTAGTGGAGGACAGGAGCGTTCTCCACGGTGGTCCGGTTACGATTAAAATATTAATCCGATGCAGGCTAGCAGCGTGCTCAAATCACTTCACAGAGAGCGACAGAGAATAAAAGCTTCCTTACCGCGGTGTCCATAACGAGGACAAATGTTAAAATAGCACAAGAAATTCTGACACCATCAACTCGGTAAGGTAACCGTGCCCATTCGTCAGGGGGCGAGCCTACGTCAGCAAGCCCAGGGGCGGGAGGTAGTAAGCAGAGCGGCAGAAAAGGGGCACCACGGCTTCTCAGTGCAAATTAACTGATATGGTATTAATGACGTATTTAAGCAGAGCAACTACAACCGTTAATGAAACGAGGAGTAGATCAAATGAAACGACGCTGTTCTTCAAAGCATGGCATGCCTGCGATCAGTACCAGGAATCCAGCCCGATAAACCCACTACTAACAATGTAACACAAGCGGAGGGGAAGGAGGGGCCCGAGGCTTCCCCGCAATGTGGTTAATGTCAGTCACGCGGCCAATGTGAGGGCACGAGGGAACGACGCCGGCCTCGGCCTTAGCCACTTCGGGCCGGGCAAATGCGAAGACCCACGTTTTGGAGGCGGAGACGCTAGTCAATATCCGCATCAACCCGAACACAAACCACAGCATCATCAGAGGGCCTCGAAACCGAGCCACTTCCCAGAGGGGAAAGGGACATCCCTGATTGAGAAAGAGCTTACGCACCGATGCTTGTTAACACAATGCAAATGCGGCTGACCTGCGGGAAGCCCCCGAGCGCATGGCCTTTCCCCAGGGAGGCGCCCCCCCACACACACGTGTCATCTCACCTGAGCACCTGCATCTCGTTCTTGAAGGCCTGGGCCTGCTCAGCTGTGGGTTGGGCCACCTTGAGCACCTTCACGGCCACATCGCCATGCCACCGCCCGCGAAACACGGTGCCGAACGAGCCCGTCCCGATCCTCTTCAGCAGCTGCACCTCGCTGGGCGGCACCTCCCAGTAATAGCCCGAGTCCCGGTAGCCCAGATTCTTCTGTGGGCCACACGGGCGGCATCTCAGGGGCCTGCCCGCTTCCCTCACCGCTCAGCCTGTGGCGCCCCCAGCAAAGGCTCCCCCGGAGCTTACCACTTTCTTCTTGTCATCGGCCAGGGACTTCCGCTCCCGCTGCTCCGACGGGGACTTGGAATGGGGGGACTTCCTCCCCGAGGGCACACTGGCCGGGCTGGGGCTCCCCCGGGGGGCTCCATCGCCACCACCTCTACTACCGGCAGCTGCGATCGTGGATGGGGGGGGGGATGTGAGTGGAGGCGGGGGGTGGGGTGGGCTGGGTGAGGAGGCACAGGGCCCGGTGGGAGGGGCGGGCTCACCATCGGTGCCGAAACTCTGGGCAGTGAGCTAGAAGAAGAGGGCCGGGAGTCAGAGTCAGAGAGGGCACACGGGAGCCAAGAGGAATGGCTCTCTCCTCTGCCCGGTGCCCTCCGCCGACGACCCCCTCGCCACCAACCTGGATGAGGCTGGAGTCCGTGGGGGCTGTGGTGCTGACCATGTGGACGTTGGGAGTGGAGGTGGACCGGATGCGTTGGAGCGGGGCATTGGCCGGCGCGGGGAAGGGAAAGTGCTCCGGGTCGCGGTGCTGGGCGCAGGAGCTGGGGACGGGGAGGGGGGGAAGGCTGGGAAATCACTGTCGGATGAAGGAGAGAACAAGGAAAGCCGCCCCCCAGCCCCATAAACGTATGTGTAGCTCAGAGTCGCCGTCTACTGTTATTACCGCCGTTCGTTTCCTCAAGAGCTACTACTTACTGGGGGGCCTGCCCCGTAGCAGAGAGCACTCAAGGGAGTGGAAAATAAAACCGTGGGCAAAACGAAAACAAGCTCCTGCCCTCGTGGGGCTGATGTTCCAAGGAGGAGAGAGTGCCAAAAACAAACAAAACAAACAAAAAAACAAAAAAAACAAAACCAAAAAACCCACGAAGAATATTTAATATGTCCACTGGGGACAGGTGCAATAAAGAAAAAAAATAAAGCAACACGAGGAGACAGAAAGTGTCACGGGTGACGTGTGGAAAGGCTTCCCTGAGGGGACATCGGAGTACAGACCTAAAGGAGGAACAGCAAGCCGCACAAGACAGCGGGGCGGGGGGGAAGAGTAACATATAATCTCTTCTGTGTGTACTGCTCAAACATGTTGTTATATAAAACATATTATCTGTATTAAAACGCCAATGTTTCCAAATATGCACATTACAGGAACATTACACAGCGGACCCCTGAACAATGCGGGGATTAGGGGCACCACTGACCCCCTGCCCAGGCGAACGCCCACGTGTAACTTCTGACTCCCCAAAAACGTGACCACGAAGAACCTACCATTGACCAGAAGCCTTACCGATAACATAAACAGTGGATTAAACACGTATTTTGTATGTTCTATGTATTATATACTCTATGCTTATAATAGAGTAAGCTAGAGAAAAAAATGTTTCTAAGAAAATCGTAAGAGAAAATACATTTATAATACTGCATGTAAAAAATCCACGTGTAAGTGGACCCATGCAGTGCAAGCCTATGTTGTTCAAGGGTCAACTGTATATATTATACACAGATGTACATGTAAATACATAAGGATATATGTTTTATATATTTTAATGTCACAAATGCACTTTTATTTATTTTTACTATATCTGATTTTTTAAAGAATTTATTTATTTATTTGACAGAGAGAGAGCGAGAGCAGGAACACAAGCAGGGGGACTGGGCTCTAGAGGGAGAAGCAGGCTTCCCCCTGAGCAGGGAGCCCGATGCGGGGCTCGATTCCAGGACCCTGGGACTACGACCTGAGCTAAAGGCAGATGCCTAACAACTAAGCCACCCAGGTGTCCCACAAATGTATTTTTAAATGTTCCTTTTGGGGCAACTGGGTGGCTCAGTGGGTTAAAGCCTCTGCCTTCGGCTCAGGTCATGATCTCAGGGTCCTGGGATCGAGCCCCGCATCGGGCTCTCTGCTCAGCAAGGACCCTGCTTCCCCCTCTCTCCTCCTGCCTCTCTGCCTACTTGTGATCTCTCTCTCTCTGTCAAATAAATAAATAAAATTTAAAAATAAATAAATAAATGTTCCTTTCAATATCCTGAAATGAAATGCATAAATAATCCACATATATCCATAATTAAAAATAACATAATACCCTACACTATTTTATGTTGCATAAAAATGTGTTTTATACTATATAATATAGAACACATGATGTATTAATATAATGTACCATATAAATGCATCCTACAATATGTAGACAGATAAAATGTATATTTTATAAACTTATGCTATCTTAGAGCAATAATATACTTTAATATAGAAATACTACAGTATTGGGGTACCTGGGTGGCTAAATCAGTTAAGTGTTTGCCTTTGGCTTGGGTTGTGATCTCAGGGTCCTGGGATCGAGCCCCGCATTGGGCTCCCTGCTCGGCAGGAAGCCTGCTTCTCCCTCTCCCACTTCCCTGCTTGTGTTCTCTCCCTCTCACTGTCTCTCTCTGTCAAATAAATAAAAAAAATCTTTTTTTTTTAATAAATAAAATCTTTAAAAAAAAGAAATACTACAATATTATAATACTTAACATAAAGGAGAAATAAAAGGGAATTTATTTTTTTATTTTTTAAGATTTTATTTATTTATTTGACAGAGAGAGATCACAAGTAGGCAGAGAGGCAGGCAGAGGAAGAGAGGGAAGCAGGTTCCCCACTGAGCAGAGAGCCTGACGCAGGGCTCGATCCCAGGACCCCGAGACCATGACCTGAGTCAAAGGCAGAGGCTTAACCCACTGAACCACCCAGGCGCCCTAAAAGGGAATTTATGATAAAATAATATGTATTTCAAAATGGAAAAGCTTGAGCATGGTTATACTGCAAGAATTAATGAAATAGTTACTTATATATATGTATTTATAATTAGTAAAGATTTCTTATTCTCTACTAGATCTCGTTCTAAGCACTGGATATGCCTTAACGCATTTAAATTCTCACTAGAACCCTATGTGGCAAAAAGTATTATTATCCCCTCTTTGTAGATGAGAAAACTAAGGCCTAGAAAGATTAGGTGACTTGCCAAAGGTCCCACAGCTCCAGGCCTATAGGTGCTCAATAAATGTGTGCAAATAAACAAATGAATGAAGTATGGCTTGTGGTCTACACAGGCCTCCAGATCTTTTTCTCCCGACGACAGCCCTTCAGCTAAGGCATCCCTACCTGGGACCCTGAGGGGTTAGCGGCTCATTCAGGGGGCGGTTCGAGGGAGCCTCGTGCTGTCTGGAGCCTCCGGACAAATCCTGGACACTGTGGTAGAACCTTGAGGGCATTAAGGGGATGGGGCAAGAGGTCAAGGGTCAGCTGTCTGTAAGAGCCTTGTGGCCTCTGTTGTCCCCATTCCCCCACCCACCCCAGGCCAGGCTCACTGTCGGCAGTTGGTGCTCATGTCAACACAGACTGTGGGGACTTTGGAAGAACAATGCTGGTGGAACTTGTAGCCACAGGTTTGGCAGCGGAAGCCGTGGAACAGAAACTTAAGGCAGAAGTCACAGAACGCCAGGCTGAAGTACGTCTTCCGTACCTGCTGCCACAGAGCAGGGAAGGTTGAGGCCTGGTCAAGGACCCTCCCCGCCCCATCCCCAGTCTGCCCCCGACTCTCCACCCCACACTCACAAAATTGTGCATGGTCAGCGGGACGTCTTCAAGGACCTCTACGATGAGCTCCTCTCCATCCAGGGGGGCAATGGCCGTGTCCCAGGCGGTGACTGTCTTTCGCCTGTAGGAAGCATGGATGGGAGTGAGTGAGAGGGTGCACAGGGATTGTGGGAGGCAAGGAACCCCCAAAAGTCCCTCCACACCCACCATCCATGGAGCAACATCTGACGTGTTTAATTTTCATCATGGCAACTCTACGAACTAGTGACTATCCTTGCCCCCCTTTTACAGATGAGGAAACTGAGGCTCAGAGGGATTAAAGTGACTGGCCCAAGGCCACAAAGGACTGTGGGTGGCTGGCCAGCGTCAAGAGTCCATGCTCTTGGGGCGCCTGGGTGGCTCAGTGGGTTAGGCCTCTGCCTTCAGCTCGGGTCATGGTCTCAGGGTCCTGGGATCGAGCCCCACATCGGGCTCTCTGCTCGGCGGAGAGCCTGCTTCCCCCTCTCTCTCTGCCTGCCTCTCTGCCTACTTGTGATCTCTCTATGTCAAATAAATAAAATCTTTAAAAAAAAAAAAAAAAAGAGTCCATGCTCTTAACTACAAGGTGAGGAGCAAATGAGAGCGTGAATAAACCACGAAATCTCAGGAGTGCTCAGCAAGCCCCTGAAAAAGTGGCTGAAGGGGCACTGAGATGACAAATAAAAAGCCACGCGTGTGTTGAATAAAACAGTTAAGGAAGCCCAGACAGAGGAATAAATGGAAGGCCAGTGTGGTCCAGCTGGGCAGACCGAGAATGAGGAAGCAGAGGACGCAGAGAGCTGGCAAACTGATGAAATCGTGAGAGAACACCACAGACGAACTCCCGCATGAGGTGCGGGAGCTGGGCGCGGACCTGAGGGCCAAGGAGAGACGAGTTGCTGGCCTCAAAGGCCAACAAACGAATGAAGTTATGAAACAAAAGCTGCACACGCTCGGATTCACCGAGCTTAAGGGAAGACTAATGGGAGACTGCACGACAGAGGGAAGGAGTCAGGTGCCTCCGAGGAGGGGACAGGAGGCTGGGGTGCCCAGTGGAGGGAAGCCAAGTGGCGGGGGGGGGGGGGGTGCCACACTTACCCCTCGATGAGCCGGTAGACCACGCAGCAATCCTGATTGAGACCCCGTACCTTGAGGGCCTTGTCTAGAGAGTCGTAGACACTCATGCCATCCCGGACAGTCACCTGTGCGTTTGTGTGTGCAGATGGGGGGCGGGGAGGCGGTCAGCGCCCAACACGGGCCCCAGCCGACTCTGCCTGACCTCTGTAGAAGCCTCCTCTCCCCACCCCCAGTCATGGCTCTGATCCAAGACTTACAACTGGATCCACCCCGAACCCCCGCCCCCCCCCCCCCGCCACCAGCTTTGCCCATCAGACTCACCACCGTGCGTTGCTTGTTGGGCAGATACACTTTGACAGTGCCCACCACCCGGGACGGCTCGGCCCCGTTGGCAGGGGGGCCCCGTGGTGGCTCCATGGAGCCTAGGACTTTGTCAAGATGGGCTGAGGTGGGGCTGACCAGGTGCCATGGGGCCCCTAGAACACAGGAGGAATTCAGAGGTCCAGTAATGATAGTCTGGAAGCAAAGTGGCAGGGACAAAAAAAAAAAAAAATCAATTTCCAGCCTCCCTCGCCATCACCCCCGTTGCCCAATCTACACACAAAGGCCAAGGGATCTTGTAAACACCTCAAACTCATCCAGTCTCTCCTCTGCTTGGGCTCTCCTGTTGTTTGTCTCATTCTTAAGGGCCAAGGTCTAGGATTCACTGCATAGGGTGGGGGCCGGGAAGGGGGGGAGTAACGACACAAGGAGAGGCAGCACATACTGTCCCGGAGGGCACAGGCGTACCAAGTCTCTGCGCTGGGGGGTAACAAGGAAGTCAGACCACACTGCAGTTGGGCGTGTCAGGTACATAAAGGACATGAACAGGCTGTCCCGGCTTTTTAATGGAGAAAGCGTGGTAACCAGATACTGTGGTGAGGGAGGAGTCGCAGACGGGATGATGGGAAAGAAATGGAAGAGATCATCAGATACTGCCCTTAGTTGGGGGGAAATGGGAATTGCACCCAACAGTGTTCTTAAAGGCCCTGGGGGAATCCCTGAGCCCTGGGACGGAACGGCAGTCACCAGACTGTGACGGGGACTTCACAGGGGCTCAGCAGAAACTGTGCTGAAGGGACATGGGGGAATGGAAAGGAATGGTGCATTACCAAACACTGTCGAGGTGAGATAAGCAGGTTTAAAGCGGGGGTGGAGGGGTTCAAAATCCCCCCTAACTAATGAAGGGGTCACGGACACATTACTGGTGACAATGGAAGCAGGCTGGGGAGGGATACAGAGGAGTAACGGGGGAATCCTCAAACGTTCTCCCAGGGGGTCGCGACTAGTAAACCACAGCTCCACGCACTCCCCACTGCCGGCAACGCAGGGTCATCAAGAGACCTCAAGGAGGTTTAGAAGGAGTCGGGGCACCACACCGCAGTCCAGGCCCCATTCAGCCCGGCCCCGCCTACCGAGGGCCTTCCAGCTCTGCGCAGGCGCACTGCCACACGCGACGGGCGAAACCATCCCCCGCAGCCTTGCACCCCTATTCCTGTCTACCCACCCCACCCCCGCTGTCGACGATGGTCTCGCCCCGGGTCAAACCACTCCTCCGGTTCCGGACGGGGGGCGCCGGGACCCAGACGAAGCCATCCTGGAGCTAAGTTTTCGGTCCCGGCTCCCTGCCGGTGCCCGGCAGTCGCTCCAGAAACCTAACCCCGCCCGGCCCGCCCTCACCTGTCACGCCGCTACGGCCACCGCCGCCTCCATCTTGGGCCTGTCTTCTTGTTTCCTCGCTGAGTCCGCCTCCACCGCCCCTCGGACTCTCACCATTGGCCCCCCCGGATTCAGCCCTCCATCCTTATTGGGTTAGGGCCACGCCTGTCAAGGCAGGACCGGCGGAATGTGGGTCGTGTTCCGGATTAGGAGGGGCTGCCTGAAACGTCAGGGTCTGAGGCAAATTCGCCAGTCCTGACTCGCGCAGGCGCAGTTGGGCGGAGGGCTGAGTGCGGTGGACTTTAACCCCAATCGTGCCGTGATGGAGTAAAGCAGGAATTTTTTTTCAGCCACTTGGGGCCGACTCCAGGGGTTCCTGAGTCTGGGCGGGGAATCCTTAAGTGCCCCTTTTTTTGGCCAGTGACCCGTACCATTTGGGCTTTCCTGTGTCTCGGTTTTACCGTATTTGAAATGAGTTGCAATCAGACCGCAGAACTGCAACGTTTGCCAGTTCTAAGAAACTTGTAGTCATAGCTTTTGATAACAGCGGGTCTCTTGCTGGGGCCGGGGCTGGGGCGTCTGGCTCTAAGAGGAGCGGCCTGCCTTTCTGGGCAGTTTACTTGAGGAATGGAGTTGGTAAGGGTTTTGAGAGATTAGTCATAGATGACCCATGTTGAAGGGGCGAGGGAAGTGTGGACTTGGAACGGGGCACAGAGCAGGGAAATGTGTGAAGGCATTGTAGGGTGAAAAATTTTTTCAAAAGCGGAATTTTCCCTGGTGTCAAAAAGCGAACGAGGCTTTCCGTTCACCCTTGTCTTCGAGCATTTCCTTTAGAAAACTCGTAAAACTTTTCCCTTGTCCCTTCCAGTCGTGTGTAAATCTTGTAAAAAGCTAAATAGGCCTCCTGCCCGTATCATTACCCAGGAATGTTGTTCTTAAGGGCCTTGGAGCCATCTCTTTGAAGTGTAAACATTAACGTCTGGCACCCTTATCTCCTTGTCTCTCTAGGAGCCCTAGGAGCCTTAGGGGCTCTTGGCCCCAAGTGGTTAACCTGCTTGTCAAAGAGATAGGTGTTTTATTTTTCCTTTGGGTAAGGGCAGATGGCTACTCCGATCTCCAGGTGAACTAGAGATGAACTATGGATAGCAACGGTGCTGTCAAGCTCTCTTGCTCCAGGACAAATTGCCATTCTTGAGAATGTGTATATAACAGGTTATAGCGGCCCGCTGCATAGAAGATGAGGTTTCGAGGCGCCTGGGTGGCTCAGTGGGTTAAAGCCTCTGCCTTCGACTCAGGTCATGATCTCAGGGTCCTGGAATCGAGCCCCACATCTGGCTCTCTGCTCAGCAAGGAGCCTGCTTCCCCCTCTCTCTCTCTGCCTGCCTCTCTGCCTACTTGTGATCTCTGTCAAATAAATAAATAAATCTTAAAAAAAAAAAAAAAGATGTCTTCGAAGGCTCTTTAGCGCATTGCTTGAGTTGCACATTGCAGTTTGGTTTAATGTTTATTCGATAATAAAACTATTTCAATCTTTTCTAGCTTTGTGGAGAGGATTCACAGGCTAGGACGAGATTTTTATTTTTTACTTATTTCCCCAACAGTGTGGATTGCCTGTGGTGTTTGCACTGGCTACATTCTCCTGTTTGGAGCCTCAGCGTCCTTATGTGGTGAAATGGAAAAGAGCAGAGAAAAGTCACTAGGCGTGGAGACATCAACATGCTTCAGTGTGTATTTAACGTTTCTCTGCCTATAAAGAGAGAGACAAAAGTTTGGCTTATTGGGCCGTCATAGAACCTCCATTTCCCATCGCCCCATTCTATTTGGGATTTTCACCATTCAATGGCAGAAATTAAAAAGACTGGCAATAAATACCACATATCGTTGAGAACGTGGAGCATTTGGGAGCGTAAAATGGCGAACCACTTTGGAAAGGAGATCGGAAGCTTCCTATAAAGGTAAACACATGCAATCCAGCAAGCTGACTCCTAGGTATTCAAAGAAATAAGAACTTATGTCCAGTGTTAAACATCTATGTCCAGTAGATGTTTAACAACAAGCTCTCCAGGAAAAAAAAAAAAAAAACTCTAATTTGTAGCATTTACCAACGATGGTGTAAACACTCCCACCATGACTTATTTGAAGCTACTAATATGACATTGCTTAACCACAGTTGAGATTTGCAAAATCAGGTCTAGTGAGCCATCCACAGCATGCGATTGCAATACGTCCACACAAAAACTTGCACGCAGATGGTCATATTAGCTTTATTCATAATAACAAAAAAACTGGAAACTGCCCAGGTGTCCAGTAACAGAATTGAAAAGAACGCAACAGTGGGATCATGGAACACTGCTCAGTAATGAAAGGACACAAACTACTTCCTAGGTCTCTGGATCTCATAGACATAGGGTTGAGTGAAAGAATCCACGCTCAAAGGGAAAATACTGTATTATTCCCTTTGTATGAAATTCTAAGTCAGGCACAACTAATCTATAACAAAGGATTTCAGACTAGTTGTTGTCTTAGGGGAGAATAACTGGGAAGGGAATGAGGGAACTTTTGGAAGTGATTGGACTGTTCGGTGTCCATCTATCCAAACCACTGAACTCTGTACTGAAACTGGGGACATTTTATTGTATGTAAAACATACCTTATAAAAAAACTCATGGCAAAAAATGGCTTCAAGGGGCGCCTGGGTGGCTCAGTGGGTTAAAGCCTCTGCCTTCGGCTCAGGTCATGATCTTAGGGTCCTGGGATCAAGCCCCGCATCGGGCTCTCTGCTCGTCGGGGAGCCTGCTTCCCACCCCCTCTCTCTCTCTCTGCCTGCCTCTCTGCCTACTTGTGACCTCTCTCTCTCTCTGTCAAATAAATAAAATGTTAAAAAAAAATGGCTTCAAACATAATTCCAAACATCGTGATTTCTTACAAATTCTTATTGGTTGGAGAAATTTTTTTTTAATTCTCTTCTCTGAAATTGAATCCCTGGACCCCAGGTCTCCATTTCTCAGTGCAAGAGCCCTGGCACCCACTTCAGCACCACATGGGGCCAGGAACAACTGTTGGAGCTCAGTGAAGAGCTCCAGAATTCTCCAACTAAGAATAATTTTCAGGGTCAGGGAAATACATTTTAAATTTCAATTTACTGAAATATTATTCAGGTATATATTATTAAATTTGTTTAAAACTGTTCATGTCTAGGCAGTATTTGAAGACAGACTTCCTGGTTGTGTTGCACGACCATTTCAAAGAAAATCCCTCCATAAACTCACTGCACTTGGGGGTATGGGGGGGTAGGAAGGGATGGATGGTGGAAAGAGGGCAATTCTTTCTCTCCCAAGGACTCATAGACTCACTTCAAACCCATCCCAACTGGCATGACTTCGGACAAGTGTCTCACAGGTAGGTTTACCCTACAGCCATGAAGGCCTTTAAAGTGATTTGGGTTTTTAATATCACCGTCATCAGACATTGAAAACCATCAGAAGCAACATGTATTAAGACAAAAATTAAAACCGGAACTAGCTGGTAATGATTTTTTTGAAATTACCCACCTAGAAATTTTAAACGATTCAAAAGTGGTTGTCGGTTTTTATTACTGTTGATTTAAAAGTCTTAGAAACGTGTCTAAAAACTAAATTACAGGGCGCCTGTGTGGCTGAGTCAGTTAAGGGTCTGCCTTCCGCTTAGGTCGTGATCCCAGGGTCCTGGAATCTAATCCCACCAGGGGCTGTCTGCTCATGGGGGAGTCGGCTTCTCCTCACTTTCCCTCTGTGTTCCCCCTCTCTCCTTCAAACAAACAAACAAACAAATAAATCTTTTTTAAAAATAAAAATATATAAAATCTGAAGTGTTGCCAGCTGCTGTTGTAATCCTACCCATTTTCCAGATGAGCAAATTGAGGTTCAGGCTGCCCTAACTAGAGGGAGAGAGAGAGGAGAGCTCAGTCCAGGAATTCAAGTTTGATTAAAAAAAAAAAAAAAAAAAAAAAAAAACTGTTCAACAAGGGTGCAGGCCAGGGACACCTCCTTAAGGAATCTTGGATCCACCCCAGTAGCCCAGACTGCCCGAGGCCCGCCTCCAGAACCTGCTACGCCCATTTCCCAGTGCCAACGCCCTTGACCCCCGCTGCCGCCGCCTTGAGAATAACACCTTGAAGACCCGATCGCAATGCCTCCCTCTCAGCTACCCATTTCGGAAGAGATGATCGCGCATATACATATTTCACTGAGGAGGGAGACTGGGCTCGGCGGGGCTCAAGCCTAACTCAGGACCCTCACCTACCCGCGCCGCTAGGCCACCGGCGGTCTGCGGGAAGCCACTCTGCGCTCCAGGCCCTGGACAGGCGTCGAGATCAGCCAATGGCAATGGAGAGTAGGGTGGGCTTTGGGATGCCGCGGGCATTGATAGGTTCTACCTCCAGCCGGCATTTAAGAATGAGAAGAGAGGGGCCGTCCGGACGCTGAGGAGCCACTGACAAACCAATAGCTACGCACAGGAGGTGGGCTTTGGGCCATCTCAGCCAATGGGAGGGGATGCAAACCCGAGACTTGCTACAAACCGGCAACTTAACGTTACTTTCAAATTAATGGCAATGCAGCTGTAATTGGGGCCATCGAAAAGAGAGTGTGGAAGTTTCCACTTCTGAATATTCCTGGAAGAGATTTTTTAATATACAACCCAGGGGTAAGAAATGAGAGGAATTTACATGTGAACCAAAACATTACTTTTAACATAAATTTTCCTCATTAAAAAGTCTAACAAAATGCATTGAGCAGGAATTTGAATTTGCTATCCCTATGATCCAAATTGATGAAAAACACACCATTAAACCAACACAGGATTCTTTTGTTTAAAACAATTTTTTAAGTTCATTATATGTTACATATGGCATTTCCATGCTTTCATAAAATTAAACAAACGTGCAGGTTTATGTATTTTCAATCTCCAAATCCGAGGATCAGAGAAGTAAAAACAAAGTCACTTCTCGATGAAGAGGGGGAAATAATTAAACCGAATAACAGTCCTGTAATTGTTATTAAAAGTTCACTCTGGTGAGGGAATCTTCCGTCAGTGTGCTTATTTCTCAGAAATAAAACAAAAGTCAAGTATGAATATATTTAATAGTCATGCAAAAGGATCAATATACACCTACAAACTGAGGAATGGGACCACCTTTGAGGTGCCATGGACAGTAACATCCATCTCTGGTCCTCCTTGGTAGCTCTCTTGGTAGGGACCACAATCTAATATGGTTGGCAATTATTTTTAAATTTTTAACTAACTGAACAACAAACAAAAAGTAATTTCCCCAAAGGAATTGATTCAGAAGTGTCTACTTTGAATTTCATCAGAAATGCATCGGGTAAAACTTTTCTCAAGGTTAACACATTTATTTCAAGCACAGAGACACTGAGCTATAGGCCCATCATAGGTGAAAAAGAAAGGTTTAGTATCTGTTGGTTTACATCATACATACTTAACACATTTCTAGTCAATACCTAAAACCGTTGTAAATGAGATTTCACGCCAATGTACTCCAAGTGAGTTTTCATTATTTCATTCATTAAATGACCCACATGTGGTCTTTTCTATATCATTTTTGATATAATATGCATATTATATATAGTCCTTTGTATATATAAAAGAATTCCTCATAGTTTTTATGCCACCTATGTAAATGTTATGTATGGTCACATGGTCTGAGAAAATCAATTCTAGAATTACCTCGAATGCCTTAGGATTTGACCACTTGTCTAGTTAGAGTGTGAGGGTATCCACATGTCCTGCTATGTAACTGTGTGACCTTGGACAAGTTGTGTCCTCTCTCCATGTGTCTCAGCCTTATCTTGAATATTTCCTAAGTACTGCTGTCATTTAAGTACTTCTGTAAGACTCTGTGAACTAATCTCTATCAAACTTTACACAGTGCCCGATGCACAGTGACTAAGCGGGAATTATTAGCTATTCCCGTTATCACTATCATCACCATCAGTATTGTTAAAGTATTAGAGCAAAGATCTATGGCCCCTGGCAGAACTTGGTATGACCCAAGTTCAAGGATGCTGACAGGATTACAGAAGGTTAAACATCCCAAAGAATCCAATATGAAGGCTCAGTACCACCATTAACAGATGTGTGAGCCATAGTGGGTTACCTGCCAGTAACCAGCTTAGTCTGTGCTAGGGCCTTTAGAAGGTCTGCTCCATCTCTTCTTTCCTTTTCCTTTTCAAAGATACCCTTTAGAAGGTTGATAAAATTCCTTTTTATCCTAATATCCTGGGAGTTTTTATCAAAATGAGTGTTAGATTTAGTGAAATGCTTTTCTGCCATATGGTTTTCTCCTCTAGTTTGTTATTGTGGTGCATTCTGTTCAATGATTTTCAAATGCTAAGCCAATTCTACATTTCTGGGATAAATCCCACTTGGTCATAACGTATTATCATTTTAATACATTATAGAATTCGATTTGCCAAAATTTTGTTTAGAATTTTCACATCTGTGTTACTGAGGGGTATTGGTCCATAGTTTTTTTCTTCTTCTTCTTTTCTGGTAATTTCTTGGTCTGATTTTGGTATGAGGGTAATGCCAGCCTCATAGGATGAGTTGGGAGGTATTGCCACCTCTCCAATTTGGGGCAAGAGTTTGTATAGAATTATTATTATTCGATAATTATTATTTATTATTATTATTTCCTCTTTAATATTTGGTAGATTCACCAGTGAAGCCACCTGTGCCTGGAATTTTCCTTGTAGGAACATTTTAAAGATTTTTTAAAGATTTATTTATTTATTCAAGAGAGTGAGAGAAAGCTAGCGAGGGGAGGTCCGGGGACAGATAGCCACGGCCCATCATAGAGATAATCTGGAGGGACAGAAATGAGGTGATCTGTGGGCCCGGGACCAGGGGATCATGACCTGGGCCCAATGCAGACACCCAACCGACTGAGCCACCCAGACGTCCCTCTCTTACTTTTAAAGTTCAGGGTTTTGTTTTGTTTTGTTTCTAAGGTTTTGCCTTTTGAGCTAATGGTAGATTCATATGCAGTTGTAAGAAATAATACAGAGAGATCTGTGTTCCCTTTTCCAAATTTTCCCCAGTGGAAACATCTTGCAAAACTATAACATACTGTCACAACCAGGAGATCTCCCCAACTCAGGGAGTCCACTGGGCTCCATCGCATTCCCTGGCCCTTTGCCGGGTCTGGAAACTCTCGAGACAGTAAGCTGGGACAATCACAGGGCTGACCTTGTTTATTTTCCGTTTCTCAGGGATCACCGTCCTTCATTGCGTGATGTCCAGTGTCTTAAAAACCATTGTTTTATTTATATTGTCTGGGATTTGGGGGTTCTTTCGGGTGGGAGATTATATTTATTCCCCGTTACTTCATCTTGGTCGAAAACAGCAGTGCTTACTCCCTTTCTTAATGACTCCACACGATCCCCAAAACCAAGACCTTGGGTGCTTTTTCCAAAATAATGATATTACTGGCCAAAGTTTCTCTAAAAGCTGCTGCTTCTCTGAAACTGTGTTTTGTTGTTTTTTTTTTTTTTTTTGGTTTTTTGGTTTTTTTCTCCTCACACTGGCAGAAGTTTCTCTACACAGAACATTCTTCCTCTTGAGAAGACCCGTCTGTCATCCCTGGGATTAATTCTGAGCTCACAGTTAAATGCGTGTTATAGAAATAATCTGTGTATATATATATAGAAAGCACCTGTTTGGCTCTGTCAGTGAAGGGTACAGCTCTTGATCTCAGGGTTGTAAATTTGAGCCTCACATTGAGCGTAGAGGTTACTTGAACATAAAATCTTTTTTTTTTTAAAGATTTTATTTAATTATCTGAAAGAGAGAGAGAGAGATCACAAGTAGGCAGAGAGGCAGGCAGAGAGAGAGGGGGGGGAAGCAGGCTCCCTACTGAGAGGAGAGCTCGATGTGGGGGCTCGATCCCAGGACCCTGAGATCATGACCCAAGCCGAAGGCAGAGGCTTTAACCCACTGTGCTACCCAGGTGCCCCTTGAACATAAAATCTTGAAAGAAAGAAAGAAAGAAAGAAAGAAAGAAAGAAAGAAAGAAAGAAAGAAGAATGAAAGAAAGAAGTGTACAATATGCTTCCACACAATATTTCTGTCCAACAGCTATCTTGAAATACGGATACCTTTAGGCATAGAATGAATATTCTCTGAACCTTCTGAAAAAAATTTTCCATGTTGTGGAATTCCATCATCAGCCTTAATGTTGAAAGAGATTTACCAATGTATTTATGGAGAACAGGCACATCTAGTACATTCGACTTATTTATGGAAGGGAACGTAGGCATCCTCACTGTATGTTATGGACTGAATTGTGTCCCCTCAAAATTCCTATGTTGAAGCCCTAACCCCCCAGTGTGGCTGTATTTGGATATGGGGCCTCTAAGGAAGTAATCAAGGTTAAGTGAGGTCATAAGAGTGGGGCCCTGATCTGATGGATTAGTGACCTTATAGGAAGAAACACCAGAGAGCACTCATGTACTCTCTTCCCCATCCCTCACCCTTCTTTCTCTCTCTCTCTCTCCCTCCCTCCCTTCCTGCCTCCTTCTCTCCCCTTCACAAAGAAGAGGTCCTATGAGCCCACAGTAAGATGGTTGCCATGTACAAGCCAATAGAAGAGGTCTCAGAACGAAACCTACCTTGTCAACACTTTGACCTTGGACTTCCAGCCTTCAGAATGGTGAGAGATACATTTTCATTGTTTAATCCCCCCAGTGTGGTATTTTGTTATGGCAGCTCTGGAAGCCCGAGACACCATATTTCTCACCCAAGGATGGGGATCTGGGAACATTTCTTTCCTCTAGATTACACATTTCTTCTTCAGACTCATGTTCCCCATACCTACATGAGCAAGGACAATATTATGAAAAGGCGTGGAAGGAAACTACTCAAAAAGGCCTTTTTATCAGTGATTCTTTTGGGAAATCACTAACAAAGTAACATGTTCTTGGTACTCACAAATGCACATTCATTTGAAGATCTTTACAATTTTATAGAGGATGCTTATTTTTCTAGCCTAAATATCATGCTATCTCATGGGCACCCTTTTCCAAAACAGAAGGAAAAGAGATGTCTTATGGCATTAATGTAGTGAGGTGTCCAAACTGGGGATAAGTGAGGTAGGTGAGAAATAAGATAAGTGAGAAAATCAGACCTCCCTGGTCCCAAGGATGAGGAAGCTGAACTTGCCAGGAACAGAATGAGGGGACCTAGACCTGCCTTTTCCAGCAAGGTCTAGCCTAGGTCTCGAAACGTGTGTCCACTCCTTTATTCCCAGTACTGCTCCTAACATAATGTAATTTGTAATTTTAGAAGAATTTTAATCGAGGCTGAAGAGAATGCCTCAGAAGGGTGAGTTTCTTTTAAAACCTTCTCTTTAAAAACATTTGAGCTTCCCAATCGTCTAACGTTAGTGGGAATGCAAACTGGGGCAGCCACTGTGGAAAACAGTATGGAGGTTCCTCGGAAAGTTAAAAATAGAGCTAACCTATGACCCAGTGTTCACATTACTGGGTATTTACCCAAAAGATACAAAAACACTAATTCAAAGGGATCCATGCCCCCCCCCCGTGTTTATAGCAGCACTGTTTACAATAGCCAAGATGTGGATGTCTATCGATTGATGAGTGAAGAAAGAGGAGGTGGCGCATAGACAGTGGAATATTACTCAACCATGCAAGAGAATGAAATCTTGCCATTTGTAATGGCATGCATGGAGCTAAAGAGTATGATGCTAAGTGAGATAAGAATGATTTCATTCATACGTGGAATTTAAGAAACAAAACAAATGATCAAAGGGAAAAAGAGAGAGAGAGACCAATCAAGAAGCAGACCCTTGGGGCTCCTGGGTGGCTCAGATGGCTGAGCATCTGCCTTTGGCTCGGGTCATGATCTTCAGGTCCTGGGATCCAGCCCCACGTTGGGCTCCTGGCTCGGTGGGGAGTCTGCTTCTCCCTCTGCCTCTGCCTCTCCCCCTGCTTGTGCTCTCTCTCTGTCTCTGTATCTCTCTCAAATGAATAAATAAAATCTAAAGGAAGAAGAAGAAGAAGAAGAAGAAGAAGAAGAAGAAGAAGAAGAAGAAGAAGAAGAAGAAGAAGAAGAGGAGGAAGGAGAAACAGACTCTTAACGACAGAGAGCCAACAGATGGTTACCAGAGGGGAGGTGGGTAGGAAATAGGTGAAATAGGAGACGGGGATTAAGGAAGGCGCTCGTAGTCAGGAGCACCCATGCGGTTTGGAAGTGTTGACTCACAGTATGGTACCCTTGAAACCCATGGAACACTATCTGTGAATGACATGGGAATTAAAAGAAAAACTTAGGAAAAATTTAAAGTTTCCGAAAAATAGGACTAGAAAAGTCCAGAAAGGGGGCGCCTGGGTGGCTCAGAAGCCTCTGCCTTCGGCTCGGGTCATGATCTCAGGGTTGCTGGGATGGAGCCCCGCATGGGGAAAAATCTCTGCTCAGCGGGGAGCCTGCTTCCCCCTCTCTCTGCCTGCCTCTCTGCCTACTTGTGATCTCTCTGTCAAATAAATAAATAAAATCTGAAAGAAAGAAAGAAAGATCCGGAAAGGGGGCGCCTGGATGGCTCAGTCGGTGAAGCTTCTACCTTCTGCTTAGTCAGGATCTCAGGGTCCTGGGATGGAGCCTTGCCTGGGGCTCCTTGCTCAGCGGGGAGTCTGCTTCTCCCTCTCCCTCTGCCCCTCCCCCCCACTTATGCATTTCCTCTCAAATAAATAAATAAATAAAATTTAAAAAGAAAAGAAAAGAAAAAGCTTTTAAGACTCTTAAAACCAAGAGTTGCTAAATCTAGCAAGTTCTATGATACCAAATGTTTGCTGCACTGTAGGCCCTCTAGTGGCACTACTGAAAGATTTCAACGGACTTGAACTAAAAATTTATATTTTTATAAATATCTATTTATGTTGCACGAAATAGGTCGTTTATATTGCATTTATGTTGTACTAAAATACTACTTCAAGAAGATGCAAGTCTTGGGAGCCTGGGTGGCTCAGTGGGTTAAAGCCTCTGCCTTCAGCTCAGGTCATGATCTCAGGGTCTAGGATCCAGCCCCACATCAGGCTCTCTGCTCAGCAGGGAGCCTGCTTCCTCCTCTGTCTGCCTCTCTGCCTACTTGTGATCTCTCTCTGTCTCTGTCAAATAAATAAAATCTTTAAAAAAAGAAGATGCAAGTCTTTTATTCTGATATTAAATGTTTCTATCAGAGTAATTTTAAATTTTTTGTCCTACAAAAGAATAAGAAACAAAGAAGACTAAAATGGTGAAAATTATTTTTAGCCTCAATATGACGGTTTTTTGCTTTTTAAAAAAAGATTTTATTTATTTCTTTGCCAGAGAGAGAGAGAGAGAGAGCACAAGCAGGGGGAGCGCCAGAGGGAGGAGAAGCAGACTCCCTGCCCTGCAGGGAGCCAGGCGCAGGACTCGATCCCAGGACCCCGAGATCATGACCTGAACCAGAGGCAGATACTTAACCGACCGAACCACTCAGGCTCTCTGAGAGTTTTTCCTTAAAGATTTTATTTGTCAGTAATCTCTAGACTCAATGTGGGGCTCAAACTTACGACCCCGAGATCAAGAGTCGCACACTCCACCGACTGAGCCCGCCAGGTGCCCCTCAGTATGAGGTTTTATTTATTTATTTATTTTGAGGTTTTAATTCATATAAAAACCCTTACATTTCTAGAGCAACGATGTTCTTCACAATTAGCAGGCAGATTTTCATGTTTAATCCAAGAGTCTGTGTGCCTTAGTATTTGTACAAAACTAATAGAAATCTAAGCCAGGTTAAAGAATTTTTTCCATTTATATCTTTGTTCCAAATGCGCACATTTCACAGTAGGCCAAAGCTTTGTAGCTTGAGGTACAATCTAGATACACAATATTAACTACATTATATACAACAGTTTATTGAAACCAGATACATTGAAGCCAAGGACTCATCCATCTGCTCAGGTAGTCACAATGTCTGTCATTTCCTTTAAAACCAGACAGCAGAGGCCGCCATCTTGCAAGTTGGGTTTTCTTTCTTTCTTTCTTTCTTTCTTTCTTTTGCAAGTTGGGTTTTCTAATAAATAGGCCCTGTGGTGGAGTTTATTCAAGAATGGTCTTGGCATCGGTGCACATGGAAGCGATGGGAGAGGCCGGATTGGACTGAAGGGCAAGTCGAGCTTTTATGCGCAGGCCCTTGGACAGCCTTGGCTGATCACGCAGGATAGCTCTAGATGGAGGGTGGCCCATCAGAGATTTCCAGAGCTGGGCTGAAGATAGCCAGGCCTTTCTACCCCCTCATTAGTCAGTGACTGGGTGCCGACTGCCCTGGGGAGGGCATGGCCTTGTGCAAAGTGGCGCTCTGCAACCATAAGCACCCTTGAGGTGCTTAGTCCATGGCTAAGGACTGTGTTCTCAGTGCTCCCAGCAGTTGGCGCCACAAGTTCTTGCTTGAAGGGACATCTAGGCGCCACATCAGAGTATCCCACCATAGGTGGGCTGGGGACTTTTCCTAGCTTTATTGAGGTATAACTGACCATAAAAATTATATATATTTAAAATGGACAAGGTAGGGGCCCCTGGGTGGCTCAGTGGTTAAAGCCTCTGCCTTCGGCTTAGGTCGTGGTCTCAGGGTCCTGGGATCGAGCCCCGTGTCTGGCTCTCTGCTCAGCGGGGTGTCGGCTTCTCCCTCTCCCTCTGGCCCTCGCCTAGCTTGTTCTTCCTCTCTCTCTCTCTCTCTCTCTCAAATAAATAAAAATCTTTTTTAAAAATGTAAAATAAAATATGGTGGGAAAGAGAAGAAATACCCTATCTTGGAACTAGAGAATGCCTACAAACCTACTTATTCTGTAAGTGCAGCCCACTTAGGCATACATGGGATTTCCAGGTCAGCAGATTTGGCTCCAGGGTTTCCTGGCCCTCCTTCCTGGTGCCAACAGTCAAGCAAAAGACCTGGTGTCTGCAAGGAGTTTGATGAAGGCGCCCATCCAGGGGTACCGAGAAAGCAGATGCCTGAAGGGCAGAAGCCAGCTGCGGTGGGAGACGTGAGAAGGTCTCTCTGAAGAATTGTTAAAGAACTAAGGAATGAAGGGGCCTTAGCCAAGTGACAGCTGGGCTTGGGGAGACAGAAGACCTACCAGAGGGAATGAAAATAGTAACAGTGCTGATTTCCTGAGAAGCAGGGCTTGTGATCTAGATTAGGCAGGCAAATCTTTTTGAGGGGTGGGGTGGGAGACACTTAATGGAATGATAAGTGCCTCGTACCTCAAAGGAATTTGTAAATATTTGTGGGGGGAAAAAAAAGAAGAAGTAAATGATCTCTCAGTTCAAAACACACTTTAATGACGGAGAATCAGAAGACAGTTTTCTCCCCCCTCCTTGAATGCCAGATAACATTTCTTCCTGGAAAAGTGATCCATGCCTCCTTCCCGTAAGTACCCTCTCCCACCTTTTTGCTGAAAGGATAAAAATGACCGATGAGGGGCGCCTGAGCGGCTCAGTCGGTTAAGTGGTCAACTCTTAGCTTCTGCTCAGGTCATGAGCTCAGGGTCCTGGGATGGAGCTGGGTGGGGCTCTGTCCTCAGCGCGAAGTCTCTCCCTCTGCACCCCTCTCTGTCTCTCTCTCTCTGGTAAATAAAACCTTTGCAACGAACAAATAAATAAATAATAAAAACCCAAAATCAAAAATCAAAAAATGACCAACTAGATAAAGACTACAGGAGTCATTCTTGTGTGCATTATTTTGTGCTGTTCTAAAAAAAAAAAAAATGCTTTCAATAAACATTTTAAAAAGTCGGTCCAAATGTTTTGAATTTTTTAAAATTTTAATCTAATTCAATTATTATTCTTTTTGAAGCGGGCTCCGCACCCCCGTGCGGGGCTTGAACTGATGATCTTGAGATTAAGGGTCACGTGCTCTACTGACTGAGCCAGCCAGGCACCCCTTGAATCATTTCGATAAGCACGCATTTACTTCCGGTCTCTTGATTTTCCCTTCCGTGTTTTCTCTTTTTGAAAACGGAATATTCCAAACAAAAGGGACGTGCTCCGTTGAAAATCAGGAAAACAAAAGATCGTGGCGAAATCAGCCATAATCTCGTCAGTAACAACCATCATTTACCATTGTGATGTCTTCCTTTTCGATGTATTTCTCCTAAGCATTCATATTATGTGTGTATATATCTTTCAAATACATTTTCAAACGCGGCTAGGAATCTTCGGGGAATAAAAGCGGCAAAATAAAATACTTGAGTGGTAATTCACATAATGGGGATATTTTCCGAAGCTGCTGGTTATTCTTAGAAACCATTTCTTCTGCCTCCTTGATTAAAAGGAAGCTCAGAAGCCATCTGTTGTCAGCCAAACAGCTGTAACTGTGGGTGGAGTGTGGGAGGTTGGAAACCCTCATTCCTGATTTCCTAACTGGTCTCTGCAGTGTCTTAAATATACTCCTGATTGCGGCTCAGAACACAGGGCCCTCTACTGGGCTATGTGCAAAATCCCGTCCAGGGAATTTTCTGGAAGGAAACAGGCCGTGGCCAGTGTAAGGGAAAAATTCTGAGACCCGAAGAAAACAATGATGTATTCGTTTGATTTTGTACACATTTTGAAAACTGCTTAGAGGCTACGTTAGTTAGATCATAAAGTTAGCTCCTTTTCCCTCTCTCCTTCTGGTTAGCAACGCCTGACATGTATTGATGTGTTGTTTATTTTTTTAAAGTTAATAACTAAAATGGTACATTTTTATCATCACTCTGGAAAGGGGAAGCTTTGTAATTTTCCAGCCTGCATAACTTAATGGTCTTCAGAATCTTAATTACTATTTTTTTAATATTAAAATTCATATCCACCCGAGGGGTGGTGAAAAAAATATATATGTTCTGTGATTCAGCATTTTGTTTTTCCAGAATCCTTTATTCCAGCCACACACTGGAGCAGAGGATGTCACAAAACCATTGGATTAGGTCCTTTGAAACCCTTAGGTAAGACTCTCTAGGCATTATAAATATCGGTGTGGGCTTATTTGTTGCTTCTCCTGTAACCTAGTGAAGATATTAACAAAAGAGGAGAATATGAAAGAGGATACATTCTCAATTCCAATGTAATGAGATACTTCTACACCCATTAAAACAAAGGCACTAACTTGGAAAGATGCCATTATTCCATTGCCAAGTGAATAAAAATAAGTTGCAAAGCAACAAACATTCACTGATCTCATTTTTCTTAAAAAAAAAAAAATGCTGGTGCAAGAATAGCAAAATGCTCAAAAACATCCACAATTATATTTTTAGGAGGCCTAATTGAGCAATTTTTTTTCTTTCATGACATTCGATTTGTCAGTTATAAAAATATTCGCCTTTGTTTTAATTTAATACTTCCAATGTGGTTTTTTTTCTTTAGGTTTGTCTGGGTCGTTTTGTTTTGTTTTGTTTTCAACACTTAAAGCTTCTATCCCAACGGCATTTATTTTGGTATGAGGCATAAGATAGATCTTGAGTTTTCATTTTTTTCACCCAAATAACTACTAGATACCCTAGAAATGTTTGAATTTCATTGGAACTTGTCAGGAAAATAGCATATAGGGAAAATAGTGAAAACTTTTTTTTTTTAAGATTTTATTTATGTATTCATGAGACACACAGAGAGAGAGAGGCAGAGGGAGAAGCAGGCTCCCCAAGGAGCAAAGAGCCCGATGTAGGACTCGATCCCAGGATCCTGGGATCATGACCTGAGCCGAAGACGGATACTTAAACATCGGAACCACCCAGGCACCCTGGAGAAAATTTTTAATTGAAGAAAAATTTCAGAACCCTTTGAATATCTGCTGTTTTACAAGCAGTGAGATGTAGAGGAAGAAAGGCCACAGAATGGGCAATTAAACTAATCACCACCCGAAATAGAACCTGAGGAAGGAAAAGCCACAGCACTTGGAAATACATCCTCTTTTGGCATCAAAATCTCCAAGTTGGTAAGGCAGAAAAACGCCTTCATCTTGAAGTCTGTAAGAGAAGAGTCATTTAAAAATAATTAATAGGGGGCGCCTGGGTGGCTCAGTTGGTTAAGCGGCTGCCTTGGGCTCAAGTTATGATCCCAGGGTCCTGGGATTGAGTCCCGAATTGGGCTCCTTGCTCGGCAGGGAGCCTGCTTCTCTCTCTGCCTCTGCCTGCCACTCTGCCTGTTTGTGCCCTCTCTCTCTCTCTCTCCGACAAATAAATAAATAAATCTTTAAAAATAATAATAATAATTAATAGTCCAGGGGCGCCCAGGTGACTCAGTAGGTTAAAGCCTCTGCCTTCGCGGCTCAGGTCATGATCTCAGGGTCCTGGGATTGGGCCCCGCATGGGGCTCTCTGCTCAGCGGGGAACCTGCTTCTCCCTTTCTCTCTGCCTGCCTCTCTGCCTACTTATGATCTCTCTCCTCTCTTTCAAATAAATAAATAAAATCTTAAAAAATATAATTAATAGTCCAAGTAACTGTAATATGCGTTTCCTTTACCCATTTGTGAGGTAAAACCCTTGGGTAAAAAACATATTGCTGGACATAAATGAACTCGAAATGGATTAAAGACTTAAATTTAAGACCCAAACCCATAAAACTTGCATAAAAAAACACCAGGAAAAAGCTCCTTGATGCTGGTCAGCAGTGATTTCCTAGATATGATCCCCAAAGCACAGACAACACAAGGAAAAATAAACAAGGGGAAACCACATCAAATTAAAAAGCTTTTGCATAGCAAGGGAGAGCACCAAACATGAAAATGGAATGGGAGAACTTATTTGCGAATCGTGGAAATGGAATGGGAGAACTTATTTGCGAATTTGATGAGGGGTTAACATTTAAAGCATAAAGAACTCATATAACTCAAAAGGGAAAAATGACCAATCCAATTTAAATGTGGGCAGAGGATCCGAACAGACATTTTTCCGGAGAAGACACACAGTGGCCAACAGGTACATAAAAAGTGCTCAACGTCACTCATCATCAGAGAAGTGCAGAGCAAAACCGCAATGATAGCTCCCACCTGTTAGAGTGGCTATTCTCAGAAAAGATGAGATAAGAAAGAACAAGTGTTGGCACGACTGTGGAGAGAAAGGAGCCCTCGTGCACTGTTGGTGGGAATGCAAGCTGGTGCAGCCACTGTGGAAAACAGGACGAAGCCTCCTCGGAAAATTAAAAATAGAACTAGCATATGCTCTACCAATTGCACTGCCGGGTATTTACCTTAAGGAAATGAGAGCACCAACTTAAAAAGATTTATGCACCCCCTATGTGTATTGCAGCATTATTTATAACACAAAGAAGCAACCTAAGTGCCCATCAATGGGTGAAAAGATCAAGAAAAAATAGACAGACGCACGCACAATGGAGTATTTACTCAGCCATAAAAAAGAAGGCAATGCTGCCATTTGCAACAACCTGGATGGACCTAAAGGATACTATGCTAAGTGAAATATGTCAGACAGAGAAAAACAAATACCATGATGGTATCACTTACATGTGGAATCTAAACAAAGCCAAAGAGAAACGGAGTAGAGTGTTGATGACTGGGGGTAGAGAGGCCGGGGAAATGGGGAGATATTGGCCAAAGGGTACAAACTTCCAGTTATAAGATCAATAGTTAGAGGATCTAAGGTACAGCATAGCGGTTCAAGCTCATGATACTGTATCATATATTTGAATGTTGCCTCGAGAGTAGATCTTAAATGTTTTCACCACAAAAAAGAGATGGTAATTATGTGAGGGATGAAGGTGTAGTTAGTACTATGGCGATGATCATTTTGCAATTTATGAATGTATTAAATCTGCAGATCCTACACCTTAAATTTACACAATGTCACGTGTCAATTATATCTCAATATAGCTGGAGAAAATAAATAAAAATAGAAGAGAAACAACAAAAAATATTGCTGGCACCATGAAGATTAAACTGTCAGACACTAGCTACATCTACTCACATATGGCATTGACTATACTAATTATGAATAATTTTTATAGAGGTGCCTGGGTGGCTCAGTGGTTTAAAGCCTCTGCCTTCAGCTCAGGTCATGATCTCAGGGTCCTGGGATCGAGCCCCGCATCGGGCTCTCTGCTCAGCAGGAAGCCTGCTTCCCTCTCTCTCTCTGCCTGCCTCTCCGCCTACTTGTGATTTCTCTCTCTCTCACTCTGTCAAATAAATAAATAAAATCTTTAAAAAAATAATTTTATATGTATGATAATGAAAATAATCCTTTCTTATTAAGTAGGTTTTGTGGTATTGGAAAATTTTCAGTATTGGACTAATAGGATAATGGCGACCAACCTTGATTCTGCGTGAGGTTTTATTCTATGAGACTGAGCAATTTTTATGTTGATTGTCAATATTTTATATGTCAAGTTTTATATGTCAGTATTGTCAATTGCTTGTTTCCATTTCTTGTTCATTTTTCTATGTAGTTGTCCAACTATTTTCTTTTTTTATTTTCTTTTGTAAGGATTTTATTTATTTATTTTAGAGACGGAAAGAGTGCCAGCGTGAGCAAGGGAAGGAGCAGAGAGGGAGGGAGAAGGAGAATCTCAAGCAGACTGTGCACTGAGCACAGAGCCCAATGTAGGGCTCGATCTCACAACCCTGAGATCATGTCCTGAGCAGATACGAGGAGTCAGCTGCTTAACCGACTGAGCTACCCAGGAGCCCCTGTCCATCTATTGTCTTCTTCTTTAAAAAAAATATTTTTTAAAGAGAGATTTTATATGTTTATTTATTTGAGAGAGAGAGAGAGAGCACATGCGGGGGGTGGGGGAGGCAAAGCAGACTCCCCGCTGAGCAGGTAGCCAGATGCAAGACTTGATCCCAGGATCCTGAGATCATGACCTGAGCCGAAGGCAGACGCTTAGCCGACCGAGCCACCCAGGCACCCTATTTTCTTAATGACATTTTATATTCTGGATATTTTCTAATCCTTTGTCCATTATAGGTACAGAAAAATATCTCTTCCCAGTCTGTGGCTTTTCACTATTTGATGATGTTTAGATGAATAGATTTTATTTTGCTTTGTTTTAATAGTTTTTATTTGAGACCATCTCAGGCTTATAGAAAGGTTGCAAGTTCAATAAAAATGACTTTTTTCTGAACCCCTTGAAGGTATGCTGTCAATGTGCTTCCCCATTATCCTTGAATACTTCAATGTTTTCTACAAATGAGGACCTTCTCCTACGTAACCGTAGGGCAACCAGCCAAAGTAGGAAACTAACCCTCCTACTTTTTTTTTTTTTTTTTTTGGTCTTTCTCTATCCGACTTCTTTCTTTCTCTTTTTTATTTTATAATTTTTGTATTCTGTTATGTTAGTCACCATAGAGTACATCATTAGTTTTAGATGCAGTGTTCCATGATTCATTGCTTGCCTGTAACACCCAGCGCTCCAGGCGATCTGTGCCCTCCTTAATACCCATCATCGGGCTCACCCATTCCCCCCCCCAACACTCCTGCTGTCTAATCCTCAGACGCCATCAGGTTTCACCTGTTGTTCCAACAGTGTTCACTATGGCAAACGAATTCCGTTTAGGGTTATGTTTAGCGTCGAGTTTTCGTGTCTCTTTAGTGTTGTTCAATACAGGACTAGTTCTTCAGTCTGTCTTTGTCTTTCATAACCTTTTGAAGATTGCAGGGCAGTTATTTTGTAGAATGTCCCTCAATCTGAATTTGTCTGATGTTTCCTCATGGTTAGGTTCGGGTTACGTGTCTTTGTTGGGGATAGAACAGAAGCGATACTGTGTCCCAAGTGCATCCAATCAGGTGGCACATGATGTCAATTTCTCCTATTACTGATAATATTCATCGTAATTGCTTGATTTAAGTGGATCTGCCAGGTTTCTCCCCTGTAAAGTTATTCTTTCCCCCTTTGTAATTAACATGTAATTTATGGAGAGTCACTCTGAGATCACGCAGATACCCTCTCCCTCATCAAATATTTAATTTATTCATGTATTTATATCAGTATGGATTCATGATGCCTTGTTTTATCCTATGGGTTATTAGTTACTATTATTATTTATTTTTATTTTTAAGATTTAATATTGTTTTTAATATACAAATTAGGATAAAGGTGGAGAAGAATGGAGTAGTACAAAAAGAAGACAGCAAGTCTGAATAGTCACACAAATGGTTACATATAATATATGTCAGTTGTCCCCAGAGTATGAACAATGAAATTCTCATAAGTAAACATTCATGTGATGTGGTTTTACGGTACTATTTTAAGATGTCAATCTAGCATTTTTTTTTAGTGTGCTGGGGAATCAATGTCAGAAGTTGAGCATTATCCTTCCTAGATGAAATGATAGAAATAATAAGAAATCCTTGAGTGCTAACTATGTATCATGTGCTGTTCTAAGTGATTTTTATACATATTAACTTGTCTGCATTTTATAGATGAGGAAACTGAGGCACGGAGGAAGGGAGTAAATAGCCAGGGCTGTAGAACAAGTATATGGCAGATTCAAGATTCTAGCCTAGGCAATGTGGCTCCTGCCACCATTTGCTTGCTTGTTTTTCTCTGTTGCTTCCAGAAGATTCCTGCCTTCCCCACTTTATTCTCATCACCCTCTGGTTACTACTTTGTAGCCATGATCTAAACCAGAGATACACAACCATCAAATGTGAGCTGTGCATTTTTAAAAGTTAAACTTATTTTGAGATCATTATAGAGTTACATGCAATTGCAAAAAAATAATACAGGGAGATCCTTTATCCAATTTCCTCCAATAGTACTATAGTAGGGGGTGCCTGGGCGGCTCAGTGGGTTAAAGCCTCTGCCTTCAGCTCAGGTCATGATCTCAGGGTCCTGGGATTGAGCCCTGCATCGGGCTATCTGCTCAGCGGGGAGCCTGCTTCTCCCTCTCTCTCTGCTGGCCTCTCCGCCTACTTGTGATCTCTCTCTCTCTCTGTCAAATAAATAAATTTTTAAAAAATCTTCAAAACTATAGTATGATATCACAACCAGGGGATTGACATGGATATAATTCACAGGATCTCTCCTGGTGCCCTTTTATAACCACATCTGCTACCTTTTCACCCTCCATCCCCTCCTCCATGTCCCTATCCCCTGATATTAAATCTGTTCTCTATATCTATCATTTTGTCATTTTAGAGAGTGTCATACAAAGGGAATCATACAGTATATGACCATTTGGGTTTTGCTTTTTTCATCCAGCATAATTCCCTGGAGATTCACTCAAGTTGTGTATTCCTATTGGAATGTTTTCTTCCATTTTATTGCTCTGTAATATTCCATAATATGGATGTACCACAGTTTGTTTACTTGTTCACTTGTCGAAGGAATCTAAATTGTTTCCACATTTTCACTAATACTAATAAAGGTTCTATGGACATTTGTGTACAATTTTTTCATGTGAACATAAGTTTTTGTTTCTCTGGAATAAATGCCGAAGAGTTTCGGGTCATATGATAATTACAAGTTTAGTTTATAAGCAACTGCCCTACTGTTTTTCAGCGTGCTCGTACCATTTTACATTCCCACCTGCAATGTATGAGTTATCCAGTTTCTCTGCATACTTGCTAGCATTTGGTATTACTATTTTTTTTTCAGCCATTCTGTTAGAAGTGCATGGTGAGAGCTCATTCTGGTTTTAATATTCATTTCCTTAATGGATAACAGCGTTGAACAACTTCTCATGTGTTTATTTGCCACTGCATATTCAGTGAAATGTCTCTTCAGTGAAATGTCTCTTCATACCTTTTGTCCAAATTCGTATGGGATTTTATTTTTTTTACTATTGAGGTTTGTTTGTTTGTTGTTTTTTGTGTTTTTTTTTTCCTAAAGTAGGCTCCATGCCCAGTGTGGAGCCCAACGCAGGGCTCAAACTCATGACCCTGAGACTAAGACCTGAGCTAAGATTGAGAGTCAGACAATTGGGACACCTGGGTGGCTCAGTTGGTTAGGCATCTGACTCTTGATTTTGGCTCAGGTCATGATCTCAGGTTCAGAAGATTGAGCCCTGCAATGGGCTCATGCTCAGTGTGGAGTCAGCTTGTCCCTCTCCCTCCCCTTCTGCTCTTCCCCTCACTTGCACTCTCACATGCACTCTCTCTCTCTCTTTAAAATGAACAAATTTTAGGGGCACCGGGGTGGGTCAGTGGCTTAAAGCCTCTGCCTTCGGCTCAGTTCATGATCTCAGGGTCCTGGGATTGAGCCCCGCATCGGGCTCTCTGCTCAGCAGGGAGCCTGCTTCCCCCCCCTCTCTCTCTGCCTGCCTCTCTGCCTACTTATGATCTCTCTCTCTGTCAAATAGATAAATAAAATCTTAAAAATAAAATAAAATAAACAAATTTTAAGACTCTTAAAAAAAAAAGAGTTGGAGAGTTAACGAACTGAGCCACCCAGGTGGCCCTTTACTGTTGAGTTTTGAGAGTTCTTTATGTATTCTAGCATGTTATCTGATCATGTTTTTAATCCACTCTGCCAATTTCTCTTAATTGATGAACTTAGATCATTTACATTTAAGGTCATTTTGGATATATTACAGTTAAGTCTGCCATGTTAATATGTTTCTGTTTCTTATTTCTTTCTCTTAACTTTCCTGTGGGTTATTCGAACATGTTTTAGGATCCCAACTTGATTTATTTATAGTGTTTTGGGTATATCTCTTTGTATAAATTTCTTAGTGGTTGCTCTAGGTAACCCGTAGATACGTAGCTCATCTGTTGGTATCAGCATTTACTACTTCGAATGAAGTATAGACACCTTACTTCTTTTACCCTTCCCACTTTTTAAAAATTATTTATTTAATTTATTTATTTATTTGAGAGACAGCAAGCACAGAGGGAGACTGAGAGTCAGACCCACTGAGTGGAGAGCCCAGGACCCTGAGATCATGACCTGAGCCGAAGACAGACGCTTAACCAACTGAGCCACCCAGGAGCCACCCCTTCCCACTTTTTAAATATAATTGTCTTAAATCTTTTTTTTTAAAATTTTATTTATTTATTTGAGAGAGAGAGAGAGAGAGAATGAGCAGGGGGAAGGGCAGAGAGAGAGGGAGAAGCAGACTCCCCACAGAGCAGGGAGCCTGAGGCGGGACTCGGACGCAGGACGGCAGGATCAGGATCTGAGCTGAAGGCAGTCGCTTAACCAACTGAGCCACCCAGGTGCCCCTTAAATCTTTTTTTTTTTTTTAAAGATTTTATTTATTTATTTGACAGAGAGACAGCGAGAGAGGGAATTATTTTGGTGCTTAAGCGGTCCAGATTTGACCTGGTGATGGCCCCTTCGATCTGCCTCCCCTATCGTTTTTGATATGTCCCCATCATTCCTGAGCATTCTTTTACTTTCTGGCACAAGGTGTTGCAAGGGTATCTTACACTTCCCTTGCTCAGCCCTAGAATAAGCGATTTCGCCAAAGAGCCCTGTATCCTTTTGCGGAGAGTGGCATTTAGAAACCGCTAACCAGGGAGGCCAGCAGAGACCCAGTTAATCCCCCTGGGGCTCCAACACAGCTTTAGTTGTACCTTCTATCAGAGTAAATACTCCTCTTGCAGCACCTGAGCGCTCCCCTCCCCCACCTCCCCTTCCCCCTCCCCCCCCGCCCCCCGCCGCAACCGGCTCTCCATCTCCATTCGCCCTAGGATTGGTCGCTAAGGAGGTATGGCTTTGGCTCTGGGGGTGAACTTGTGCTTGGCCAACCCCAGACATAGCTGGAGGGTTCTGGAAAGATCTAAGGGCTGAACGAATGAATGCCTTAGTTTGCTCGGGGGCGGGGTTAGGTTATGTGATGGGCAAGGAGGCTGCATGGTCGAGAGATTGGTGCATTCCTGTATCGCCCGGTGGGGAGCTGGTGTTCTGATCTAGAACACCCAGGCACCCCCCCCCACCGCCGGCCGCCGTGGGGTGCTCCCGCCCTGAAGCCTTGTTGTCCCCTCCAGCATCCCCCCCCTCGGGCCTCCATGGGCACCTCCAGCTGCTGTTCACGTCCCACCCCAGCACCTCCTTTCTAGGTCTCCCCTAGCCCTGCGCGACCACCCCCCTCCTTGTGCCTCTCATAGGTGCCGGCGGCGCCGCAGAGACGGGCTGCGCAGCCTGGGAGGCACATTTGAGGCAATTGTGCTCTTGGCGACAGGGGCGGCGCTTGGCTGGTTCCGGGGCCGCAGGGAGCTGCGAGGAGGACAGAGAGTTAATCTTTATCCCCTAGTTAATACGCAAGACAGTATTGACTGCTTCCTGAGCGCCAACCGCCTTGGACGCAGCGAATACAAGTTGAAAACCTCACCAAGTCTCAAATATTTACCCTTCTTTTTTTTTTTTTTTTAAGCTTTATTGAGGTAGAATCGATATACAAAATATTGCACATATTCAGCCTACAGACCTTGATGGGTTTGGACGTATGCACTTTGCCTAACTGAAATTTTATAGCCATTAGGCAACACCTGCCCATTTCCTCCTCCTCACCACGGCCAGCCCCTGGCCACCACCATTCTGCTCTCTGCTTCTATGAGCTTGACTATTTTAGGTACCTCGTATAAGTGTAGTCACGCAGTCCTTGTCTTTCTGTGACCGGCTTATTTCACTTAGCGTCACGTCCTCCAGGTTCATCAGTGTGGTCGCAAATGGCAGGATTTTCTTCTTTCCAAAGGCTGACTATTATTCCATTGTATATGCCACATTTTTGTGTTCTTCTTTAAAGATTTTATTTATTTATTTGACAGTGAGAGAGCACACACTAGCAGGGGGGGCAGCAGAGAGAGAGGGAGGAGACAGACTTCCCACTGAGCAGGGAGCCTGATGAGGGACTTGATCCCAGGACGCTGGGATCATGACCTGAGCTGAAAGCAGAAGCTTAACCAACTAAGCCACCCAGGCGCCCCAAAACTACGTGCTTATATCACATCTTCCTTACGCACTCAACTGCCCGTGGACATTTAGGTTGTATCCCTACGTTGGCTATTGTGAATAACATGAACATGAGAGTGCAGAAATCTCTTGAAGATCCTGATTTCCGGGGCGCCTGGATGACTCAGTGGGATAAAGCCTCTGCCTTCAGCTCAGGTCGTGATCTCAGGGTCCTGGGATCGAGCCCCGCATCAGGCTCTCTACTCGGCAGGGAGCCTGCTTCCTCTCTCTCTCTGCCTGCCTCTCTGCCTACTTGTGATCTCTCTCTCTCTCTGTCAAATAAATGGATAAAATCTTAAAAAAAAATCCTGATTTCCATTCTTTTGGATAAATACCCGGAAGTGGGATTGCTGGATCATATAGTAGTACTGTTTTCCAGAGTGGCTACACCAATGTACATTCCCACCAACACCAATGTACATTCCCACCAACAGTGCACAAGGGTTCCAATTTCTCCACACCCTCACCAATACTTGTTATTTTTTTTATATTTATAATAGTCATCCTGACAGGCGGGAAGTGATATCTTATTGTGGGTTTGATTTGCATTTCCCTGATGCTGAGTGATGATGCTGAGCATCTTTTCACGTGTCTGTTGGCCATTGGTATGTCTTTAGACAGATGTCTGTTCAATTCGTACCCATTTTTACATTCAGTTTTGGGGGGGCTTTTTGCTATTGAATTGTAGGAAATTCTTCTTTTTTAAGATTTTGTTTATTTGAGAGAGCGAGAGCAAGACACACACGCACAGGAGGAGGAGCGCAGGGATGAGGCGGGAGAGGGGAGGGGAGGGGGAAAAGGGAAGGAGAAGCCCACTCCTTGATGAGCCCTACACGGGGCTCTATCGCAGGACCCCGAGATCGTGACCTGAGCCCGAGGCAGGTGCTTAACCAACTGAGCCACCCAGGTGCCCCCCCCCTTTTTTAAATTCTTTTTTTGGATATTAACCCCTTATCAGATAGATGGTTTGCAAATATTTTCTCCCATTCCATAGGTTGCCTCTTCACTCTGTTGACTGTTTCCTTTGTTGTGTAGAGGATTTTTAGTCTGATGGAGTCCCACCTGCCTATTTTTGCTTTTGTTGCCTGTGCATTTGGTGACAAATCTAGGAAATCGTCGCCAACACCAGTGTCAAGGGGTCTCTCCCCTGTGTCTTCTTTGAGGAAATTTACAGTTTCACATCTTATGTGTAAGTGTCTAATCCATTTTGACTTGACCTTTCATGGATGGTGTAAGAGAAGGGCCTAATTGCAGTCTTTGGCATGTGGCATTTATTTCGAAGTGAAGAGACTGGCTCAAGGATCTGGCCAAAGTCCCACAGATCCTGGCGAAGCCCAGTTCAGGAGAGGGTCCCCCAAAGATGCAGCAAGTGGTTCTCCTGGACCGGATGGGGGAGAGAATGGGAAAGGTCGGAAAGGAGCAAAGCAGAGGCTGGGGTTACCCAGGCCTCTTTGCTTCCAGTGAGGTCAACGTGGCTCCATATTTTCCATCCCTGGGCCTTCCTGGGCCGCCGATGACAAAACCCCCGAGGAACCGGGGGTCAGGGCTGGGGGCGGGTCACAAGGGGCTACCTCCATTGGAGATTGCCATACCCCCTCCCGGACGTCTGCCTGGGGAGCACATTCCAGAGAACAGACTTAACTCACCTAGTTGCTGCTTTTCTGCATTCTTTTTATTGATTTTTTTTTTTTACATTTTTACAAAATACGTATGAATCCCTGAACTTGGGGTGCCTGGGTGGCCCAGTCGGTTAAGCATCTGCCTTCGGCTCAGGTCATGATCCCAGGGTCCTGGGATCGAGTCCTGCATCGGGCTCATCAGAGAATCTTCTTCTCCCTCTCCCTCCGCCCTCCCACCCCGGCGCTTGTGTTCATGTGTGTGCACACGTGTGTGCGAGTGTGCGTGCGTGTGTGACTCTCTCTCTATCTGGCTCACTCTCTCTCAAAGAAATAAATAATGTTTTTAAAAAATCCCCGAACTTAGAGAATTTCTGCAAGTGTTTAAACTTCGTGTAAATGATGTCAGTGCATGCGTTCTTATTCCTCTCAACATATTTCCTAGAGATTATGCCTGACCTGGTTTTAGCACAAATAATACCCCACAGGTTGTATTATTTATTTTTTAATGGAATTATTGATTTCTTAGGGGGGGTATTTATTTTAGAGAGGCAGAGAACATGAGTGGAAGGGACAGGGAGAGAGGGAGAGAAGCAGACTCCATGTGGATCTCGGAGCCCAAGACAGGGCTTGATCTCAGGACCCTGAGATCACGGCCTGAGCCAACACCAAGAGTCAAACACTCAACCTCCTGAGGCACCCAGGGGCTCCAGTATGTATTGATTAAAAAAAAAAGATTTTATTTATTTATTTGAGAGAGAAAGAAAGGTAGAAAGCATGGGGAGAGGGGCAGAGGGAGAGGGAGAAGCAGACTCCAGGCTGAGCAGGGATCCCGATGTGGGGCTCCACCCAGGGATCATGACCTGAGCCAAAGTCAGATGCTTAACCCACTGAGCCACCCAGACACCTCAATGGTATGTATTGATTAACAAACATTTTGAAATTGGAAATCGAAGAATCAAATGTTCTTTCCTGTGTACTTTGTGTGTTTTTATCTAATTTCAGAAATTCTTTGTTAGGGGCACCTGAGTGGGTCAGTAGATTAAGCGTTTGCCTTTGGCTCAGATCATGATCTCAGGGTCCTGGGATGGAGCCCCCAGTCGGGGGGAGTCTCCTTCTCCCTCTTCCTCTGCCCCTGTCCCCCCTACTCACGCTCACTCCTGCTCTCTCCAATAAATAAATAAAATCTCTTAAAAAGAGAAATTCTTTTTTACCCTAAGTTTATAAAGTTACTCCCTTATGACCTCTAACTTTTAGAGTTTTGGGTTTCACATTTATGTTTCAATCCCTCTACAGCTGATCTGCATGTAAAGTGTGACATAAGGATCTATTCACATTTTCCCCTCATACCAGATTGTCCCAGATCTTAATTAAGATATTAATTCCTTCCCCACTGATCTGCTGTCTGCCTCTGTCATAAATCAAATGGCTCTAAAGGGTTCTGTTTCTGGGCACTGCCCTTTATTTAGAATGTTTGTGTTTCCTTTCAACACTATCACACTGCTTTGGCTATTAGAATGTTTATAATCTTGCAATCTGTTGGGCAATTTCCCCATCTCAGTCTCTTTTAAGAGTGTCTGAGGTCATTACACGTCCATGTAAATTTTAAAGTCTGCTTGTGAAGGTCCTCAGGAAACTTTTTTCTTTTTCACCTTGTTAAATTCCAGTTTGTTAACATACAGTGTCATATTAGTTTCAGGGGTAGAATTTCGTGATTCATCACTTACCTACAACACCCAATGTTCAACCAAGTGCCCTCCTTAATCCCCATCACCCGTTTAACCCATACCCCCACCTACCTCCTCTCCAGCAGCCCTCTGTGTTCTCTATCGTTGAGAGTCTTTTTCTTGATTTGCCTTTCTTTTTTTCCTCCTCCGTATTCATCCGTTTTGTTTCTTAAATTCCACATGTGAGTGAAATCATATGGTGTTTCTCTTTCTCTGACTGATTTATTTCACTTTGCATTCTACTCTAGCTCCATCCATGTTATTGCAAACGGCAAGAGTTCATTCTTTTTGATGGCTGTGTAATATTCCATCATAGATATGCATACCACTTCTTTATTCATTCATTGTTTTATTTACCCGAAGGATACTCGAATTATGAAAAGAGCCTGAAATGTACTCAGGCAAACTCTAAGATTTTTGCCTGAAAGTGCATTGAATATGAGATTAATTTGGGTACTCTCAATATCTTATTGACGTTGAGTCTTCCTGTGGATAAATGTTGTGTGACTTTTTAATTTCTTTCAGTTCCCTTTTCTGTCTTGCCCTAAAACGTCATAATTTGGCTATCAAAGTTGACTGTGGAGACAGTTGCCTGAATCAAGATCCTGACTCTGCTCAGCTGGTCCACTGTGGGAAATTTACTAAACCTCTCAGTGCTATGGCGCCCTCATCTGCAAATCGGGGATAACATTACTTATGTCATAGGACTGCGTTAAGGATTAGGTGTGTATATAATGTAAGTACATTATTGTGCAGGGCACGCAGTAATCACTATAATTATTTTTAAGATTCTTCCTAGATTTATTTATAGGTTTTTATATTTGGGGCTGCTATTGAACATGCTATTATATATATTTTTTTATTTTTTATTTTGTTTTTAAAAGAATTTATCTATTTGACAGAGAGAGAGAGAGATCACAAGTAGGCAGAGAGGCAGGATCCTGGGATCGTGACCTGAGCCGAAAGCAGCTGCTGAACTGACTGAGCCACCCGGGTGACCAGCTATATATAGTTTTAATAAATTTAATTTTTTGGGTGAAGTTTTAGGTTCTCAGTAAAACTGAGGAGAAAGCACAGAGAATTCCCATATATCCCTCAGTCTCCCCGCCCCCCCCCCCCGCCCCACACAGCCTCTCTCCCTATCAACATGCCCCCACCAGAGTGGTATGTGTTCCAATCAATAAACCTACACGGACACATTGTTACCACCCCAAGTCCAGAGTTTATATTAAGGTTCACTCTTGGCCTCGGACATTCTATGGTTTTCGAGAAATGTGGTGGAATAACTGCCTTTCAGAGCGGCTGGACCATTTTGCATTCCCACCAGCAACGTATGAAAGTTCTGGTTGTTCCACATGCTTGCCAGCATTTGGTACGTCGGTGTTCTGGATTTTCACCATTCTGATAGGTGTGCAGTGGTATCCCGTCGTATT
>CM052801.1:36566078-36604284 GCA_028533885.1 Nasua narica | reverse complement strand
GATTATATACTTTGGACAGCAGTCCTTTATCAGATACGGTTTTTGCAAATATTTTCTCCCAGTCTGTTGGCGAAGGTCATGGAAGAGACACGACTGTCAGTCAACCCGTCTGTGGGCTCTGCTTACTTTTCGCTCTCCCAGAGGCTGCTCCAAGGACACGGCCTTGAGATAGTGATGTTGTGTTGAGACTCCCTGCAATGGCATATGTGAGCGAAACTACTTAAGGCCTCTGTATAAACTTTGAAGATTTGGTGGGGTTGGGGACGCCTGGGTGGCTCAGTCGGTTGAGCGTCTGCCTCCGGCTCGGGGCACGATCCCAGGGTCCTGGAATCGAGCCCCGCGTCAGGCTCCCTGTTTGGTGGGGAGTCTGCTTCTCCCTCTCCCTCTCCCCACAACTTGTGTTCTCTCCCTCTCTCTCTCTCTTAAATAAACAAATAAAATCTTAAAAATAAAAAAGATTTGGCAGGTGGGTGCGGGGATCCACTCATTTGCTGGCGCCCAAGACAATCCTGATACGGAAGCTCCCTTTGCTTATTAAACCTGTCACCTACCTACCAGTCTGGAGGGGCCTGCCTCTTTCTTCTGTCTCTCCCTGTCCTCCCCATTTGGAGGCCAGTTTCCGATCACATCCGGGAACCTCCCAAGGAACTTATAAGCCAACAGTTGGTGAGCCATCCAGGAAACCAAAGAAATGGGCCTTGGGAATGAGGCTTCCCTGCGGCGGCGGGGGGGGGATCCTGAGTCGGCCATTGACCTCTAAGTGGGGGAGGGGAGCCCATATATCAGACGCTGTGGAAGGCCGCCTGAGTACAAGGTCACCCCGAAAACGCTGACTGCTTTAAGGGGTTTGTTTGAGGAACTGCGCAGAGCACACAGCGGCAACAAAGGGAAGTGTGCGGTTGCCACAGTGGGCTGGCCTCTCCTGCGGGCCGTTGGGCTGGCCACCGATGCCCAGCTAAAGGCAGAAGCTCGGGTTAGAAAGTTAGAAGAGGGGCGCCTGGGTGGCTCAGTTGGTTGGGCGACTGCCTTCGGCTCAGGTCATGATCCCGGAGTCCCGGGATCGAGTCCCATATCGGGCTCCCGGCTCTGCGGGAAGTCTGCTTCTCCCTCTGACCTTCTCCCCTCTCATTCTCAGTCTCTCTCTAATAAATAAATGAAAAATCTTTAAAAAAAAAAAAAGAAAGTTAGAAGAGCTGAGGTTAGAGAAGGACTTGTGGTTGTATGCTACTCTACCAGCTTCGGAGTTGGCAGACCAGGTGGGGGAACAGATTAAGATCTGAGGGACCTTGGCTCAGATTACGACCTGAGGGACAAAGCCTGATGAAGATGCTAAGAGGTGGAATCTCTGAGAATGTTAGGAAAGAGAAGAGGAGGCTGTCGTGGTGATTGATGCTGAAATGCACGAAATGCATCCTGACCCTTCGTGCTAAGGAAAATTTTAAATAGCAATTACCCCAACACTCCTAGGAGAAAACTTGCATTCTTTCTCTGTCCCAGGAAGTTGTAAATCACATGTCTTTGGAACATAAACACCCCAGGAGCTAACAAAAACACTGGCCACAGAGACCAAAGAAAAACAGAGGGGGAAGCTTTTTAAAATACAGATTGCTGCAGGAGTTCCCTTGCCCCAAATCCAGCCCACAGCCTCCATGAGATCACAAATATCAATAAAAAGCTCTCGTCGTGTGAGTGCGTACCTGATTCGTGGTTAGTTTTGGGGTGAAAGCTGAATGGGTAGAAAGTTGCGGAAGGTCTGTGGAAAAGGAATACAGAGAAAGGAATTGTATGTGTAGTCAAGCTAAGAGATTGGAATGGACTTACGTAAATTAAAAAGAAAAAAATAAGAGGGTTTTAATATCAAAAGTACACTGCTGCCAGAGTAGAATTCGATTTTCTCTCTGTTAAGAGGACAAAGTTTTCTTAGATTATTGGCCTGTTCTTTTTTTTTTTTTTAAAGATTTTATTTATTTATTTGACACAAAGAGAGATCACAGTAGGCAGAGAGGCAGGCAGAGAGAGAGGGGGAAGCAGGCTCGGACCCTGAGATCAGGGCCTGAGCTGAAGGCAGAGGCTTAACCCACTGAGCCACCCAGGCGCCCCTTGCTGGTTTGCTCTTAAGGCCTAGGCAGTCTTAGTCAGTTAAGCATCTGACTCTTGGTTTTGGCTCGGGTCATGGTCTCAAGGTCATGGAATAGACCCCACGTCAGGCTCTGTGCTCAGCATGGAGTCTGTTTGAAATACTTCCCCTCTGCCCCCCCACCCCTGCTCGCGTGCTCTATGTCTAAAATAGTATAAATAAATAAAATCATTAAAAAAAGAAACCATAAACAACGGTTTTTCTTTACTTTTACTGTAATCTGTCTGAAAAACAAAGATCCTATTTTGTTTTTATCTGGTCTTTGATTACTTAAAAAACCAAGTCATCTCTGCTCAAAAAGCGAAGTTTTTTATAACCATGCAACTTTCTGTATACATTACATTTCATGGGAAGTCTGTCAATAAAGGATGCTGAAAGGAATTTCATTTGTATGAAATTCCTAAAATCGGATATGTCCTGATATAATGTTATCAGTCATAATTTTAAAATGTATGTCATAGGGGCGCCTGGGTGGCTCAGTTGTTAGGTGTCTGCCTTTAGCTTGGGTCATGATCTCGGGGTCCTGGGATCGAGTCCCAAGTCGGGCTCCCTGCTCGGCGGGAGGCCCGCTTCTCCCTCTCCCACTCCCCCGGCTGTATTCCCTCTCTTGCTGTCTCTCTCCCTCTGTCAAATAAATAAAATCTTAAAAATAAATAAAATGAAATAAAATAAAATGTATGTTACAGAAATACCCAAATTCTTTTGTCAATTGCTTTATCATGAACTCTCACCAGATCCTTGCCCGTGGCCATGTTAAGTCTCTTGTCACTTGCAGATAGTTATCGTTTTACTCTGATGCTTTGGCAGAAAGCATTTTTGCAAAAGTGCTTCATCTTTAAGGAGATCCATGGAAAACACTTTGACAAGTTTCTGATAACTAGGCTCAATGTACCTTCATGTGGGAAGGAGACTAATGGACCTTCCAAGTCCTCCCCGAAGGTTACCCGCCTAGCCCACAGTATGTTGTGAGATGGGTAGCCTGAGACCTGTCCTTGTTCTTCTTCCCCCCATCAGTAAAATGGGTCCATGACGTTGATGATAGAACGTTAGCACGTAAAGATTTGCTTCTGCTGTAGGACCCCCTGAAGGCTTTGCTGGAGCATCTGTGAGGGAGGGGATGGGCAGTGAACCCACAGAAAATTCAAGGCGCAGGCTCTGCTGTAAGCTTGTGGGTGTCGTTTGTTTACATAAGACTCATGCTGCCCGCAGAGCTATGATTAATAAGGTGCAAGTCTCTGTAGGGGGTTGGGGGTCTGGGAAGGTTTTCATTCCACACCTGGCAGGGTGCCTCCATCCCTTATGCCTCCTGGTAAAGAAAGGGCACATGTGGGACTGGGGATCAGAGCTGGAAGCTGCCTTTGAGAAGGGAAAAGTACCTGTGAAAGAGATTAGAGCTCTGGGCATCTCCCAAGCCGGGCGACCACTTGAATTACATGTGTCTGTGACTCGAGAAGGTTTGGGTCAGGCACTATGGCACAGACAAAAGGAGGGGAGAGTACCCCTAGGATTTTGGTCCCAGCTCTGGAAGGGGGCAGAAACGCCATATACCCCACCAAGCAGCAGCTCCTAGCAGGGAGAACCCCCTAACACGGCCGCCAGTGCAGCAGCCAAGGGACTGGGCTTGGAGACTTTTGGTTGGTGATCACTCTAGAGCTTGGCCCATTAACTCTTTGCCCCGACAGTTGGACTGTTCTAAAGGGATTAATTCTATGGCTTGGACGATGGAAAGCCAAGGAGTAAATAATCATGAATAAGCCCTCGTGGGGTCAGGATGTATGTGAAAAGACATCTGAATTTGCCTCCAAGAGCCTGAAACAGCCCTACCTTTTTCACGGCTCAGCTCGTAAGACACTGACACCCCGCCGGCAGTGAGAAAGCTGGGATCCTAAGTGCGTGCATGAGCCCTAGCTACTGAGCCTTCAGTGGCTACGGCAGATCGCATGCACAGAAAGAGTGGCCGCCACAGAGCCCAAGTAGGATGGCCCATTGCCAAGCGTGCCAGGTTGCCCTTGAATTATGGTGACTTGGTTAAACCAGTGAAGGATTGGCAAATTGATTATATCCCCCCCCCAACTCTTAGTCAGGGCTCTAAATATGCCTTGGTTTGTTGTGGACATTGCATCTGGCCCAACCCACATTTTCCCCTATTGCCAGGCAAACCAGACTACGGCCATTAGGGGATTAAAAAAAAACAACTAAAACAACTATGTAAAGATACTATCATTGTGGGGCTCAGTCGTTAAGCGACTGCTTTCAGTTCAAGTCATGATCCCAGCATCCTGGCATCGAGCCCTGCATTGGGCTCCCTCTCCAACCCCCACCCTCCTGAGCTTGTGTTCCCTCTCTCACTATCTTTTTCTGTCGGATAAATAAATACATAAAATCTTTGATAAAAATACTCATTTTTCTACTGAGTTTAAAAAAAAAATCTTGGGGCGCCTGGGTGGCTCAGTGGGTTAAAGCCTCTGCCTTCGGCTCAGGTCATGATCTCAGGGTCCTGGGATCGAGCCCCACATCGGGCTCTCTGCTCGGCGGGGAGCCTGCTTCCCCCTCTCTCTCTACCTGCCTCTCTGCCTACTTGTGATTTCTCTCTCTGTGTCAAATAAATAAAATCTTAAAAAAAAAAAACCCATCATGGAGTAAACAGTGATTGGGGGTCCCATTCCAAATGTCATGACGTGCAAGACTGGGCATAGAACATGACCTTGAGAGGCACCTGGGTGGCTTAGTCGGTTAAGCTTCTGACTCTTGATTTCAGCTCAAGTCATGATCTCAGGGTCAGGAGATGAAGCCGCACATTGGGCTCTGCATTAGGCGTGGAGTCTGCTTAAAATTCTCTCTCCCTTTCCCTCTGCCCCTCCGCCTTCATGCACACCTGCTCTCTGTCTCTCTATTAAAAAAAAAAAAAAAGAACATGACATTGAGCAGAGGTTCCATCTCTCCTGTAACCAACAAACAGCAGGGTCGGTAGAAAGGAAGGATGAAATATTAAACAACAGATTAAATTATTAACAGGTAAAACCACCTTGACCAGGTGGATTAAAGTACTGACCCAGGCTTTAATACATCTGAATGACCAACCAGTAGGACCTCTTGCCCCATACGGCAGACTAGGGACCCCTGACGAAACATCCAATACCGTGAAGTTGCAGAAGTCTCAGAGAACAGCCATTACCTCAACTCTCACTGTGGGAAAGGCGTTATCTACTGGGATTTACAGTGGGACCTCCCACCAGGATGGGTGAGTTACTCAGCACCTCTGGATGAAGGGGAACTACTCAATCTCCCCTGGGATCCCATTGTCTTGCTGCAAGCCAGGACATTGAAACGGATCGTACCAGAAATGGAGCACGCACCACTGAATGAGGGGAGACGATGGCGACTGCGGTCTGACATATCCCATCCCCAGTCCATCTCCTCACACCGGACAATGCTGCCTGCCCCCCGCCAACATGTATGGTGTGCCTGACCTGGTCAATTCCTAAAGTTGCCCACCTCCCTCTTCTCAAGGCCAGATGGACACGTTCTGTTTTCCATGGGTCCATTTGGCCACCTTCTTTGTCCTTGCCATTAGAATGGCCAATATTACAGCACACTAGAAACCTTCACCCAGCAAGCCTTAAATGATAGCCAACAAACCTGAATACTCGAAATGTGTCCGGTGAGAAAAGCTGATCCAATCCCCAGCCTAGGGGACTTAATAAATCAGTGGTTCAGATCATGGAGCTCTCATGGAAAAAGTTGTCACTGATTTTGGAGTCAGTCTATTTTTTAAAGATTTTTATTTATTTATCTGAGAGAAAGAAAGTGTGAGCAGGGGACAGGGCAGAGGGATAAGCAGGCTCCAAGCTGAGCACAGGGCTCGATCCCAGGACTCTGGAATCGTGACCTTGGCTGAAGGCAGACGCTTAACCAACTGAGCCACCTGGGCTCCCCTGGAATCATTGTCTTGATTGTTTTCTCTTATATTGTCTTGATTGTTTTCTCAGTGTTTTCTCTTATATTTACTTATATTGTTGTTGCAGCATCTGCCTCCAGTGCAGCCAGAGAGATCGTAAGAGCCCGTCTTGATGGGTAGAGTGTTGGGGAAGGTCATGGACAAGACATGATCGCCAATTGACCTATGAGCTGGACCTGGGCACTCAGAGGCTCCTTACTCCCTCCCCTGTCCTTGGAACATGGGTTCTGCTTGCTTTTCCCTCTCCCAGAGGTGGCTCCAAGGGCAGAGCCTTGAGATAGTGATGTGGTGTTGTGATTGCCTACACGGTATCTGTGATTGAACCCAGTGAAGGTCTCTATCTATATAAACTTATCAGAGTTGGTAGATGGGTATAGGAATCCACTTGTCTTGCTGCTGCCCAAGCCTCGTATATAAGCTCCCTTTGGTTATTAAACCTACCACCTGGGGCACCTGGGCGGCTCAGTCTGTTTAGCGTCTGCCTTTGGCGCAGGTGATGATCTCAGGGTCCTGGGATTGAGCTGCCGGTCTGGATCCTTATTCAGCGGGGAGTCTGCTTCTCCTTCTCCCTCTGCCCCTCCCCACCTCCCTGTTTGGGGGCCAGTTTCAGAGTACAACTGGAAAGCTCCCCCAGGAGCTTATAAACCAAAACAGCCTGTGGCTTATCGTCTCATTCTCTTGAGATGCTATTTTTCAGTTATGTTTTCTAAATGTTTATTTCTAGTGCACAAAAGTGCAATGGATTTTGATATATCTAGCCAATATTACATCAGATTTGCTGTTTATTGCTAATTCTTATTACTATTTCTTATTCTTCTAATTATTATTATTTCTAATTCTTTCCCTGTAGTCTTGTTTTTTTTTTAAGATTATTTATTTATTTATTTATTTATTTATTTATTTATTTATTTGACAGAGAGAGATCACAAGGAGGCAGAGCGGCAGGCAGAGAGAGAGGGGGAAGCAGGAGAGCCCATTTTGGGGCTCGATCCCAAAACCCTGGGATCATGACCCAAACTGAAGGCAGAGGCTTTAACCCACTGAGCCAACCAGGTGCCGCTAGTCTTGGGTTTTTTGTATAGACAATCATATCCTCTGGTAATGACAGTATTTTTTCTTTTTTCTTCATTCTTCCACACACATCTATTTTTTTTAAGGATCTCTACACTCAATAGGGGTCTTGAACTCATGACCCCGAGATCAAGAGTTGTGCGCTTTACCAACTGAGCCAGCCAGGCACCCGGTTCTCACACATATTATATCCCCCTTTTTTCTTCCTGCCCTTCTTAAGACCTCCAGTAGAATATTGGATAGAAGCAGGTGGTGGCAGTTACCCACATGTTTGCTAATTTCTCCTTCTTCAGTTTTCCTTTCATCTCCGACCTTTTTTGTGGTATTACCGTCACTCTTCTTCACCACTTAGAAGGTAGTTTAGTGATAGTCTGTTGGTAATAAACTTGCTCTGACTTTATTTTCTGAAGTGTCCGTATTTTGCTTGCACTTTTAGGTAGGTAAGCACCTTTTTTCTTTTTTAAGATTTTATTTATTTATTTGACAGAGAGAGATCACAAGTAAGCAGAGAGGCAGGCAGAGAGAGAGGGGGAAGCAGGTTCCCTGCTGAGCAGAGAGCCCGATTTGGGGCTTGATCCCAGGACCCTGAGATCATGACCTGAGGTGAAGGCAGAGGCTTAACCCACTGAGCCACCCGGTCGCCCCGGTAAGCACCTTTTCAAAATAACATCTTTATTGAGATAGACTTGGCATGTAATAAGTTGCACATATTTAAAGTACATAATTGGAAAAGTTTGATGTATACATTAGTGAAACCGTCACCACAGTCAAGAGAGTGAACACACCATCATCCACAAGACTTCCTTCTTGCCCCCTATTTATTTATTAATTTAAAGATTTTATTTTTTAAGTAATCTCTACACCCAACACAGGGCTCGAATTCACAACCCCAGATCAAAAGTTGTGTGCTCGGGGAGTCTGGGTGACTCAGTCCATTAAGCGTCTGTTTTCAACTCAAGTCATGATCCCAGGGTCCTGGGATCCCCCTGCCTCTTCCTCTGGCTCATGCTTTCTCTCCCTCTCAAATAAATAAAGTCTTAAAAAAAAAGTTGTGTGCTCTACTGACTTAATCAGCCAGATGCCTCTTGCTCCTTTTTATTTATTTTTTAATTAATTTATTTTTTAAGATTTTATTTTATTTATTTAACAGAGAGAGAGAGAGTGAGAGAGAGAGAGAGAGATCACAAGTAGGCAGAGAGGCAGGCAGAGAGAGAGGGGGAAGCAGGCTCCCTGTCGAGCAGAGAGCCCGATGCGGGGCTCGATCCCAGGACCCTGAGATCATGACCTGAGTCAAAGGCAGAGGCTTTAACCCACTGAGCCACCCAGGTGCCCCTCTTGCCCCTTTTTAATCACTCCCTTCTGCTCCTCCCTGTCCCCACAACCACCACCCCTAACCAGGCAACCACTAATCTGATTTCCGCCACCACAGATTAGTTTGTGTTTTTTAGAATTTTTTTTTAAAGATTTTATTTATTTATTTAACAGAGAGAGAACACAAGCAGGCAGAGAGGCAGGCAGAGACAGAGAGAGGAGCAGGCTCCCTGCGGAGCAAGGAGCCCGATGCGGGACTCGATCCCAGGACCCTGGGATCATGACCTGAGCCGAAGGCAGAGGCTTTAACCCGCTGAGCCACCCAGGCGTCCCTGTGTTTTTTAGAATTTTATATACATGGCATCATACGATATGTATTCTTTCTTGTGTAACTTCTTTCATGCGGCAGTATTATTTTAAGATTCATCAATGTCATTGTGTGTATCAGTATTCATTCTTTGTATTGCTGAGTACTGTTCCATTGTATGGCTATTCCACAATTTGTTTATTCATTCATCTGTCGATGGGCATTTGGTTCATTTCCAGGTTTTGTCTGTTACGAAGTCTCCTGGGGTGCAGAGACTACTTAAATCAATAAACTTTAAAAAAGAAACCTTTTACAAATAGCTCATACTTGAAAGTCATCGAAGTCAATAACATATAAGAGTATTTTTAGTTTTTTTTGTTCATTTTAATAAACTATTTTTTAAAAGATTTTATTTATTTATTTGACAGAAAGAGAAAAAGAGAGAGCACAAGTCAGGGGAGGAGCAGATGGAGAGGGAGAAGCAGCTTCCTTGCTGAGCCTGGAGCGCAGGGCTCGATCCCAGGAACCTGGGATCGTGATCTGAGTCCAAGGCAGATGCTTAACCCACTGAGCCACCCCGGTGCCCCATAAGAGGATTTTTGAAGTTAGGTGTGGTAGAGGTGACAGAATCACTCCCAAGGCTCTGGAGCATGGAGTTCTTGATTTTTCATACATCTCTCAGTACCTTATTCAAAACTTTAATTCATCAAATGATTATCGGAAAGCTGGTCTGTTTCAGGCACTGTTCTAGGGAGTTTAATGCATAGCAGCAAGCAAGGCAGTCAGAGTCTGTTTTCTCACGCATCCAACATTTCCATGGAAGGTAGCTTTCCTTGGAATTTCGGATAAATTTATACTAATCTTTATACCTGTGGGTTCCCAAGCCTTCTGTCTTTGACCTTTTGTTTTTTGCTCTACCTGCTTTCTTTAGGCAATCGTGTTTTAAACTTCATTGTTTTAAACTTCAAACTACATGCATCTCACTACCAAGTGTGGTCTCCAGCTCTGATCTCGCTCCTGCTTGACCTATGGGAAGATAGATCTAGAATGATCTCGTCACTTTACAGCCCAACCCCCTCTATTCCCTTCCCCATCCTCCTCTGATACTAACACCCAAATCACCCTGAAATGGAAGTATTCCAGATCTGGAAGCTGGATTCTCCTTCCTTCACATTTCAAAAATCAGCAAGACTTGTGGATCTTACATCGCAGGTGAATTCTGTTTTAGTCCTTCCTTTCTTGTCTGTCACTCCATGGCTCTAGTTCAAGTCCTGGGCTGCTAGTCTATCTCCCCCTTTGTTATGGGCTGAACTGTGTCCCTGGAAAATTCACATGTCAAAGCCCTAACCCCCAGTACCTCAGAATGGGACAATATTTGGAGATGGGGTCTTTACAGAGATAATCAAGTTTATTTTTCTTTTTTTGAAGTTTATTTATAAATTTTTTTAGTAATCTCTACGCCCAACATGGGGATTGAACTCTCGACCCCAAGATCGAGAGTCTTATGTTCTCACAGCTAAGCCAGCCAGGCGCTCCCATGGGGGAGTTAATCAAGTTTAAATGAGATCGATAGGGGGCGCCTGAGTGGCTCAGTAGGTTAAGCAGCTGCCTTGGGCTCAGGTCATGATGCCAGAGTCCTGGGACCAAGCCCCACGTCGGACTCCAGGCTCAGTGGGGAGGCTACTTCTCCCTCTCCCTCTGCCCCTCACCCTGCTCGTGCTCTCTCTCTCTCTCTCAAATAAATAAATAAATAAATAAATAAATAAATAAATAAATAAAATCTTTAAAAAAAATAAATGAGGTCATTAGGGTGGGCCCTAATCCAATATGATGTCCTTATAAAAAGGGGACATTTGGACACAGAGACACGCACATGGGGAGAACACCATGTGAAGATAAAGCCAGAGTTCGGGTGATGCTTACGCAAACCGAGGAACACCAAAGATCGCCAGCAAGCCGCCAGAAGTTGGGCGAGAGGCATGGAATAGATTCTTCCTCACAACATCCGAAGGCACCAACCCTGCTGACACCTTGACCTTGGACTTCCAGCCTCCAGAAGTGAGACAATACATTTCTGTTGCTAGGCTACCCAATGTGTGCTCTACCGCTACATCAGCCGTAGCAAACTGATATGCCCTTCTATTTGGGGGTCCCTCCCCCATTTATGCTCAATGCTGCAGCCAGGAGAATCAGATCTCAAGACAAATATTCCCATATCGTTCTCCTGCTAAAAGCCATCCAATGTAGCTCTTCCTCCTCTCCAAAAAGCGGTCCAAGCTCCTTTAAGTAGAGCTCAAGGCCGTTCATTTTCTGTCCCCTCCCAGCCCCAATTGCCTCATTTTTCAAACCCTCCTGCCCTCCCACCTCAGCCCTTAGCTGGTGAGCTTTTCTGTACGTAGGGCTGGTTTGTGCCCCTGGGCCTCTATTCCGGCTGTCCTTTCTGTCTGTGAATTCCTCCGTGTTTTCCTCTATTGGTTCTTTTTTTTTTTTTTTTTTTTAGGATTTTATTTATCCATTTGACAGAGAAAGAAAGAGAGCACACGCAGGGGGAGCAGCAGGCAGAGGGAGAAGCAGGCTCTCCATGGAACAGGAGCCTGATGTGGGGCTCGATCTCAGCGTCCTGGGATCATCACCTGAGCCGAAGGCAGATGCTTAACCCACTGAGCCACCCAGGCACCCTGGTTCATTCTAATTTTGTCTGTACCTGGGTCCAGTATTTTCTTTCTGGAGAATGTGCTCCCTTTCCTGGTGCCTGATACAAACCTTTCTCTTATTACAGTATTAAAATGATCTCATTAGGAGCTAGGAGTCGTGTTATCCCATGAAGCCTGTCATCTGAAGGGTCAGGCGTGTGTTGGCTTCATCTCTATACCAGACTGGCCCCCCGCCATTCCTGGATAACGCAAAGTAGGAACTCATTAAAACTCCATTTAACAGGGCGCCTGGGTGGCTCAGTCAGTTAGGCATCTGCCTTTGGCTCAGGTCATGATCCCAGGACCCTGAGATTGAGCCCCACATTGGGTTCCTTGCTCAGCGGAGAGCCTGCTTCTCCCTCTCCCCTCTGCTTGTTCTCTCTCTTAAATAAATAAAATGTTAAAAAAAATTTAAAAAAATACGAGTAGATGCCCCAAATGTAAAGTGCCAAAGGGCCTGAGTAAAAAACAAACAAACAAAGAAAAACAAGCATTGGGCCATGAGAAAAATATTCATCTCACAAGTGGAAAAAGAAATGAAAATGACCACCACCAGAAAACAGTCGTTTTCAAATGTCCAAGTAGCATTAATTAGAAATAATGATATTTGGGGCTGAAGACGGAGGGGAGTATCCAACAATTGCCTTAGAAAGAAATGAATATTCTCTTGGCAGGTAAATAAGAATCCTTAAGGGAGCTTATGCCCTGGGGCCCAGTAATCCTTCTGTGGCCATGGAGCTAAGGGGAAAATGGAAACACAGGAAAATCTTTCCCCATGCAAGAAGTTCATTCTCCGGCCCCTGGGTGGCGCAGTTGGTTGAGCGACTGCCTTCGGCTCAGGTCATGATCCCGGAGTCCCGGGATCGAGTCCCACATTGGGCTCCCAGCTCCATGGGGAGTCGGCTTCTCACTCTGATCTGCTCTCTCACTCTCTCTCTTTCCTAATAAATAAATAAATAAATAAAATCTTTAAAAAAAAAAAAAAAAGAAGTTCATTCTCTCCTACTCTTCCCAGCGACCTTAGGGCTCCTGTCCTAGCCTGGCCCCGGGCCGCCCCAACCCAAGGCCTTGGGCACAGAGGAACCGAGCTGTGCCTTCCCTGTGATTCTGAGAGTTGGAGGGCAGAGCCCCAGAGGCAAGTATGGAACCTAGCTCAAGGACGGGAAGAGGCTGACCAGGGAGGGGAGCAGCAGAGGAGAGGAGCTCGGGGTGACCCCAGAGAGGGACTGCCTTGTCTGTGGGCCATGAGAAGAGCGCCTGGAATGGGAGTTCCACCAAATGCCGCCTCAGCCTTCTCTGTTAGACTGTGGACCAGGGAATATATGTGGGGTAGTGGAAGGGCCTTCCTGTTTGGTTGTGGGGGTGCTGAGTAGGAAAGACCTGAGGAGAGGCCCAGGAGGAAGCGGCTCATGTCGCCGCACCAAGCCAACTGTACCAGGAAAAGCTAGGGGAGGCTCCCAAGGACCGGCCTGCCCCAGGGCTGTGGGGCCCCCGTCCCTTTCAAGGTGGGCAAGAAAGCCCAGAGCTAGTAACAATGGAGGGGTTCCTGGCAGACACGGGGGGTCAGGCCCAAGTGCCTTCCAAGTTATGCTGAGCTATGAACTCTGGGTTTAGCAGCACCAGAAGCTTCCCGGTGGCTGGGACTTGCCATCCTTCCAGCCTGGAGCAATCTGCTCGACGATGAGAGAAGGAAGTCACTGATTTATGGGGACTCTCCTCCTCCTTGCAGAAACACCTGCTTCTTCGGGGCCTTAGTCCCCCCTGATGGGCCCAGACAAGACCACATTGTTCCCATGCAGTTCTTACTCATGTTCCCCTCAGAGGCCGTGGCTGCCCCTCTCATGAGACACTGACGCCATCCGACTGTTTGCAGGAGGACTGCCAGCCCCTTGAAGATTGGACCACTCTTTTTTGCCAGAGGAGGCTTCTGGAACAAGTCACCATGACCTGAACGGAGCAAGCTCTGAGTACATGACGCTAAAGAAATGAGTGTGCTCCCAGAATGTTTTTAAATGTAATAAAATCACATTAAATCATATTTCAGTGCCAAGAAAAAAGAAAGGAGAAATGTCTCTGGGATAGGTGCCATCATTTTTCAGGGGAAGTTGCCCTGGACCGGAAGTTGGGTGTGTGGTGGGGGCAGCGGGGGTGGACGGGCGGATTATGACAGGTCTCAGACGATCCCCGTTACTCCCTGTACTTGCACCTCACTGAAGAGATGCCGAGGTCACTAAGGTGCCATGGCTGAATCCAGAAGGAGAGCTGGGCTACAGGCCCAAGAACCTCCCTCAGCCTCCCTCTCCTTTGAGGCCCCCCTGAAAGATCCCCTCTCCCTTTGTCTCCCCTCCTCTCCTTCTCTTTCTTTTCCTCCCTCCCTCTTTCCCTCTCTCTCTCTTCTCTCTCTCCCCCACCTTTCTTCATTCCTTCCATACTTTGTCTCTAGACCTCCTTCTTTCTCCTCTATCCCTTCCTCCTATCCATCCAGGCACCCATCCTCCTTACTTCCGTCCTTCTGTCCTTTCTAAATGAAAGGATACGACACTCCTTCTGCCCCATAGATAGGTCTAGGTTGCATTGCCGTGTGAAAGTCCACAGTTAGATTGAAATGCCAACACACGGGCTGTGGGATATTACAGCCTTCACGTCCCGTTTCTCGGCATCCCTCCCTGTGTTGTGAACCTCAGGCCCATGTGAGACTTTTTCTGGGAAGGGTAGGTAGTGGGTTGGTTGAATTCGAGATGGACAGGTGGTTGGTTAGGAGGCTGCCAAGGGAGGGCAAGGGGCCATTGGGGCAGGACGATGGGAATCTGAGGTCTCAGAGAGCAGGCAGGGGTAGGGGGCATGGCAGCGCCCACCCTTGAATGGAGCCCTGAATGGCAGAAGACAAATCACTTCAGTAGCTTGGAAGGACGGCTGCTTGGGAAGGGGGGTGTGGATCTGACTAACTGGGTCATCTCCCGCACTACTTCACTTCCAGAATCCTCTCCAGAGCTGAAAAGAACATGGCGTCCCTCTGGAATCCCGCCCCTGCCAGGAGCCAGGACAAGGCCTTCCTCCTGGCCTACACCCACAGGAAGCACCAGCAGGGCCTGCTTTTCTGACAGAACTCATCCCACAGAGAGGGAGAGCCACAACCCAGCCCTTATTCGATGTATCTACCGGACACCAGGCACCATGGGGGCTGCTTTCCCCTTGGCCCGACTTGATTTCAAGCCCCCAGGAAGCTTGCAAGGGGAGTATGTCCATCGACCACCCCACACTTCCTGTCTCAATTCCTTCACCCCTCCTCACCTGGATTATGATTTGTATTTCCCAAACTGTTCTCTCTGCTTCCAGACTTTCATTCGGTTCTGTGTGTTTCTCTTTATAGACCGAGTTACGTTTCCAACTTTATTCAAACACAACAATGGTGGTCAAAAGCGCCAACAAGTGACAGCCATGGTACCCAACGCCAGGATCCAAGACCACGAGGGAGCCTGTGAGTGCCTACAACCCCTGCCCCTTCCGTAGTGCTCCTCCTTTCTCCCCGACACCTGTTTTCATCTTGGAGATTGATTAAACACGTACAGGAAACCAAGGAGCTTTCAAGGAACTTGGGCTCTCCTCAAGACCAAGAAGTGCCTCAGGTTCTGAGAAAACGTGGCAACTGGAGACACCAACTTGCTTCTTTCCAGCACCCGGCCTGCTTCATCCCCAGCCCCACAGTTACTCGGGGGCCCTGGCTGGGGCTGGGACTCAAAAGAGGAAAAGACAGGAAGACCCTCTCCATTCAGTGGCACTAGGAAGCTGGAGAGATTGTGTCACGGATTAAGAGGACATTCCCAAACCTACAGGCAGAATTCTGGGCAATTCCCAGCCTTTTCTGGGGGAGGAAATCCTTGATTTGTATTTGAAAAGTAAACTCTACACCCAACCCTGGGCTTGAACTAATGACCCCCGAAATCAAGAGTCACATGCTCTACTGACTGAGTCTGCCAGGCGCCCCTTTTTGGCGAGGAGAGGGGAAGGAAGGGAGTAAATCTTTAAAGAGAGAATGCCAACTTTATTCACAAATGACTTGGGTCCAATACTTTCACAGAAATCCTAGCACATGACTCATCGGCAGATTCCCGGCATGTTGGAATACTTAAAGGTTGTCGTTGGTGATTTTTTTTTTTCGCCAAGTGTTAATGTTTGCTTTTTCCCTTCAAAGAGTATTAAAACCGTGACTGTGTTATCAGAAGGATAGCTAACTACCCACAAAAAAGAATTCACATAAACCCACTTATAATCTGTAGGTTGCCTTTGGACAGAACCAATAAAGAGTTTGCAATACGCTGAAAAAAAAAAACCAAAATAAAATGAAACAAAAGTTTACATTGCGGGTGGCAGTGAGAGGGGAAACTTGGTGAAAACTAGTCCTCTTTTTTTTTTTTTTTTTGGCTATGTTATGTTAGTTTTTGATGTAGTGTTCCATGATTCATTGTTTGCATGTGACAACACCCAGTGCTCCATGCAATCCGTGCCCTCCTTAATACCCATCACCGCGCTCACTCATCCCCCCTACTCCCCTCCCCTCCAAAACCCTCAGTTTGCTTCTTAGAGTCCACAGTCTCTCATGGTTCGTCTCCCCCTCTGATTCCCTCCCCCCTTCATTTTTCCCTTCCTTTTCCTAATGTCCTCCATGTTATTCCTTATGTTCCACAACTAAGTGAAACCATATAACTGACTTTCTCTGCTCGACTTATTTCACTCAGCATAATCTCCTTCACTCCCATCCATGTCGATGCAAAAGTTGGGTATTCGTCCTTTCTAACGGCTGAGTAATAGTCCCTTGCGTAGATGGACCACATCTTCTTTATCCATTTGTCTGTGGAAGGGCTTCTCGGCTCTTTCCACAGGAAAACCAGTCCTCTAAAGGCAGAAAGATGATCTATGTCTGTTCGTCAGGATGCTGAGTTCAAGGTCAACACCAGCCCTGCCCCTCCCCCCCCCACCCGCTTCCAATCTTGCTCCCCCAGATGCCCCGTCCACACCACCAGTGGTCAACCTTCCGACCCAAGTCCAACACGCTTCCTCTACTCCTCGCACTGTCCTCCGTGTTCAGGCTAGTCCCCCCCTTGCCCTGGTCGGGGGCAGCCTCGGTCGTGTTAGCAGGAACCTGAGGCCACAGGATCCCTGCTTCCTTTGCCAAGAGACCCTGCCTTCCCTACTCTACTTGGCAAATCCCCGCTCAGCTCACTGTTCACAGCTTAGTTCTGAGGTGACCTCTTGGGGGCCACATTTTCTGGTCTCCTCCTGACCGGTTCTTCCCAGCGTTCCCTGCACAAGCTCCCTGACTGCCCTTGGCCAAAATCACATCTTCCCTCCTTCTCCCTCGGAGCTCCTTCCTACTCCGCTTTGCCTCTCAAGCAGCTGGGAACTCTACAGATACTTGGCGAATGTGGAGACAGAAGAATATACGGGGGGAAAAGGTGTGGCAATCCCGAGTCTTCAGAAGGCTGGGTCACGTGTCTAAGCTCGGCGCTCCCAGCCACGTAGGCTCTAGTGTTTGCAATTCTCTTCCTCCTCCGAGCAGCCCTCCTGGCGAACTGGCTCTGCTTGGGAGGTCTGTGGGGTCCCTGGGGTTGGCAGCTGGGTGGGTTCTGGAATCAAGCTTCATGTCTGACCGCTGGGAATCATCCCCGGCCTGCAAACCGTGCTCGGGTGGCTTGGGTCAGGCCATCCGATCCCTGGTCTGGGACAGCAGGATGAATAACCCCGGTCCAAACAAACGAGGCCCAGAGAGGGGATTCCAGGTGAGATGGGATGTGAACTGAACCTCACATGGGGAGACGTGACCCTGGGTTTGTGAAGGGTCACTCAGGTGCCTTCTGGCCCCGCGTGGATTAACTCAGCCTGGAGGCTGGACCATGAGAAGTCCCTCAGGCCAGGAGCCTGGCTGGAATTCGAGGCTTTTCTGAATCAGGGATGGGGAAGCGTCAATCCCCCGCAGTCTGAACTCTCGAGATCTACCAAAGGGGTGGAGAGGTGGCTGCCTCCTGTCCCCGCAAAGACCCGCCACCTGTCCCTGAACAGTTGTCCTTTTGTCTTAAAGTGCCACGGTGGGGGCATTTCCAGGGTCCCCGGCCAGGAAGTGGTGACAAAAATTCTCTTTGATCAAACTCTCTACTCAGCCTCCCCTAAAGTTTTCGACTAGGTCTCAGTCTTTTGACTTCTGTGTTCATCTCTGCATTGTCCAATTTTAGCAAGACTCCTGCTAAGTCAGTGTAGCCAGAATCCCTCATGTCAGGAAGGTCCTCCATATATGATCAGGCTCCTTACGCTCCACCAGCGCTGCCCAGTTTAGCCGGAGTCCCCCTGAGCCCTGACATTTCTTCTTAGTAATGTTCCCTGCCCAGACACACCCCTTCCCTGCTCCTTGGCTGTGCATTCCCACTTTCCAAGCTGTATTCGGAACTGAGGCCGGGTTCTACACCGAAGTTTCTTTTCCCCTATTGTCATACTTCTGAATAAAATCTGTTTTCACCACTCTAAGTACCGTCCAGCTCCGGTTTTTCTTTGACAATGGAAGGTCCCGGCCCCTGTGACCCCCCAAGGCCTCTGGCTTTCCTGTCCGATTTCCTCTACCCGAAGGGGGCCCTGCCCGCGGGGGGGTGAGGATGTGCAGTCCCCACCGCAGCCCGGTTCGGTACCTTCCAGCACCTCCACCCGGGACCACCGAGATTGAGAGACCAGGATCTGCAAGGAGGGGCCCCTGGCCCTGGCTGCTAGAAGCGACAGCTCAAGATCAGCCGCAAAATGCCGGGAGGGGGACCTGGACCCTGGCCCAGTCGCCAGCCGGCCGGCTCGGGCCCTCTCTCGGCCTGCTCATTCGCCTGGGTCTAACAAGCAGCCAGGTCCTCAACGGGCTCCTCGGGCGGGGACCCCCACCTTAACAAGCGGACGACTGGAGAGAGACAAGGGAGAAAGGGGTGAAAGAAAAAGCTGCGGCAAAATGGAGGAGGCGGCAGCGAAAGGGAGAGGAGGAAGAGCAGCCGCCCCTTCCAGGTACGGCGAGAACGGCAGGGGGCGCCAGAGACCGCTGAGGCCAAGGCCAAGTGCCACTGCGGCAAAGGCGCCCCTCCCGGTTCTCCGCAGTGTGGAGGGCTGGCCTCCGCCTTCGGACGCTGGCCGCTCCACCCGGTTCCGCAGCCTCGGCGGGTGACTGTCGGGCTCACTCCTGGCTCCCATCCCCACGACCGGGGCTCCTAACGTGAAGCAACGGCCCTCCTCCCTTCGTCTTCCCTCTCCTCCCCCGCCTCCTCCATCTTCTCCGCCTTCTCCTCCATCTTCTCGTCCGTATTCACCTGCCTTCGAGAGATAGATGGTAGATTAAAGAGATAAGGGCGTGTGTGTGTGTGTGTGTGTGTGTGTGTGTGTACAGGTAGCTATCCAGGCTTTATTTGTAAAAACGGAAACGTCGATATCACAGTTGGAGAGTAATAAATTAAGGAAACCAGGGTAGACGGTCTCTCTAAAAATACTATGAAACCATTTAAAATACTGTTTCTCGAGACCGTGTAACATGACTGGAAAATGATTTTTCATGCAATAGTAAAGCAAAAAATGCAAAAATTTACGTGGATCTCCGTGTAAAAAAAAATGTTACCTACTCGAAGAAAAGGAATGACAACAAATATCCCCCCCCTTATGAATAATAATTGTTTTCTGGAGGTATAGTAATGCTTTTCCAGACCTTACACATTTATAGGGTATGTATGAATTCGTACTAAAATAAAAGGAAGCCTGCTCTCTTTGCAAATAGAGGAAGCAAGCTGCATCAGGGCCGTGGCTGGGCGGGAGGGGGACCCTGGGCAGGGGGTGAGTCGGACACCCAGTCTCCAGAGCAAAACCATGGCTGCTGTCCTCCAGACCCTGGGGGCTACCACCATACGTCTCTAAAACCCGCAGTTCTCGGCGCCCCCTCCCTTCTGCCCAGGTATCTATCTCATCCTTAAGAAGCACCGCCGCCCCCCACCCCCCGCGCCGCGCGCGCGCGCGCGCGCGCGCGCACACACACACACACACACACACACCTACGCAAACCCAGAATCTTGCTCTTGAAGCTTCTCGAAGTAATCTGTTAACATTTCTCTGCTCAAAATAGTTTTTAAATCTTTTCATTGATCTAATGAATTGAAGAAGTCTATCCACGTCTGGCATTAGAAACATGCGCACTTTGGCTCTGATTAACAGTTTCCTGGTAATTGCAATTTTCCCCATAAGCATATGTATCAGACAAAGGAAGCAAGTGGCCATTCCAGAATCCTCCTCACCTTGCTGATGGTGCTCAGGGCCATCCATGCCCCTGAGCCCTGGGCCCAGAGCCCTAACGGGGATCTCGGAGCCCCTGGCTGTGTTGCCTCGGCCCCAGGAAGCTTTGAGTGTAAGGGACGTACTGGTGCTCAACAAATCTTTGCGGAATAAAGAATGCATTAGCCGCCCACCAGTATAAGGTAAAACATTGGCAAACAGAGAAGCAAGATTTTAAAATACGCATTTGATTTCCAAGTGTATGATGCACTTTATAGTCATTTTCAGGCCCTGCCCAGGCCCCTAAAAGTAATCTTCACTCGAGTATATCGGGCCCAGGATTGCAGGTAAGGAATTTGAAAACATCCCTGACCTACTACTTCCCACACGTGGAGTCTTCTGTCTGCATATGAAGGGTCTCTGTGTCTTCTGCCTTCCTAACTCACCGGGACAAGCAAAGAATGGTTTCACGCTGAGCCTGGAATCTTGATTTACAGCTCTGGCTGCGGTGGAGCTCAGATACAGCTCCTGACGGGGCTGCGGCGGCGACAGCCACCTTTTTGCCCGAAACACACCTGCCTGCTCGCGGCTGCGGAGGCTCCCTGGGGGATGGGGCAGAAGCGGCTGCAAAGAAGTGGGAGCCACCCGTATTCGATCCCCCCACACTCCCCTTCTCCCTAGTCGCACCCTCTCTTCCTGTGTTCTCTGCACCTGACGTGTCCCTTCTCTCCCAGCCTGTCACCATGACTGGAATAAATGGAGGGATGAGTCAGGACCTGGCAGTGATGGAGGAGCTGGAGGGGAGGGGCTGGTCCTCAGGCTCTAACACTTCCTGTCACAAATCTGGCCCCTGCCTTCAGCGACTAGACAGGTGGCTGCGTTGGAGGGGACTGAGGCACCAAGAGTTGACGCTGGTCATTTTTTTCCTCCTCCTCCTCCCAACTTTCTTTGGTTCTTTCTTTCTTTCTTTCTTTCTTTCTTTCTTTCTTTCTTTCTTTCTTTCAAGATTTTATTTATTTATTTGACAGACAGAGAGAGAGAGAGATCACAAGTAGGCAGAGAGGCAGGCAGAGAGAGGGGGGGAAGCAGGCTCCCCGCTGAGCAGAGAGCCGGATGCGGGGCTCGATCCCAGGACCCTGAGATCATGACCTGAGCCGAAGGCAGCGGCTTTAACCCACGGAGCCATCCAGGCGCCCCTGGCTGTTATTTCTGCTTTATGTCTCAGATCGACCAGACATCCACCCACACTGCCCCAGGCGCCCTTTCAGGACCTCCGTCCCCACCCCATTCACTGTACATCAAATTCTGGTCCACGGTATTTTTAGAATGTGAGATATATATTTAATACATATATATTATATATATATATAGATCAGAAAGGAGAACACATGGTGTTTCTCTAATTGTCAAAATTAAGGTTGAAATGGCATTTTGGGGGAGTGCAAGTCTATGAACTCTCCATCCCTTTGTCGGCAGGATGAGGACTCAAATGAACTTTTTTTATCAATACTAGATTTTTTAAAAATTTATTAGCACATAATATATTATTTGCCCCAGGGTACATGTCTGTGGATCATCAGGCTTACACATTTCACCGCATTTGCCATAGCACATACCCTCCCCCATGTCCATAACCCTACCCCCCCCCACCTCTCAGCCACCCTTAGTTTGTTTCGTGAGTTTAAGAGTCCCTTATGGTTTGTCTCCTTCCCCATCCCATCTTGTAAATGAACTGAATTTGAAGATGAAATTGACATTCTAGCCTGTCATTTTCAACCATGTCATGTTAGGGAATAAGCACAATCAGTCACATTCCAAATACTAGCAAATCTCTTTATTTCATCGACTCAGCGTGTTGAAACAGAAAAGTAGCAGCGATTTATGAACTATGTCAACTGTATCTAATTGCTTTATTACTCATTTTAATAACGATGACCATTTATTAAGCACTCACCTCATGCCAACTCGTGTGTGTTTTATGGACCCTTCTGGAAGCACCTTGTCAAGTACGTGGGGCTCTGGAGGCAGACTGCCTATGGATTAATCTTGATTTGATCCTTTATTGGCTGTGTTCCTTTGAATAAGGACATTGAATAAGGGCAATCCTGTTTTCTCAGGATTTTCTCAGGATAATAATGCTTAATGCACAGTTGCCGTGAGGATTAAATGAGGTAACTCTCGATAAGACCTTACTCCAGTGGGGCGCCTGGGTGGCTCAGGCAGTTACGTATCTGCCTTCGGCTCAGGTCATGATCCCAGGGTCCTGGGATCGAGCCCCATATTGAGCACCCTGCTCAGCGGAGAGTCTGTTTCTCCCCCTCTCCCTCTGCCCTCCACCCCAGTTCATGCTCACTCTCTCTGTCAAATAAATAAATGAATGGAATCTTAAAAAAAAAAAAAAAAAGACCTTACCCCGTTGCCTGGCTCGTAGGAGCTCCCCAGTGAATATTCGAATACTAGCTACTATTAGTGTCCTACTCAACCCTTCTGACAATCGTGCCTATTTGAGGGGTAAGGAACCTGGGGTTCAGGCTTTCCAGGGGTTATGGGAGCTGTTAGACGATGATGGAACCTGTCTTTAAGCCTTTATTACGCTGCCTCAGAATCCAGGGTTTTAATTCCCACGATACCCCTTTCCCTGTCTCCACTCTTATCGTCAGCATCATAAGCAGAGGGATCGGTTGCTTCTGATTCGGAATCTATTCAACACAGAGGCTTCTCATTAGGGTTTCAAGGCAACCAAGAAGATAAGCAATTGCAGAACCTTTGAGGAGTAACTCACTCCAGAAATTAAATAGAACAATTACATATAAGTCATTTTTATTGGCAGGACTTTAGGGTACATTTTTTTTTTCTACATGTGGACGGCCATACAACTTTTTCTATTCATAGATCTTTGTCCGTTAGTTAACACTGACCTCATTGGGGTTGGAGTTATATTAAGCAGCAGGGGATGCTGGAAGCTGGAGGGTTAGCTTGGGATGGATGAATGATGGGAATGGGAGAGCAAGAACATTTGGGTCTGGCTAGGAAGCAAGGGGTGCTTGAGATTCCCATGTGCCCTTTGCTATCTGGGGACATCAGGTCCCTGGGGAGTGACCCGTGCTTCATGTGTTCACATTCCCAGTTCCTGGCGGGGCCCCCCCTTGGCTCTATCTGTCTCTCTCCCCTCCCCACCAGGATCCCTCAGCTGGTCCTTAATGGCTCCGAGGTTTTCAATCCAAGATACACACACCCTCTTGTGGCTTCTTACCCCCGCCCACACTTTTGCCATTTTCTTAGACACTTCATATCACCCAGTTTGAGGGTGCCATCTGTTTTCTGCCAGGACCCTGACTGGCAGGATAGAAATAGCCCAAAAGTATTTTTCTTACTTATATTCCCTTCCCATTTGCATTTCACATACCTATTTTGGTATACTGTGTCGTCGTGATGCAACTGTTCTTTTTATTTTTTTTTTAAAGGTTCTACATTTTCCACTGTGTTGTTTAATGTACATGTTCTGAAAGTGTGCCGTGTGTCAATAATGTGCCCCATCCCCCACCATCTGGAGAGTGCCATCCTCACGACCTTGGCCCTGGAGGATGTATTTGAGTTCCAGACTGTGAGAGCAACCGGTCGGAGTACAGGGCTTTTCGCTGGGACATCTCATAGAACCACAAGATTATGGCCTCTTGGGGCGCCTGGGTGGCTCAGTCAGTTAAGCGTCTGCCTTGCTCTCAGGTCATGATCCTAGGATTCTGGGATCGAGCCCCGCCATCGGGCTCCCTGCTCAACAGAGAGCCTGCTTCTCTCTCTCCCTCTGCCGCTCCCCCTGCTCGTGCACTCTCTCTCTCTCTCTCTCTCTGTCAAATAAATAAATAAAATCTTAAAACAAACAAAAAAGATCATGGCCCCTTGTGTTCAGATCAGCTCCAAGCCAAGAGTTGAAAATTTTGTAAGAAAATGGGGTGACGTCATCACCTTCTATGTTTTAATTGGCATCTCTATACCAGCCATCGCAAGATTCATATTTGCAGCCCAGACCTTTCTTCTCAGCTTCGGTCTCCTTGGCATTGTTGCTTGAATATTTTGCTGTTTTGGCGGATGCCTAAAAACTCAATTATTAACCTCATCTGGCTCCTAGGCTGTAAGCCTCAGGGGGCAGGGACTTCGTTTTTGTTTGTTTGTTGTTTTAGTCCTGCAGGGTCAACACCATATGGCAGTTGGCTCATTAAAAATTTGTTGGATTCTGAAAAAGTAAATGTGCTGTTCCTTTTATTTATGTATGTATTTAAAGATTATTTATTTATTTATTCATTTATTTTGAGGAGAGAGGTCAGAGGTATAGGCAGAAGGAGAGGAAGAAGAGGAAAGAGAGGAGGAAGCAGACTCCCCGCTGAGCAGGGAGCCCTATGCTGGGTTTGATCCCAGGACCCTGGGATCATGACCTGAGCCCAAGGCAGACCTTTAACCGACTGAGCCACCCAGGTGCCCCTGTATTATTCTTTTCAGTCAAACTGTATCAGAGCATGCTGCTGTGACATAATTTACTTAAAAAGACATATAGAGCGTTTTTCATATTTCCGGGTCTCTTGGAAATAATTCCCTGGGTTAAAAAAATAATAAAAATTCCCTAGGTTTTATACCTGTGATTTTTAGTGGTGTTGAATCATTTCTTTTTTTTTTTTAAAAGATTTTATTTATTTACCTGACACAGAGAGAGAGAGATCACAAACAGGCAGAGAGGCAGGCAGAAAGAAGGGGGAAAGCAGGCTCCCGGCCGAGCAGAGAGCCCGATGCGGGGCTCCATCCCAGAACCCTTAGATCACAACCCAAGCCGAAGGCAGTGGCCCAACACACTGCACCACCCAGGCACCCCTGTTGAGTCATTTCTAAAAGAAAAATTATGAAACATGGGGCTAACATGCTAAATGATGTGAACATTTGTATGGTAAATGAGATGTATGGTCAAATTGTTTCCCAATGGGGATTAAGAAAAAAACATCAGAATAATGCTAGACTAATGGAGGTGAGTTTCAAAATATGTTTTAAAGATATCCCCATTAATAGAATCAGCATACCATCTTCTTTGCTTCTTTTTTCTTCTTTGTTTCTTCCTTAGTTTCTTTATTTCTTTTTTTGTTTCTTTCTTTCTTTTTTGTCTTTTTTTTTTTTTTTCCTAGAAGAAGGCTGGCTGGTCAGGTATTGGAGATGTCAGAGTAAATGTCCAACTACTCTGGAACCAAACAATAAACAAATAAGCACACAAAACTCTAGAGTTGAAAACTTATGCTTAGATGTCTAAAATGCTTAAGATCTCTCCAAAGTGAATTTCAGGCAGTTCATCCCTGAACATGTAAGTAACTTGTGTGTCAGAGATTTGAGAAAAGGAATCCGGGTCACTGTGAAATTTATGGGGAGCAGGAAACAGTCGCAACAATGTGCAAGCTCTTGTTACAACAAACAGCAATGATACCAGCAGTTCATACTGTGTAAGGATCCCGAGGAGAACTCCAGGATGTCTCCCTTACAGACTGGATTAACTGGTAGATTTTAACATCAAAAGATATCTGCATTACACTGATGAGCAAAGCAAAACAAAACAAAGCCAAAGTTTCAATACCCAAGGTCGCTGGTCAATATTGGTACTATGAAAAGGAAAACAATGCCGTGTCATGTGTGCATACGTAGGTGCAATAAAAAAAATGCACATCTCCTACGAAGTATTCTTATCAAAATATAATACGTGAATCTGATTAAGCTTCTAACATCTGTTCACAGGAACTGTGAATTGAGGGGGTAGACGTACAAATTATAGGCCACAAGGAAGATGCGGTGAGCTAAATCCAGAATGTGAAAAATTCCAGGCCCAGGGACCAGGATGCTTGGACAAGTAAAACACAAGAATAAAAGAGAAGGAGAGAATATGGTATTGATGAAAAGACACTTTGAGGGGCGCCTGGGTGGCTCAGTGGGTTAAAGCCTCCGCCTTCAGCTCAGGTCATGATCTCAGGGTCCTGATATCGAGCCCCGCATCGGGCTCTCTGCTCAGTGGGGAGTCAGTTTCCCGCCTCTCTCTCTGTCTGCCTCTCTGCCTATTTGTGATCTCTCTCCTCTCTGTCAAATAATAATAAAAAAAGACATTTAAGAGGCGTATTAACTACATGCAATGTGGACATTAGGTTCTTATTGGAACAACCCAGTTGCAAACAAAAGACTTGGGAGACAACCAGGGAAATTTGAGCACTAATAATATTAAGGGATTTTTGGTAGATTTTGGAGCATGTTAATAGCATTGTGGTGATGTTATTAAAACAAAGAGTCCTTACTCTTTAGGGCACATAATATAGTATTTATTTATTTATTTTATTTTTCCATAATGTGATATTTGTTGACAAAATATTACAGTTTCTGAGACTTACTCTTCAAAAGTAAACAGTGGAGTTGAAGTACACATAAAATAAGTTTCACGTCAATAGTTGTCGAAGCTGGGTGATAGATAAATGAGAGATTATTTCACTAGTGTTTTCTCTTTTCTAAATTAAAAAAAAAATTTTTTTTAAGTATGCTCCATGCTCAGAGTGGGCCTTGAATTCATGACCCTGGGATTAAGAGTCACATGCTCTACCAACTGAGCCAGCCAGGTGCCCCTAGCATTTTCTCTTTCATATAAGTTTGAAGGTATCTATAATAAAAATAATAAACACTTCCGGGGTGCCCGCATAACTCAGTCGGTTGAACGTCTGACTCTTGATTTCGAACCCGAGTCCAAGTCCGGCTCTGTGCTCAGTGGAGAATCTGCTTGAGATTCTTTCTATCTGCCCCCTCTCAAATAAATAAATAAGTAAATAAATCTCTAAAAAAATAATAAACACTTTAAAAAGTAGGTTTCGAAATAATGTATAATATTAGAGATTTTTGGAATAATGTTGGGCTTTTTAGGCAAAAGACAGGCTGGGAAGATACATACAAAAACAGTAACAGGGGGCGCTTGGGTGGCTCAGTCACTTAACCATCTGACTCTTGATTTCGGCTCAGGTTGTGATCACAGAGTTGTGAGATCGAGCCCTACCTGGGGCTCCACACTGGGCATAGAGCTTGCTTAAGATTCTCTCTCTCTCCCTCTTCCTTTGCCCCTCTGTGCCTCTAAAAAAAATTAAAAAATAAAAAATATACCAGCCAGGAAAAAGAAATAAGAGGCATCCAAATAGGAAGAAGTAAAATTGTCTTTGTTTGCAGATGGAAGTGAAAGATCTGTACACTGAAAACTCTGAGACTTTGATGAAAGAAATGGGAGAAGATACAAGTAGAAAGATATCCTATGTTCATGGATCGGAAGAATATGGTCATCAAGAAGACAAGGGATAAGCGTGGGTGAAGATGTGGCAAAAAGGGAAGCCTCATGCACTGTCAGTGGGAATGGCAACTGGCATGGCCTATGGCAAGCAGCATACTCTGAAAATGTCCATATTACCCAAAGCAATCTACAAACTCAGTGTAATCCCTATCAAAATTCCAATGTCATTTTTCACAGAATTAGAACAAACAATCCTAAAATTTGTATGGAGCCGCCAAAGACCCCAAATAGATTAGCCAAAGTAATCTTGAGAAAGAGGAACAAAGCTGGAGGCATCACACTTCCTGATTTCAAACTATACTACAGGGCTGTAGTAATCAAAACAGTATGGTAGTGGCATAAAAATAGACTTAGACCAATGAAACAGAATAGAGAGCCCAGAAATAAATCCGTGCATAAACAATCAACTAATATTTGTCAATGGAACTGAGAATACTCAAGGGGGAGGGACAGTCACTTTACTCAGTGATGCCAAGAAAACTGGATACCCACATGCAGAAAAATGAAAGTGGACCCCTGTCTTCCACTGTCACAATAATTAACTTGAAATGGATTAAAGACTTAAATTTAAGACCTGAAACAGCAAAACCCCTAGAAGAAAACAGGGTAAAACTCCTTGACATTGGTTTCAGCAAGGATCTTCTGAATATAACAGCAAAAGCACCAGCAACAAAAGCAAAAATGAAGAAATGACAGTATATCACACTAAATATCTTCTGCACAGCAAAGTAAACGACCAAACAACATGAAAAGGCAACCTCGGGGCGCCTGGGTGGCTCAGTTGTTAAGCGTCTGTCTGTCTTCGGCTCAGGTCATGATCCCAGGGTCCTGGGATCGAACCCTGCATTGGGGCTCCCGACTCAGTGGGGAGACTGCTTCTCCCTCTTCCTCTGCTCCTCCCCCTGCTTGTGTTCCCTCTCTCATGGTCTGTCTGTCAAATAAATAAAATCTTAAAAAAAAAAAAAAGACAAGAAAAGAAAAGACAACCTCAGAAATGAAAAAAAAAAAAAAAACATTTACAAATGATACATCTGATAAGGGGTTGATATCCAAACTATGTCCAGAACTCATACAACTTAATGGTAAAAAACCTAACATCCCAATTACAAAGTGGACAGAGGAACTGAGTAGATGTTTTCCATAGAGGACATACAGATGGCCAACAGGTACGTGAAAAGGTGCTTGACATCACTCATCATCAGAGAAATGCAAATCAAAACCACAGTGAGATATCACCTCCACTAATTAGAATGGCTGTCATCAAGAAGACAAGGGATAAGCGTGGGTGAAGATGTGGCAAAAAGGGAAGCCTCATGCACTGTCAGTGGGAATGGCAACTGGCATGGCCTATGGCAAGCAGCATAGAGTTTCCTCAAAAAATAAGAAATAGAACTACCTTATGAGCCCACTTCTCAGTATATACCCAAAAGAACTGAAATCAGAATCCTGTAGAGAGACATCTGCTTCCCTATGTGCATTGCAACATTATTCATAATAGCCGAGACATGGAAACAACCTAAGTGTCCATCAGTGGATGAATGGATAAAGAACGTGTGATATATCTATAGATATATCCATATCTGTATCTTTATCTATAATCCATATGTGCTATATAATGGAATACTATTCAGCCATGAGAAAGAAGGAAATCTTGCCATCTGCAACAATATGGATGAAATTCAAGGGCATTGTGCTAAGACAGAGGAAGACAGCTAGTGTATGATCTCACGTGTATGAGGAATCAAAGAAACTGAAACTCACAGAACCAGAGAGTAGAATGGTGATTACCAGAGGCTGGAGGGGTGAGGGAAATGGGGTGATATTGGTCAGAAGGTACAAACTCCCAGTTAGAAAATGAACAAATTCTGGGGATCCAATGTACAGCATGGTGATTCTAGCTAATGATACTGTATCATATACTTTAATGTTGCTCAGAGCAAAGACCTTACATGTTCTCACCACAAAAAAGAAATGGTAACTATATGACAGAATGGAGGTGATAGTTACTGCTGTGGTGGTGATCATTTTGCAACATATAAATGTATCAAGTCAACATGTCCTACACCCTCCCTAAACTTATATAGTGTAATGTGTCAATTACATCAAAGGGGGGGTAAAAACCTGCTTAGGATAGGTATAGTCTTTCTTTTTAAAAATTTTTAATTATTTATTTTAATGTATTTTAAATTAACATATAACGTATTTTTTGCTTCAGGGGTACATATATGGAACCAGAAAAGACCCCAAATAGCCAGAGGAATGTTGAAAAAGAAAACCGAAGTTGGTGGCATCACAACTCCAGACTTCAAGCTCTATTACAAAGCTGGGTATAGTCTTTCTTAAAGAAAATTGCAAAAGTACAGTTTATAGGGCAAAAACTTGTTAAGTATCATCTACTTCAGAGGAATTTCTGCTCAATTAAGGGGCCCATAGACAAAGTTAAGAGACTTATGAAAAATTGGGAGTCGATATTTAAATGTCTAACACCAACCAAGGACAATATCTGCCATATACAAGGAACTTCTGCAAATCAGTAACCACAACGAAGAGGTAGGAATGCCAATCGAAAAATAGGCAAAGCTTATCACAGGCAGTTCACAAGCGTGATGCCAAGAAACCAGGGAGAGATATTCAAACTTTTTAATAGTTAGAGAAGTGTAAGTTAAAACAACTATGATATGGGGCGCCTGGGTGGCTCAGTCAGTTAAGTGTCTGCCTTCGGCTCAGGTCATGATCTCAGGGTCCTGGGATCGATTCCCACATTGAGGTCCTTGCTCATCAAGGAATCAGCTTCTTCCTCTCCCTTCCCCCTACCCCCGCTTGTTCTCTCTCTTCCTCTCTCTCTCAAATAAATAAATATAATCTTTTTTTAAAAAAAACTATGATATATTATTTACACCCATGAGGTTATCATAAATCGGAGAGCTGGATTGAGCCACATTTTGGCAGGGATGAGGGGACAGAAGAATTCCATGCCCAGTGGGTGACAGCAGTCCTTTGAGAATGCCATCTGGCAGTGCTCATTTAAGTATAGCTAAGTCTCATGACTTAGAAATCTGAGACCTAGGCAGAAATCCCCGGGCAAATCCTGTCCTCACAGTGGACACAGATGAGGACATAGATCGTTTTCTTGGAGGCAGTGTGGGTGTCCGACTGATGGAGAAACACCACGAGGGACTAAGTAACACTGGGGAATCCTGAAGACACATGCTTCACAAAACAGAATAATAAGCCAACTAACCACATGACCGATACCATCTCATTCATTTTTTAACTTAATAAAATTTGTTTTTAGAGTAGTTTGGGTTTGCATAAAATTGGTCAGATAGGGTAGAGTTCCTGTATATCCCCGTATAGATTTTCTTGTTAGTAACATCTTGCCTTTTCCCAATGCATTTGTTACAGTTCATAAGATAATGTTGCTACCTGATTATTAACTGAAGTCCATGGTCTACATTATGGCTGACTTCTGGTTTTGTACAGTTCTTGGAGTTTTGACAAATGTGTAATGATGTGTATTCAGCATTACAGTATCGTACAGAAAAATTTCATTGCCCTAAACCTTCCTTTGTTCCACCTGTTCACCCTTGCCCCTCTCCCCACGAAACTCTGGCAACTGGTGACCTTTTTACTGTTTATATCATTTTTTTTAATGTTTTTTATTGCTGGGTGCCTGGGTGGCTCAGTAGGTTAGGCGTCTGCCTGCGGCTCAGGTCATGGTCATGGGGTCCTGGGATTGAGCCCTGCCTGGGGCTCCCTGCTCAGTGGGGAGTCTGCTTCTCCCTCTCCCTTGGCCCCCTCCCCCTGCTTGCGCTCTCTGTCTCTCTCTCTCAAATAACTAAATAAAAAATAAAATAAAATAAAGTGGGGGCACCTGGGTGGCTCAGTGGGTTAAGCCTCTGCCTTCGGCTCAGGTCATGATCTCAGAGTCCTGGGATTGAGCCCCACATTGGGCTCTCTGCTCAGCAGGGAGCCTGCTTCTCCCTCCTCTCGCTCTGTCCGCCTCTCTGCCTACTTGTCTTCTGTCAAATAAATAAATAAAATCTTAAAAAAATAAACAAAAGAAAGTGTTTTTTATTGTGGCAAAAAACACATCACATAAAATTTACCGTTGGAACCATTTCAGGTGCACAGTTCAGGGGTGCTAAGTATATCCACCTTGTAAGGGAACGGAGCTCAGTAAACTATTCATCTCGCAAAACCGAAACTCAGCCCTCATTAGACAACAGCTCCTCATCGCCTCCTCCCCCAGCTTCTGGTAACCACCATTCTGCTTTCTGTTTCTATGAATTTGACTACTTTAGATCCCTCATGAAAGTGGAATCATACAGTATTTGCATTTTTGTGACTGATTTATTTCATTTAGCAGAATGTCCTCAAGGTTCACACACATTGGAGCCTGTGCCACAATTTCCTTCCTTTTTAAAGCTGAATAATGTCCCATTATACGTATATACCACATTTTGTTTATCCACTCATCCATCCGTGGGCATCTGCTTTGTCTCTACCTGTTAGCGATTGTGAATCGTGCCGCTACAAACATGGGTATATGTGCCTCTATTGTTTTGCCTTTTCCAGAATGTCATATAGTTGGAACCATACAGTATGTAGCCTTTGCAGATTGGTTTCTTCCACTAAGCAATATGTACTTAAAGTTCTTCCATGTAGGGGTACCTGGGTGCTCAATCAGTTAAGCATCCGACTCTTGATTTCGGCTCAGGTCATGATCTTGGGATCTTGAGATTAATTAGCATTAAGCCCCGCATCAGGCTCTGCACTGGGTCTGAAGCCTGCTTGGGATTCTCTCTCTCTCAGTCTCCCTCTGCCCCTTCCCCCATGTCTAAAAAAAAATAAGATAAATAATAGAAATAAATTTTAAAACTTTTTAAGAAGAAAAGAAAGTTCCTCTATGTCTTTTCATGGCTTGATAGCTTGGAGTCTTTTTATTTTTATTAATTGAATAAAATTCCATTGTGTGGATGTGCCATTTTTTTTCATTCACCCTTTGAAGGACATTTTGGTTACTTCCAGTTTTCAGCAATTGTGATTAGAGTACTGTACACATTCCTGTCTAGGTTTTAGCGTGGACATAAGTTTTCAACTCATTTGGGTTAATACCTGGGAGCACAATGCCTAAGTTGTACGCTAAGCTTACATGTAGCATTGTAAGAAAGTGCCAAATTCTTCCAATAAGGCTATACCATTTTGCATTCCCATCAGCCACGAATGAGACCTCCCATTGCTCCATATCTTCGCCAGATTTGGTGTTGTCAGTTTTTTTGGATTTTAGCCATTCTAATAGATATGTAATGGACTTTCACTGTGATTTTAATTTGCAATTCCCTAAGGACACATGACATGGAGCATCTCTTCATGTGTTTGTTTGCCAACTGTATATCTTCCTTCATGGTTAATTTTCTGTGGGAGGATCACGGATGAACTCTGTGGCTGTCAGCAATCCGTGGACTTCAGAGCACACTATGTAAGAATCTAGGCCCCTATTTGCTGTTTGTTGAGTCCGAGGTAGAAGTCCTTGGATATGACGTTTTAAGCGTCTCTTGGATCAGTGATTTGGGGTCTGTTGATGTCAAGGGTTGGAGATCCGTGAGGGTCAAGAAAACGGAGCTTTGTTGCTTAAAGCAACTGAGGGCCTGTGAGAGTGTTGATTGTAGGGGGGATGTGTATGTGAATGATTGGGAGGCCTTAGTTAGTGACTGTGGTTTTCTGCAAGGTAACGATTCGGGGGTATCAGGGGTGTGGGTGCTCTCGAGGTCGATTGTTAGGAGCTATTTGTTCTGTGGGATCTGTGCGAGGCCTTAGTATTAATGAAATCTATGCTTCTTAGTGATTACGAGTCAGTAATTAAGAGGTTTGGGGGTCACACAAGTAGGTTTCCTAGGGTACCTAGATGGAGGCAATTCTAAGATCAGTATTTTTCAGCCAACACCAGATTCTGGGGTCAACAATGTTGAGCATAGGATGCAGTGATTAGGAGGCTTTGGAAGTCAACAGATGGAGCATTCCTGGAGGTCATTTCCTGGGTGTGTAATGGGTCAGCGATTCACAGCCCAGCAATGTCAAGGATTGCATCCCTATGATATAGTTACTGAAAAATCAAATCTGTAATCCCCCAAACATCCAGAACAACTTCTTCACTGTGGGGGACCCTACCGTGCATTGTAGGCTGTCTACCAGCATCTCTGGACTCTGCCCTTTAAACCCCAGTAGCACAATCACTACCTCATAGGAAAAACTAAAGTGTCTCCAGACATTGCAGGATGTCCTTGGCAGGGTGTGTATGGCAAAATTGCCCCCTGTTAAGAATTACTGGTCTAGGGACGCCTGGGTGGCTCAGTGGGTTAAGCCTCTGCCTTTGGCTCAGGTCATGATCCCAGGGTCCTGGGATCGAGTCCTACATCGGGCTCCTTGCTCAGTGGAGAGCCTGCTTCTCACTCTGCCTGCTTGTGCTTTCTCTCTCTTTCTCTGACAAATAAATAAAATCTTGAAAAAAAAAAAAAACTTTAAAAAAAAAAAAAAGAATTACTGGTCTAGAAATAAGGCCCAAGGAATCACACTGACTATAAATGATTCACCTCATCCCTCATAATGATAGAGAATCTCAGGATGGATATACGAATGAAATATGGGTATATTCGATTGACAGTAGGAACGCTTAACGTGAAATGGAGAGATTGGAAAGGATAAAATGGATGAAGTGTTTTGTAAGGCTCTTGGATCTGGTTACACAGCTCGCTGTTGGTTCGCACGTTCTAATTTGGGAAAGTGGCTTTCTAGAGGTTAAAGGTCATGGAAATTCAGTTCGGAAGTTCAGAGGAAGATAACGGTGGGGTGTAGTTGCACTCGGGAGAAGTGCGTGGTGGATGGGAAAGTGTGGGGTCTTGAGCTCGCTGTTTCGTTTTCAGGATGTCTGTGAAAAGACAAACTTCCGGCCCCTGAGGACTGTCTTGATCATAATTTGAGATTTCAGTCTGGGTGGCAGACATGCTGCTTTCTTCCAGTATTTTTGCTTGTAAAAAACGTAAGGGACATGTCTGCTTCTGGCAGGATCGAGCTGATGAATTCTCTCCACAAAAAGCAACTCTAAAAGCTGGAGAAAAAAAAAATGGCCCAAACAAACAACCCCCCCCCAAAAAAAACCCACTTGGGTCTCCCAGAATTAGACTAAATGCATACTACCCATTGAGACGTGTTTTATTCATCAAAACTGTTCAACTATGGCTCAGAGAAGAATGATTTGTGGTGTTTTTTTTTTCCCAGTTGGGGGAGGGCGTCCCATCCCTCCTCCGGCGCTGTCGGTGCAAGTTGTTCAGGCAGGAAAACAAGCTTCACAGCAGCTTCCAGGGATGGCTGGGGCGATTTGGAGCCTGGCCAGCTTAAGTGACTCTCTCAGCAGCAAGCAAAGGGAGGGGACCAGCAGTGCCATTTATCAGACCTGACAGCCTATTGCGGGCGATCAATGGACCGATCCGCAGGGAATTGAACTTGGAGGTCTGGGAGGTGGGACATCCGTAGGAGACCTGATAAACTAACTCCCTATGTCTTGGGCAGACCGGACCCCGTACGCATGTGCAGCTGAGCTGGAAGCAGACCCAAGTCATCCACGAAGCTCTGGCTCCCTGAGCCTGTGTGTGTGCATGGGAGAAGACATGAGCAAGCCCCCTGGGGGGGTGGGGGTGGGGGGGGAACCCAGGGAAGACTTGCATGCACTCTCCAGCCATAAAGCAAAGTCAAACACGGCTTGACCTGTTTTCGCACAGCCTCTGAAAGCTACCCTGTCCAGATAGGGGGTGACCCTTCAAAAGCCACCTTAAGTACAAACAAAACAAAACAAAACAAAACAAAACGAAAAACCCAGCAGAGCCATCGGTGGCTGCACATTGCTGGGGAGACAAACCTCACAGATTTAGCTTGGCTATAAAACCTGAGCGGAATGCATGGACCAGTCATTTGAGAGTTCTGAAAAGTAAACAGAGGAGGAACTCCGAGTTTGAGGTACTGTTGAAATGGCGGTGAGCTTACCTTTTTTTTTTTTTTTTTTTCCTCCTCCAGGAAGCTCCGGCTTGAACTAAACGAGGTTGTAATGGGAAGTGAAGACTGTGGTGTAGAAAGATCTGGGAGAAGCCCTTTAGTTTGGGGTGAGGAATAGAAAAGAGAACGCCTAATGCTCAAAGATGGTGTGGAAATCCCCCCACTATTTTATTTTTCTTTTTATTTTGTCTGGTCTCCTGTGCCCAGGCCTCAAAGCAATATCATGGTGGCATCGGGAGGGGCCAAAGGAGACCTCATAGGAGCCAGAACCCGGAGGGAGGGGGAGCCTTCCTTTCCAGCAGGTGGAGCTGTGGGGCCAGGAGGGCGGGACCTCCCTCCCTCTGCAGAGTGAAGAACTTGGTAAAGCAACCCCATAAAATAATTTATGAACTCCAAAGGTCAGTAAACTTGTTCTGTAAAAGGCCAAGCAGTAAATATTTTAGGCTTTGTGCACCATATGGGTTCTATCCCCAAATACCCAACTCTGCCATTACACCAGAAAAGCAACGATAGGGGAACAAAAGAAGTGTCTGGTTCCAATAAAACTTTATTTACAAAAACAGGCAGCAGCCAGGTTTTGGCTCACAGGCTATAGTTTGCCGGCCTCTGCCATAGAGGAGGGAAAACTTATGTGCACACCGAATATGAATGTTGCTCACAGCCCTATCCATATTTGCCCCAAACTGGAAACAACCCAAATGTCCTTCAGTGAGTAAATGTGTAACAACTATGATACATTCATACAATAGAACATACAAACTATGCTGAGGATGCTCAGCAATAAAAAGAAATGACAGGGGTGCCTTGGTGGCTCAGGTGGCTAAGCATCTGCCTTCTGCTTGGGTCGTGATCCCAGGGTCCTGGGATTGAGCCCCACATCGGGCTCCCTACTAGGTGAGCAGCCTGCTTCTTCCTCTCCCTCTGCCTGCAGCTCCCCCTCCTTACGCTTCCTCTCTCTGTCAAATAAATAAATAAATATTTGTTTGTTTATTTATTTATTTGACAGAGAGAGATCACAAGTAGGCAGAGAGAGAGAGAGAGGAAAGCTGGCTCCCTGCTGAGCAGCGAGCCCTACGTGGGGCTTGATCCCAGGACCCTGAGATCATGACCTGAGCTGAAGGCAGAGGCTTTAACCCACTGAGCCACCCAGGCACCCCAAATAAATAAAATCTTTTAAAAAAAGGAAGAAAGAAAAATGGGTGTGTTATAGGAACAGACAATTTACAGAAAAAGAAATACAAACGTCCAGTCAGCTTAGGAAATTATGCTCAACACTAGAGAAGTACAATGGTATTTAGAGACACCCCAAGTAAAACCAATATATGACTTAGTTTTACTTGCGCTAAATAGTGATAGTATCCAACGCCGGATAGAGAGCATATAATCAGCAGAACCATCCACTCATAAACATGGTCTGATTCTACCTTTTGGAGGATAATTTGGCCGTTTTTTATTTATTTTTTATTTTTATTTATTTATTTTTAAGATTTTGTTTATTCATTTAACAGAGAGAGAACACAAGCAGGCAGAGAGGCAGGAAGAGGCAGAGAGAGGAGAAGGCTCCCCGCCGAGCAAGGAGCCCGATGCGGGACTCGATCCCAGGACGCTGGGATCATGACTTGAGCCGAAGGCAGCTGCTCAACCAACTGAGCCACCCAGGTGTCCCAGGACACGCCGTTTTTTAAAATAAAGATTTATTTATTTTAGAGGTGGAGAGGAGCAGAGGGAGAGAAGATTCTCCAGGCAGACTCCCCACTGGGCACAGAGTCCCATAGGTGGGGCTCGAGCTCACGACCCCGAGATCATGACCTAAGACGAAATCAAGAAGAGTCAGGCTCGCTCAACTGACTGAGCTACCTGGGTGCCCTTAATTTGACAGTTTTATTACAATTAGAAGTGCCCATCTTTGTCCTAGGAATTCTATTTCTATATATCCATTCTCCTAATAAAAGATTCACATGCATACCCACAGAATCATGGACCCGGGAATCTGGTGAGCATCCCAGTAAAAATTTAAGAGTGACCTACAAGTTCAAGGGCAGGGAAATGGCGGAACAAACAATGGCATTCCCCTCCTATGGAGTACTGACAGTGTAGCAGTTCAAAATGATCCGGTAGTAAGTATATTCACTTCCTTTTGCTGCTGTAACAAATTACCACAAAGTTTGTGGTTTTCAACAGCACGAAGTTACCATCTTAACAGTTTTGGAGGTTGAAAAGTTCTAAATGGATCTCACTGGGCTAAAATCAAAGTGTTCACCAGGCTGCATTTCTTACATGGGCTCTAGGGAAAATTCATCTTCTCGCCCTTTCTATCTTCTAGAGGTCACCTACATTCCTTGGCTTACGATCCCGTTTTTCATCTTCCAAAGATCAGCATAGAAATCGTCTTCCCCTGCCCCGCGCCGTTCTGCTTCTCTCTCTTTTTAAAAAAAAATTTCTATTTCTCTGCTGAGGATGCCTGTTTTTTGTTTTTTTGTTTTTTTTTTTTTAAGTTTACTTTTTTTTTCAGTGATCCCTATGCCCAATGTGGGGCTCGATCTCACAACCCTGAAATCAAGAGCTGCACACTCCAACAATTGAGCCCGCCAGGTGCTCCTGTTTCTCTCTTATAAGGACACTTGTGATTATATTGCGACTACCCAGATCAGCCAGAATAATCTCCTTGTTAGAAGATAGTTAATCTAATCAGATCTGCAAGTCCCTTTTGCCATGTAAGGTCACCTATTCCTAGGTTCCAGGGATTTTGATGTGGGTGTCTTTGAAGGAGTCATTATTCTGAATACCACAGATAGCTTTATGTGTATCGATATGGAAATCTCTCTGGTCCATATTCAACCTACATTTTTTTTTAAGATTTTATTTATTTATTTGACAGAGAGTGAGGGAGATAGAGCACAAGCACGGGGAGCAGCAGGCAGAGGGAGAAGCAGGCTCCCCACTGAGCCAGGAGCCCAATGTGGGATGCCCCTCAACCTACATTTTTTTTTAATTTTTTTATTAACATATAATGTATTATTTACCCCAGGGTACAGGTCTATGAATCATCAGGCTTACACATTTTACC
>CM052801.1:36517410-36565578 GCA_028533885.1 Nasua narica | reverse complement strand
CTATTGGCTAGTATTTTGGTGAGAATTTTTACATCTGTGTTCATCAAGGATATTGGTCTGTAATTCTCCTTTTTGATGGGGTCTTTGTCTGGTTTTGGGATCAAGGTAATGTTGGCCTCATAAAATGAGTTTGGAAGTTTCCCTTCCATTTCTATTTTTTGGAACAATTTCAGGAGTATGGGTATTAATTCTTCTTTAAATGTTTGGTAGAATTCCCCTGCCTCAACCTACATTTTTAATTGGAAAAGCAATTGGTAGAAAAATAAAAATATTCCCAGAAGGGGCGCCTGGGTGGCTCAGTGGGTTAAAGCCTCTGCTTTTGGCTCAGGTCATGATCTCAGGGTCCTGGGATCGAGCCCCGCATCGGGCTCTCTGCTCGGCGGGGAACCTGCTTCTCTCCCTCTGCCTGCCTCTGCCTACTTGTGACCTCTCTCTCTGTGTCAAATAAATGAAAAAATAAAAATCTTTAAAAAAAATATTCCCAGAAAAGGAAAAAACACAAACTACGTATTTTTCTATGTTCAATATACATAGATGTAAATGCATGGAAAATGGTCTGAAAGCGTATCCAGTAAGCTGACCCACGGCAGTGACCTCACTGGATTCCAGGATTGGGGTGGGTGGTTAAGTGTAGGGCAATGAGTTCAGATTGGGGCAGGTCAGAAAGCTGCAGAAGAGATTTTTTTTTCAAGATTTCTTCAAAAGATTTCTTCAAGCAGATGGAATGAATAACCTGTGTTTTTTATTTGCAAGCATGGACTCAAGGCCAGATTACCTGGGTGTGAATCCCAGCATCAGCACTTTCTAGCCTGTGATTTGGGGTGATAGGAGATAACAGAAAATATCGTTTGGTTTCTGCTCCCAGTTCCTGGCACAGAGCTCCAAAACTTCCTTGTAATTTTCTAAGTGATAAGAGCACTAGAAGCACCTTCTGTTCTAATATTTGGTTTTTGACCCTGCTTCCTGACAGAGGGCTCCTGAAACTCTTGTAATTTCCTGGGTGATGGGTGTACCTTTTGTTCTAATTAGGCAACTGTGGGCGGTCTCCCAGATGACGGCTGGTCGGGGCAGAAAGACCAAGCCATGATTAGATACTTGGGATTTTCAGCCCCGCTCCCATTCCCATTCTCTCGAAAAGGGAGAAGGGCTGGAAATGGAATTAATGAGCAGCCATCCCGAAATGATGAAGCCTCTATAGAATCCCAAGAGTGTGGGCTTCAGAGAAATTCTGGGTTGGTGAACGCTTGGAGGTGCTGGGAGAGCCGCACTTGGAAGAGGGAGTGGAAGCTCCGCCCCCTTTCCCCATACCGAACCTTTCCGGTCTCTTCCTTTTGGCTGTTCATCTGTATCCTTTATCATATTCTTTTATAATAAACCAGTAAATGTAAATTAACTGTTGTCCTGGGGCACCTGGGTGGCTCAGTGGATTCCGCAACTGACTAGGTTGGGATCTCAGGGTCGTGATATTGAGCCCTGTGACGAGCTCAGCGGGAAGTCGGCTTGGAATTCTCTCCCTCTCATCCCTCGCCCTGCTCTCTCTCTCTCTCTCTCCCTCTCAAATAAATAAATAAACAAACAAACAAATAAATAAACCATTTTCCGGAGCTTTGTTTTTTGTTGTTTTTTTTTAAGATTTTTATTTATTCTTTATTTGGCAGAGAGAGAGAGAGAGATCACAAGTAGGCAGAGAGAGAGGGGGAAGCAGGCTCCCCGCTGAGCAGAGAGCCCGATGTGGGGCTCCATCCCAGGACCCTGAGATCATGACCAGAGCCGAAGGAAGAGGCTTTAACCCACTGAGCCACCCAGGCGCTCCATTTTCCTGAGTTTTGTAAGCCACTCTAGCAAATTAATCAAACTCAAAGAGGGGATCATGGGGAACCTCTGATTTATAGCCCATCAGTCAGAAGCAGAAGTGACAACCTGGGACTTGGGATTAGCATCTGATGTAAGGAAAAGGGGCAGTCTTATGGGACTGAGCCCTTAACCTGTGGGATCTGACACTCCCCAGGTAGATGACGTCAGAATGAGTTAAATTGTAGGACGCCCCGTCTGGTGTCACAGAGAATCACTTGGTGTGGGGAAACCTCTCCACGCACTGAGTGACCAGAAGTGTCGGAAGTGAAGTATTTTGCAGAGCGCCTGGGTGGTTCAGTGGTTAAGCAGCTGTCTTCAGCTCAGGTCATGATCCTAGGGTCCTGGGATTGAGTCCCACATCAGGCTTCTCCCTCTGCAGCTCCCCTGCTTGTGCTCTCTCTCTCTCTCAAATAAATAAAAATCTTTTTAAAAATCATAAAAAAAGAAGCAAAGTGTTCTGTATGAGAGTAAAGGAGAGAGAACTGTAGGTTCTAACTACCCAGTTACTTCCTTAAATTTTCTGCACTTCAGTCTCCTCAGCTAATAAAATAAGGGAAACTCAGGTTACCTCTCTCATCAGGTGGTTGTGGGGTGTATGTGGAGGGCCTACAGCAGTGCCTGTGATGTAAGCATTTGCTGCTGGTATTATTATTATTATTAACCCAATAGGTGGAATATGTTGATAACCATCTATAGCGCTAGGAAGAATTCCAAGGTCAGTTGGACCTTACTGGTCAGTTACCAGTAAGCATAGAGGAAACTAAATAAACCACTAAACCGGACAATCATCAGCTGTAGGAAAAACGAAAAGATGAGCAGGAAAGGAAAAATAATCAAACCACAGCATGGCTCAGCGGTGAATAGCTCATGTGGTCGAAAAAATAAATACTGACCTTAGATGTAGCCAAGTTACACGGTCATGTTAGGAGGATGGAGCTCGGGCAGTGAGGGTGTGAATGTTGGAGAGGGGGCGGCATGCGTGGGAGAGAGCTGAATCCTTATCTCCTGTGCTGGAAAGACGAAACACAGTGCCTGCCAAAGAACGAATGAGCGATATATGTATGAAATGTACAGATGGGAGGTAAGAGCAAAAGAATCAGTTAAATGAATTCAAAGTAGTTTCCCCTTTGAGAAGCTGGAAGGGGGGTGGAGGAGTCAAGGAAATGCTTTTTTCTTTACTTTCTTTCTTTTTTTTTAAAGATTTTATTTATTCATTTGACAGAGAGAGAGAGACAGTGAGAGAGGGAACCCAAGCAGGGGGAGTGGGAGCGGGAGAAGCGGGGTTCCCGCTGAGCAGGGAGCCTGACGCAGGGCTCGATCTCAGGACCCCAGGACCACGACCCGATCCGAAAGCAGACACCCAAAGACTGAGCCGCCCAGGCGCCCCTTTTCTTTCTTTTCTTCTTTTCTTTTCTTTTCTTTTCTTTTCTTCTCTTTCTTTCTTTCTTTCTTTCTTTCTTTCTTTCTTTCTTTTTTTGTAACAGGCCTTAGAGAAAGTTGCCAGTTTTTACTAAATGTGGATGTAATGTTTTGTTTGTTTATTGAAATATAATTAACACACTGTAGAAAACAGTGTGGTGGGACGCCTGGGTGGCTTAGCTGTTAAGCGTCTGCCTTGTGCTCAGGTCAAGATCCCGGGGTCCTGGGATCGAGCCCCGCACTGGGCTCCCTGCGAAGTGGGACGTCTGCTTCTCCCTCTACCCCTCCCTCCTGCTCATGATCTCTCTCTCTCTCTCTCAAATAAATAAATAAAATCTTAAAAAATAAAATAATTTTTTAAAAAAAGACAAATACTGCACAATTCCACATACTCCCTAGAGTAGAGGAAATGATAGAGACAGAAAGTTGAATGGGGGTGCCAGAGGCTGATGTGGGGAGGGGAAGGTGGGGAGTTAGCATTTCATGGGAACGGAGTTTCCGTTTTGCAAGATGAAAAGTTCTGGAAGTTGGCTGCCCAGCAAGTGTGTAAATACTTCATAGGACCGAACCATACACTTAAAAACAGTTGCGACGGTATATTTATATTATGTGTATTTTGCCACAATTCTGCTGTAATTTTTAAATTTACTGTACAAAGACATCGTGGAGGCCCTTAAGAGAGACCACAGTGCTGGATACAATACACAAAGTGCAATAAAAATCGACTCTAGGGGCATCTGGGTGGCTCAGTGGGTTAAAGCCTCTGCCTTCGGCTCAGGTCATGATCTCAGGGTCCTGGGATCGAGCCCCGCATCCGGTTCTCTGCTCGGCAGGGAGCCTGCTTCCCCCTCTCTCTCTGCCTGCCTCTCTGCCTACTTGTGATCTCTCTCTCTCTCTCTCTCTGTCGAATAAATAAATAAAATCTTAAAAAAAAAATCGACTCTAGATTTTAATCATGCTGGAGTGCTGGAACTACCACAAAACTCTGAGTAAAATTAACGAGTTTCTGTTTCAGTTCTTCCTCTTTTTAGAGGTGAAAATAGAAAGAGGGGAATTTTCACTTGCTTTGTCTTAAAGGTGTGTGTGAAAATTCCTATCGGTCAATGCAAAGGTATTTTCAGACCAAGAGTGCAGAGAATTTACCATCAACGTTCTGGGCTTGAGAAAAATATTTGACAAAATTCTCAAACCTTAGAATAGAAATCTCGAAATGAGGAAAATGGCAGCAAGAAATGACTCTTGTAATAGACACATAAAATGAAATCTAAATGGAGGTGACTGGGCATTTAAGATAAATATTCTCTGCTGTAAGAGAAAAAGCCCCCACAATAACAGCCCAGGGCCTGAATATTTTTATTAAAAAATAAAATATTAAAAAAATAAAATAGAGGCACCTGGGTGGCTCAGTGGGTTAAGCCTCTGCCTTCGGCTCAGGTCGTGATCTCAGGGTCCTGGGATCGAGCCCCGCATTGGGCTCTCTGCTCAGCAGGGAGCCTCCTTCCCCTTCTCTCTCTGCCTGCCTCTCTGCCTACTTGTGATCTCTCTCTGTGTCAAATAAATAAATAAAATCTTTTTTAAAATAAAAATAAAAAAATAAAATATACATCGAGAAAGCCATATATCACCAAAACGTAGCTTACAGGGTTTATGATAAAGCAAACATCCTTGTCACCACTACCAAACTCAAGAAAGAACTTTGCCACTCACCCCAGAAACCTCATCCAAAGTCTTTTTGGTAATATTACAGATAGGGGCACGTCTTCTCGTCAGGGGGCACATATTGTCTGATTGTCATTCTTTTTGTGACGTTAGCAGCTGAGATTCTCGATGCCTAAGATCCGTTCATTGGTGGTGGGAAAGTAATGATACTCAAATTTTAAGGATTCATTTTCATTTGTTAATTGCAATAATTTTATAGAGATGCTTTCGGCCATCTATTGTTTGGTTACCAATGCTATAGTTCGTGTAGGAAGGGCAGGAGAAATGCTTTTTTTTTTTTAAGATTTTATTTATTTATTTATTTGACAGAGAGAGAGAGAGCACAAGTAGGCAGAAAAGGCAGAGGGAGATGGAGAAGCAGACTTCTCCACTGAGCAGAGAGCCCGATGCGGGGCTCCATCCCAGTACCCTAGGATCATGACCTGAGCCAAAGGCAGACGCTTAACTGACTGAGCCATCCAGGCGCCCCCAGGATAAATGCTTTATCTTTTCCCCTTTATTTGCTAGTTTTCAAGAAAATGGTTTGGTTCCAAAGTCACGACTTGATTAAAGATCACTGTGATGTCATTAATTTAACCATGTTAGCTGGGTTTCAATCAGATTGCAATTACGATCTTCTTGAAGCTCAAATGATCTCATCTGTGGCCAATGGGAGACTCATGAAGCTGGCCCCCGGGTCCTTTGGCCATGACCCTAGGAGCCCTTGACAGCTTCCCCACAATCTGCTACGATGACGAGATTCTAGGGTCATCTTGTACATTTCCAGTCCCAGACCTGGAATCAGCTATTTCTCCAAGAGACACTGATTTCTCTTCATGGGAAATTATATTTCAAGGCTACAATCTGGATGCCAGGGTGGCCAGCTACTGAGTTGGTCATTGTTTCTAGGCCTCTTCCGCAGACGGAACTAGAAAAGACCCACACGTGAACACACACATTCTTCTTTTTTTTAATGCCCTATCTTATGAGATCAGACTGATACTTCTGCTTCAAATTCAGGGATAGGGATTTTTTTTTTGGTTTTGAACCTCTTGTGTATTGTATCTGCATTTTCTTCTTCCACCCACAAAATGCAGGTTCTCAAAGATAACAGGGAATGATAGAATATCTCATAATTATTCACTGACTTTATCCCACTGTGTTAGGGGTTCCTGAGATCACCTCACGTTCAGTGACTTGCTAGAAAAATTCATAGGATGGAACACATAGTTGTATTCACAGCTGAGGTTTATTACAGCGAAAGGATTTGTGACAGAAAAAACAAGGAGAAAGACGTAGGTAGGCAGAGTCTAAAGGATGCCAGGCACAGGCTTTCTTCCGCTGTCTCCGTCCCACGATGGGTCACGCAGAGCTCACTGTTTCCCTGGCAACAAAAATGCAGTGACTCACATGTGATGTTTCTACCCAGGGAAGCCATTAGACTCAATGCCCAATCATTGGGGGTTGGTTGCTAGGCGCTCTCTGCCTAGCACATGCCAAAAGTCAGACCCTTCCTTTTTTCTTTTTTTTTTTCTTTTTTTTTAGGATTTTATTTATTTATTTGAGAGAGACAAACAGACAGAGATAGCAACAGAGAGCACGAGCCGGGAAGAGACGGAGAAGCAGCCTTTCTGCTGAGCACGGTGCCAACCACCACACAGGGCTCGATCCCAGGACCCCGGGATCATGACCTGAACCGAAGGCAGACGCTTAACTGACTGAGCCCCCCAGATGCCCCCAAAGTCCAAACTTTTAGGAGGGAAGTGGGTGAGCATCATAAACCACGCTGTTTGCACAAATAGTCTGGGTACAGTGAGCCATTCTGATCAGTTAAGGAAGAGCACGACCACTCCCCAAGTCCAAGTTCCCAGCCAAGTGCCAACCTTGCAAGCAGACCTTTCAAAGGAGAGCAGTCTCTGGCCTGCTTTATTGGCCTCTTTCTGGATAGCCCACCCCTTGGCTCTTGGGAGGTCAACTTTACAGCAAAATTATCAGTAGGACCATGGGGTGGGGGGGGGGGGCAGGGGTGAGACCAACCCGCAGCCTTGACCTCATTCCTACCCTCCAGGCGTCCTCCATTTCATCCGTTAAAACAAATCCCATTAACCACAAAGATCTATCTTAGGAAGCCAGGTGGCTTCTTCCATAAGTTTCTATGGAAACCCTTTTGGACTTGTTTCATGGCATCCATTCAGACACAGCGTACCCAGGTCAGGAAGCGGAAGCTGACCCGAAAGTCTTCCGGGCTGAGGCAGTGTCACCATGGTCTAGACACACCCCCATAGGATGTGCAGTCCCAGAGGGCACGTGTGGCACCCCAGGGGACAGTTGACAATTGTTAGGACACCCTAAGCAGGACAGACATTAGTCAGGAAGTAGGGGTTAACAAAGCACCCACCACACCCTCCCCCCGGTGTGGACTCCCGCCCAGTCCAGTTCAAGTAATTCCATTTAGTCCTTGGTTTCAGAGGGACAGCCTGAAAGCAAGCCGGTTTCCATCAGTTCTGCTTGTCTGAGACATATGTCTTCCCTGCCCTGAGCGTGGATGACATCTGGAGGTGGCAGAGCCCCTGGCAGGTGGGAAGTGGGGCTCAGCAGTCAGTTTGCATATTCAAGGTGCTCACAGCAGCCTGGGATCAAGCCCTGTGGGGCATTTTTCTTCCGGAAGGCAGGAAGCTTCCAGAACAGTTCAGAAAAGCAAAGATCATTAATGCCCGCTATACTTCCTGACTCCTCCCCAGATGTCTGCTGATTTCTCCATGGTTACACCATCAGCGTGTCTCACGCAGTGACCTAACCTTTCATTTCCCAAGCATTTTATTCTCCACCAAACCTTTTGTCTGGAAAGGGTTTCGTGCAAGAGGGATAGAAACCTTTTCCCCGGAAAAACATTGTTATACGATTTTAACCAGAAGGATGCATCATGTCCGGGAATCGGGTGGGGAAGAATTCTCAGCTTTCAATTTGTTTCAAAATGGGTTTACATAACCTCCCACTCCTTTCATCCTGATCGCTTTCCCAGTGAACAGCCTAGAAAAACACCAAGCCCTCGCAGCGGCCAGCTGCGTTTGGTAATCAAACGCCTGGCAAATGTGCGTGTAGCAGAGAGAGCGATGAAGAGTCAGGCAAGTTCTCAATTCAGGGGTACAAACTGCAAATAATCTGGAAATTGGGAACACAGCAAGTCCATAGCAGCGACACATCTCCAAGAGAGGGTCAGGAGCCCCATCTGTAGGGAGTGGGTGAAGGGTCACATTCCCTGCAATGTTGCCCCCACAATTCGTCTCCGTACCAGTAATAGAAAGCCAACCAGAGGGGCGCCTGGGTGACTCAGTCAGTAAAGCATCTGCCATCGGCTCAGGTCATGATCCCAGGGTCCGAGCCCGGCATCCAGCCCCGCATCTAGCCCCACATCGTGCTCCCTGCTCAGTGGGGAGTCTGCTTCTTCCTCTCTGTCTTCTCATTCTTTCTCTCTCCAAAGAATAAATGAAATCTATAAGAAATTAATTAATTAATTAATTAATTAATTAATTAAAAACCAGCAGCTCCATTTCGGAGAACAAGCCCTCTCCTCTGGGCATCTGTATGATATTCAGACAGATCCACGAGTCTGTTTCCGATTTCTTTGTTGGTTCGGTTCGGTTTGGTTTGGTTTGTTTCTTTGTTTGTTGAGAACAAATTGGTGGTTGGAATGGGTGGGGGCTGGGCGGGATAGATCGATAGGTAAAGGGAATTAAAAGGTAGACACTGCCAGTTATAAACTAAGTAAGTCACCGGGATGGAAAGTACAGCGTGGAGAATATCGTCACTAACATTGTAGTAACCTGCTGCACCATCTGTCAACGGTGACCGCACTTATCGTGGGGCGGTGGGGGTGGGGGGGACCGCATCAAGTATGGAATTGTCGAATCACCACGCAGTACCTCGGAAGCTAATACAACATTGTCTGTCAACCGTACTTCAAGAATCAAAGATAAAAATAAATAAAAAAAAAAGCTCAAATATCCTATTCAATCTGCACCTGCGATATGTTCCTAGTTTATGGCCTTGCCCTCCTCCCTCCCCGGGAATGGGGCGGGGGCGGGGAGGGGCGGGGGGGAGCGGGGAGCAAGTGTTCCAGAATCTGGGTTCTGTTCTTTGAGATGTGTTTCAGTTCGGCACAGCTCACAGTCGGGCCAAAACAGCTGCAGAAACCAATTATCAGCTTTTAGCTTCCAGTCAGGCCCCTGCAATTGGGATCTGGGAATCCAGGATTTTTTGTTCCAAAGCGCGCAGCTTTTCTTCAGTAGCGGCAAAGCCAAGACAAGGAAGGGCCCGACAGCTGTGTTCCCAGTCCCAGTGCCAAGCAAAGCTTCCCTAATAGCCCTTTTTATCTTGTCAGTTTTAGCGTCTAAGCAGATCCACTCAAACATACGTGCATGGGGCTTGGAAAGCCTCTACGGGGGTCAGGCAACTCGTTTCCGGAAGAGCACCCTAGCAAACTAAAAGCTGAGTTAGTTTCCCATCTCTGGAAGTGCCATTTCTATCTGGACACTGCCTCTTTTGGGGCGCCTCGGTGGCTCAGTGGGTTAAAGCCTCCGCCTTCAGCTCAGGTCATGATCTCAGGGTCCTGGGATCGAGCCCCGCATCGGGCTCTCTGCTCAGCAGGGAGCCTGCTTCCCCCTCTCTCTCTGCCTGCCTCTCTGTCTACTTGTGATCTCTCTCTCTGTGTCAAATAAATAAATAAATAAATAAAGTCTTTTAAAAAAAAGTGGACACTGCCTCTTTTCTTTTTCTTTTTTTCTTTTTTTTTTTTTTAAGATTTTATTTATTTATTTGACAGAGAGCAAGCACAAGCGGGGAGAGCTGCAGGAAAAGGGAGAGGGAGAAGCGGGCTCCCCGCAGAGCAAGGAGCCCTCCTTGGGGCTCGATCCCAGCACACCGCATCATCAGGCTCCTTGCTCAGCCGGGAGCCTGCTTCTCCTTCAGCGGGGCTCGATCCCAGAACCCCGACACTGTGACCTGAGCCTAAGGCAGACGCCTAACAGACTGAGCTACCCAGGCGCCCCAAACTGACTCTTTTCATGGTTGTCTCTTTTCCCAGAGACTCCAATAGGCGAAAATCATCCCTTATGGAGTCTTGCTCCGTCTTGATACCCAAAGACTTGAAACTGCCATCTGCCCCCAAGCAAGACAAAGCGAGGGAGCTAGGAGCCACCAACACTTTTTTTTTTTTTCCCTAAAGATTTCATTTATTTATTTGACAGAGAGATAGAAAGCACAACCAGGCAGAGAAGCAGGGAGAGCAACAGGTGGAGGGAGGGGGAGAAGCAGGCTCCCCGTTGAACAGGGAGCCCAATGTGGGACTCCATCCCACGACCCTGGGATCACGACCCGAGCGGAAGGCAGCCGTCCAACTGACTGAGCCACCCAGGCGCCCCAGCCACTGACACTTTTTTTTTTTTATCTATGGCTTTCCTTGACCCGGAACACCTGCCTAGCGCTGATGAAACGTCTGACACTTTACATCCGTTTTTATCATGCCCCCAGATGCAGCAGTCACAGGAGCCAACGTCTTTTTAAAAATCCCCCTCTTTTATCTTGAACCCCTAGCTGTAAAATCAGCATTTACAGGGTTAACACTGAGCTCAGAACAGCCAAGTAAAGAGGGGCCCCTGCAGCAGCGGAAGGGGGCAGCTGCTAAGCTGGAAAAAAAAGGCTAAAGTGGTTTTTTTGTTCTTTTCTTTTCTTTGCCATTTTTTGTCCCTCTGGTTTATCTAAAGCCTTGCTCCAGCCCTCGGATCCAATTTAGTTATTTTTCTTCCACTTGGAGGAGAGAGAGCAACATAGGCTTAACGTTTTTTGTCCACCCTGAAATCCGCCTTCGGGAATTTGGAGATCTTTTCCCCTCCTACCTGGAGGAAACAGCAACTACAAACTAATTTTGATTTGTCTTTAACTCATACAAAGCTCGTTGGGGGGGAGGGGGAGGGCAGATATTTGGGTCCTTTCTCCTCCACTTGGAGGACAAATTGGTTTTTTTTCCCCTCCCTTTAGCCAGCAGGACCAAGAGCAGCCCAGGAATCTTCTAGCAAGTCAAAGGGCCTGCGGTTGGATTTATGGTCTTCAAATTCCAAAGGGAGCTTTCACGGCGAGAGAGAAAGAGAGAGAGAGAGAGAGAGACTCAATTACTGTTTAATACAGTAGGTCACCCCATTAGCCACCCAGACACCAGGATCTTGTCATGCCCCACCCTAGGATTCCCCCAGGATCCTCTCATTCCCTTTTTCTTTTTCCTAAGCAACGCTGGAGCCATATTTCAGTGAATCCCACCACTGCCAAAGCATCCAATGATTTGCTATGAGGACTCCTGGGACTTGGGTTATAGCGGTGTCCCCACTAAGGTTTATAACAGCCAATAATAAATACATGGTAGAATCCACAAGGGAAAATGACACAGGAAGAAGCCACGCACAGACTTCCTTACTGTCTCCCTCCCAGGAGGGGTCGGTCACACACAGCTTGCGGTTCCCTGGGCAACAAAAATGCAGCAATTTGCATTTCCTCTGGGAGAAGCCCGTTAGAGACACAGTACCCAAGGATTTCATTGGGACTTAGTCACTAGGCATCCTCCGCAGAGGATGTACCAATATTCCAGATCCCAGCACGAAAGCAGATGTTTGTCGTAAACCACACCATTGGCACAGTCTAGGCATAATAAGCCACGCTTATCAGTCAGGAAACGGTCAGTGGGAACCCTCCTGAAATCCGAGTTCTGAGACTCAGGTCAAGGGCAAACCTTGTGAGCAGACCTTTGGAGGGATAGTAGTCTCAGACTTAATAGGCTAAGCCCTTTCTGGGCATCCATGCTGGTCAGTTCCAGGAAAACAATACCAATTCTACCACCACTGACTTGATTGCCACAAATAGTTTAAAAACAGGAGCATATGGGGACGCCTGGGTGGCGCAGTTGGTTGGGCAACTGCCTTTGGCTCAGGTCATGATCCCGGTGTCTTGGGATCGAGTCCCGCATCGGGCTCCTTGCTCCGCGGGGAGCCTGCTCCTCTCTCTGCCTCTGCCTGCCTCTCTGCCTGCTTGTGTTCTCTCTCTGTTAAATGAATAAATAAAAAAATCTTAAAAAAATTAAGAAAAAAAAAAACCAGGAGCATATGCTCCTAATTTAGGAGTTCCTAATTTAGAATTAGCATTCTCTTCTAATCTTTTTTGATGCTTTATTTATTTGAGAGAGAGAGAGAGAGAGCGAGAGAGTATGTATGAGAGGGGGAGAGTCAGAGGGAGAAGCAGACTCCCCACGGAGCTGGGAGCCCCATGCAGGACTCGATCCCAGGACTCCAGGATCATAACCTGAGCTGAAGGCAGTCTCTTCACCAACTGAGCCACCCAGGCGCCCCTCTCTCCCAGTTTTGTTCCCGGTTGCATTATACCCACATTACCTGAGTCATGACACACTGAACCCTCCCTCTGAACTGTTACTGAGTCTTAATTCTTAGTTCAGTGCTTACTACCAATCCTTAGGTCAAAGACTCCTGAGCCATTGTAGTTTTCTGAAGCTTGTTCTTTAATAGATTCCTTAGAAAGGACTTATGAGTATAATGTTTCTTGAGTTTTGGCATGTTGATAACATTTTGTTGAAAGACAGCTTTTCTTGGTGTAAAGTTCTTGGCTCACATTCTCTCTTCTTGTTATTTTAAATGTCGCTCCGCTTTATCCTAACATAACAGGGTACCATTGCAGTCTGATGATGATCTAATTTTCTCACCCTTATCCATCACTCACTCTTTTTTTTTTCCCTAGAGGCTCAACGATTTTTTTCTTTTTTCTTTATTGTTAAAGTCCAACCATTGGGGACCCTGAGTGGCTCAGTCAGTTGGGCGTCTGCCTTCAGCTCGGGTCATGATCCCGGGGTCCGGGGATCGAGCCCTGCATCCAGCTCCCTGCTTGGTGGGAAGTCTGCTTCTCCCTCTCCTTCTGCTACTCCCCCTGCTTGTGTTCCTCTCTCACTGGGTCTCTCCTTGTCAAATAAATAAAATATTTTTTAAAAAATGAGGTCCAACTACTTATGAGAATAGGATAGGTTGGGGGTCACTCTGGCTGGATATTCTCAAGTATTGGGGTGCCTTTTCCAATATTTTTTTTCTGTACCTCCCACCTGCCACAGAAAACAGCCACATGCACGTTAGACAGCTTGAATTTATCCCATGGCTGATACACTGCTCGTTTTTTTCCATCCTTTTTCCTTCTATATTTCCATTTGGATAGTTTCTATTCCTATGCCTTCAAATTCACTAATCTTTTCTTCCGCCGTGTCTCACCTGCTGTTGATGCATCCATGTGTTTTTTTCATTTCAAACTTTTTAAAAATATTATTTATTTATTTATTTATTTATTTATTTATTTATTTATTTCACAGAGAGAGAGAGAGAGATCACAGGTAGGCAGAGAGGCAGGCAGAGAGAGAGGGAGAAGCAGGCTCCCTGCCCAGGAGAGAGCCCGATGCGGGGCTCGATCTCAGGACCCTGAGATCATGACCTGAGCCAAAGGCAGAGGCTTTAACTCAACCTGATTGATTTTTCTCCAAATTATGCATCATGAGTTCCCGGTTCACTGCATGCCTGGTTATTTTTTGCTGGGTGGCAGACATTGTGAATTTTACCTTGCCTGGGGCTGGATAGTTTTGTATGCCTATGAATGTGGGTAAGCTTTATTCTGGGACACCGTTAATGCATCTGGGGACAGTTTGATTCTTCTGGGTCTTGCTTTTAAGCTTTATTGAGCGGGAGCAGAATAGAGATACTGTAGGGCTATTTCTGCCCCCACTGCAAGCCTCCTAAGTACGCTACTCAATCCTCTGTAAGTTATGAGGTTTTCCTCATAAGATCAGGAGCTCTTGCCACCCCTCTGTTAATTCCAAAGATTATTCCCGCCAGAGAGGATTATCTCTGGTGGTTCTTTGTCCAGTCTTGGGTAGTTTCTGCACATGCAAGAGCTGAAGAGTACTTAGCTGAAGACTCGAGTGGGACCCTCTGCAGATCTCTAGAGCTCTTCTCAACTCTATGCAGCTCTCTCCTCTCTAGTACCCTGCCCTTGACCTCCAGCTGCCTTGGTCTCCTCGGACTCCTAGGTCCATCTCCTTAACTCATGGGGAGCACTGGGCTCTGCATGGATTCCCCTCTCAGGGTTGTGATGGGAAACCATCTGGGCTGAGGCATTTGCAAGGTTCACTTCATTTGTTTCCCCTTTCACAAGGATCACTGTTCTTTCTTGGCTGATGACCGTCATCTTGAAGACCGTTGTTTCATATGTTTTATCATTTTAGTTGTTTAAGATGGGAGGGTAAATTTGGTCCCTGTTACTCCATCTTGGTCAGAAGCAGAAGAAAGTCTGGTATGCCCTGTTAGTACGTAGGGTTGTTTTAGTATTTTTATCATTATTGTTATTATTACTCCAGGAAGTTTTATGGAATTATAGTTTTGATTTTCATTTTTAAATTTTTTAAAATATTTTATTTATTTGACAGAGAGAGAGAGAGATCACAAGTAGGCAGAGAGGCAGGCAGAGAAGGGGAAGCAGGCTTCCCACTGAGCAGAGAGCCCAATGCAGGGCTTGATCCCAGGCCCCTGAGACCATGACCTGAGCCAAAGGCAGAGGCTTAACCCACTGAGCCACCCAGGCGCCCCTAGAATTATATTTTTAGTATGTGCTTTGTTCCCTTGGTCTGGTTTTCTTTTTCAGGGACTCTGATGGTGTATGAATTGGATCTTCTCTTTCTAACTTTGATATTTGTCATTTGTTCTCAAATCTTTTTACTTCTTTAAAAAAAAAAAAACATGTTCCTCTTTGTCACCTTCTATTTCTCTTAAGCCATTATGTATTGTGTTTCTTTGGTTTGTGTTCCTTGTAGTTGAATCTTCTATTCTGCAATGATTTTTTCCTTTTAATTCCAAATAATTCCTGAAATCTATCAAGTCATTTCCGAGTTTTTCTAGTATTTATGTTTTCTTTCATTCTTATATTATTTTCTTTCTTTTTTAAAAAGCTTTTATTTTCAAGCCATTTCTACACCCAACACAAGGCTCAAACCTATGGCCCTGAGATCAAGAGTCACGTGCTCCACTGACTGAGGCAGCCAGGCACTCCCTTACATCATTTTCTTAATGTCTTTTAGCTTGTTCAAAGTAGCTGGCTATAGCTTTGATCTGTTCCATAAGCATGTGTTTCTTTTTTTTTTTTTTAAGATTTTATTTATTTATTTGACAGAGAGAGATCACAAGTAGGCAGAGAGGCAGGTAGAGAGAGAGGGGGAAGCAGGCTCCCCGCTGAGGAGAGAGCCTGAAGGGGGCTCGATCCAGGACCCTGAGATCATGACCTGAGCCGAAAGCAGAGGCTTTAACCCACTGAGCCACCCCGGTGCCCCAATAAGCATGTGTCTCTAACATGCCTTTATTGTCTCTAAGGATGGTATTCTACCTCTTATTCTTATAGCGACATTGTATGGGATTTTCCTTCTACATTTTTTTTGCTCTTCTTTATACAAAATTACTTTTCCTTAACTTTTGGAGGGAGGTGGGGTTCAGGGTAGCTTCTTAAATGTCAGAGCTCCCTCTTCTGTTGTTTTTGCATAGTGCTAAAAATTATGGCAACTTGTTTCGAAGACTTCTTCGCTCTATTCACCTACTTTTATCTGGACATTCTCTTTCCTTACTGAGGTAGGGTGAATTGTTTCTTCCTAAAAGAAACCCATGTCCTAATCCCTGAAAACTGTGTTACCATAAAAGAACTTTGCAGATGTGAATAAGGATTCACGGTGAAGAGATTATCCTGAATTATCCAGGTGGTCCTAACTGCAATGGATCGTGTCTTTGTATGAGGGAAGCCAAGAGAGATCCCACACAAAGAAGAGAAAAAAGAAATGTGACTACGTAGGCAGATGTTGGAGTGATGGGGCTACAAGCCAAGGAGTGCCAGTAGCCACCAGAAGCCGGAAAAAGCAAGGAATGAATTCTCCCTTAGAGCTCCCGGAGGGGGCCTGATCCTTCCAGCACCTTGATCTGACCCAGAAATACTCACTTGGGACTTCTGGCATCCAGAACCGTGGGAGAATAAATATCGTTGTTTTAAGCCACACAGTTTGCGGTCATCTGTCCCAGCTGCCATAGGAAATAGGCTTCGGTACTGGAAGAATGGTGTTACTATAAGAAATCTCTAAAAATGTGAAAGTGACTTCAGAATAGGGTAACTGAGTAACAGGTGGAGGCTGGAAGAATATTAAGGAACAGGACAGAAAAAAAAAAAAAAAAGCCTAGATTGCCCAGAAATAGAGATCGAGATGCTCAAGGTGCTGCTGGTGAGGGCTTGGAAGTAAGGAACACGGTAGAAAAGTCTATATTGTCTTAGAGAAGATAGATGATCGATAGATGATGGATAGATAGATATAGATATTCAACAAAATGTTGGCATAAATATGAGCCTTAAAGTGCTTCTCCTCAGGGTTCAGAAGGAAATGCGGACTGCGTTGTTGGAAACTGGAGGAAAAGCGATCCTCATTATATCCCAACAGGGAACGTAGCTTAATTGTGTCCTTCAGTGATATGGAGAGCAGAACTTATAAGCAATGAGCCTGGATATTTAGCTGAGATATTTTTCCAAGTTTTTATTTAAATTCTAGCTAGTGAACACACAGTGCAGTATCAATTTCAGGTGTAGAATTCAGTGATTCATCACTTATATACAACAATGTTGTGCTTATCACAACAGTGCTCATCCCAACACTTAATCCTTAATCCCCATCACCTATTTCACCCAGCCCCCACCTCCCTTCTGGTAACCATCAGTTTATCCACGACAGTTAAGAGTTTGTTTCTTGGTTTGCCTCTCTTTTTTCCCATGTTCGTTTGTTTCGTTTCTTTCTTTTTTTTTTTTTAATTTATTTGACAGAGAGAGAGAGAGACAGACAGACAGCGAGAGAGGGAACACAAGCCGGGGAAGTGGGGAAGGAGAAGCAGGCTCCCCACTGAGCTGGGAGCCTGATGTGGGGCTTAATCCCAGGACCCTGGGATCATGACCTGAGCCCAAGGCAGATCCTTAAAGACTGAGCCACCCAGGCGCCCCTTGGCTATTGTTGATAACGCTGCTATAAACATTAGGGTGCATGTATCCCTGTGAATTAGTATTTTTGTATTCTTTGAGTAAATACCTAATAGTGCAATTGCTGGATCCTGGGTAGTTCTATTTGTAATTTTTCGAGGAACCTCCATACTGTTTTCCACAGTGGCTGCACCAATTTGCGTTCCCACCAACAGTGCACGAGGCTTCCCCTTTCTCCGCATCCTCGCCAACCCCTGTTGTTTCTTGGGTTGTTGGTTTTAGCCATTCCAACAGGTGTGAGGTGGTACGTCATGGTAGATTTGATTTGTATTTCCCTGATGATGAGTGATGTCAAGCCTCTTTTCATGTATCTGCTAGCCATCTGTGTATCTTCTTTGGAAAAATATCTGTTCATGTCTTCTGCCCATCTTTAAGTGAATTATTTGTCTTTTGGGTGTTGAGTTTTATTAGCTGAGGGAATTTTTAAGCAACGGGTTGAAGGTGCAGCCTGGTTTCTCCTTGCTGCTTATCATAAAAAGTGAGAGAAAAGAGGGAAACTGAAGAAAGAACTGGTAAGCGAAAAAGGAACCAGCGCTTGAGGATTTGGGAAATTCTCAGCCTTTCCAGATTGCAGAAGGTGCTAAAATTAGGAGATTCACTGTCAGGAAAGCACATTCTAGAAGGAGATGGCATCAAGGGTGTGGCCAGACAACCTTTTTCTAGTACTGAAGGGATTAAGCGTGTGACTCAGGGATCCCCTCCGCCTTCACAGCAGAAGCCAGGAATAGAGATGGGATTAATGAGGAAACACCTGTGGAGTCTCCTCTTCTCGGATGGTGTGAATCCCAGTGAGATAGGAAGGGAACCCGCAAGGTTTTCGAGACCATTATATCATTGGAAATACTGCCAGTGTGGACAGAAGGGGACAAAGACACGGTGAAATGAAGAAAGTCTGGCAGACTCCTGAAACGAGAACCAGGCTTCTCAGCCTGAACTACGCAGCTTTGAACATGCATTACCCTTCCAGAAAAAGCATAAATGAGTGGAGTTTTGTGCCAATGGGGTAGGGCCTCAAGCTATGAAGGATTATTCTCCGGGCTTAAAGTCTTATGGTGTTTGCCCTCCTGGATTGCAAAATGGCTCAGTGACAAAGGCTTTCTATTTTCCTTGTATTTTTCTCCCTTTGGGAATAGGAATGTCTATAACATTTATCCGATGCCCGTCCCACCATTGTATTTGGGGAGCCGGTTTTAACTTGTTTTCTTGTTTCACAAGTCCACAGATTGAGTGAAATTTTGCTCCAGGATGGCATGCTAAAAGAACTCACTCGTCCCCGATTCAGATGATGAGATTTAATACTTCTGAGCTGATGATCTTTAGATGAAATTTTGGACTTGAGCTGACGCTGTAATGTGTTGGCCCTTTTGAGGGTGCTGGGATAGCATGAATGTATTTTCTATGCAGGATGGACATCGATATTTGGGGACTAGAGGGTAGACTGTGGTAGATTGAATAACGGCTCCCCAAAGATATCCATGTGTTAACTCCTGGAACTGTGAATGCTAGATTATTTGGCAAAAGAAAAAAAAAACTTTGCAGATATGAAGGTCTTAAGATCAGACATGAAGACGCATTAAGTTACAGGTCTCGAAGACAGGGCGATTACCTTGGATTATGCAGATGGGCCCTAAATGCCATCACCAGTGCTCTTATAAGAGAGAGGCAGAGAGAGATGACATGGGCAGAAGAGGAGATGACAATGTGACCACAGAAGCAGATTGAAGTAATACGGCCACAAGCCAAGGAATGCCTGCAGTCTCAGGAGGGAGCGGAGCTCTGCTGGCACCTTGATTTTAGCCTAGCGATGTCGATTCAGAGTTCTTGCCTCCAGAACTGCGAGAGAAGAAATTTGTTGTTTTAAGCCACCAAGTCTGAGATATAATTGGTTACAGCCGCTATAGGAAGTGAATACACTCACTTTCGACTGTTCTAACCTGTTCAAGTTTTATTTCACCCCCAGCAGTTTCTACTCCGCGTGGATCCCTGTGCAAGGAGAGAGCCCCCGGTGGATCACTGTGGTAAAGGATTAATTCAGCAGGTCTGGAGCATCCAAACCTCACACATACCTGGGAAAGTTTTGGCCCTTGCTCAGCTCCTGGGAGACAACTTCTAAGACCTTGGAATAACCTGCCTGTTAAGAATATCTTTGTTGGGCGCCTGGGTGGCTCAGTTGGTTAAGCGTCTGCCTTCAGCTCAGGTCATGATCCCAGGGTCTGAGGATCGAGTCCCGCATCGGGCTCCCTGCTCAGTGGGGAGTCTGCTTCTCCCTCTCTCTCTGCCTGCAGCTCCCCCTGCCTGGGCACAGCACGCTCTGTCTCTCTCTGACAGGTAGATGGATGAAATCTTTTTTAAAAAAACAAAACAAAAACAAAACAAAATAAGAGTTCTGGGTTGTTTACTAAAAGAGGCAAAATTAAACAATAGCAAAGGACACGTGTCAAGTAAATGCAAGGAGAATGAAAGCAAGTCTGATGATATAATTATCAAGTTAAATTCGATGGCTAAAAGCATTCAACAAGTAAAAAGAGACATTACAAAGTCTACCTTTGGTGAAGACATAATATGTATGTAAATATGTAAAATAAACCTTTACAAACACACAAATAGCAAAAAAAGACAAAAACAAAAACAAAAAACAAAAAAAACATAAATAGCACCTGCAAAAATAATAGAGATGGAACAAAACCTTAAAATCATAATTTATAGGGGTGCCTGGGTGGCTCAGTGGGTTAAAGCCTCTGCCTTCAGCTCAGGTCATGATCTCAGGGTCCTGGGATGGAGCCCCACATCGGGCTCTCTGCTCAGCGGGGAGCCTGCTTCCCCCTCTCTGCCTGCCTCTCTGCCTACTTGTGATCTCTCTCTCTCTGTCAAATAAATGAATAAAATCTTTAAAAAAATCATAATTTATAATGAGAGATTATACTCTTTCAGAATATTATGAATCAAGTTAACAAAAACAAAGGCAAAAAAGATAGGAAAATTATGATCAATAAGTCATACTTAATAGACATAAAAAGAACTTTATATCTTTTTAATTTTATTTTTAAGATTTTATTTATTTATTTGACAGAGAGGGAGAGATAGCGAGAGAGGGACCACAAGCAGAGGGAGGGGGAGAGGGAGAAGCAGGGGAACCCAATGCGGGGTTCGATCCCAGGACCCTGGGATCATGACCTGAGCCAAAGGCAGATGCTTAACAAGTGAGCCACCCAGCGCCCCTCTCTTTTTTTAAAAAAATATTTTTATTTATTTACTTGAGAGAGAGCGCATGTAAGTGGGAGGGAGAGGGAGAGAGATCTCAAGGAGACTCTGTGCTTTAGAGTGGAGCCTACCGCAGGCTTGTTTCCCAGGACCCTGAGATGGTGACCTGGGCCAAAACCAAGGGTCAGACAATCAACCGACGGAGCCAGCCAGGCACACCAAGAACTTTCTATCTTACAAGGAGACTATGTAATCTCTACTCGTATGATCTGGCAATACTAAAAAACACTCAGTTGTCCAACCTGGCCTCAGAGAAATGATGGATACATTTTTAAAAAGTAGGACCTTGACAGATCACTGCCTCTGATAAGAGCCAGTAAGAACAGAAATAAATTAAAATGTTACCAAAACATCTCAACCAGCTGGAAACTAAGAAGCACTTTCCTAAATCAACCACTGACAAAAGGGGTCTATGTTTCATAAACTCTACCAGCCCATAGAGAAAGATGGACATTTTCCAGTTTGTTGTATGAAAAAATAACCTGAATGTCCAAACGGAAATATATTGCTCGAAAAAGAAGATGACTAGAGATAATCTTTCATAAATGTGGATGAAAATTTCTAAATGAAGTATCCACATATCAAATCCAGACGTGTCTCCAGAAAACGAGGGGCGCCTGGGTGGATCAGTCGGTTAAGCATCCAAATGTTGATTTCAGCTCAGATCATGATCTCAGGGTTGTGAGATGGAACCCCACCTCTGGGGCTCTCTCTCCCTCTCCCTCTGCCCTCCACACACCTCCCCCCGACACGTGCTCTTTCTCTCTCTTTAAAAAAGAACAAGAAAAAAAAAATACACCATAACCATTAAGATGATTCTAGAAATGCTAGTGTGGTTTAATATTTATAAGTCGATCAACAGAATTCGTTACACCAATACTTCAGAAACCTACATAATGCTATTTATATTTCAAAAGTATATGACATAATTCAGTAGCCATTATATTAATAGTAAAAACTCAAAATAACAATAGAAGGAAATTACTTAGGGCGCCTGGGTGGCTCAGTTGGTTAAGAGGCTGCCTTTGGCTCAGGTCATGATCCGGGGGTCCTGGGATCGAGTCCTGCATAGGGCTCCCTGCTCAGCAGGAAGCCTGCTTCTCCCACTCCCCCTGCTTGTGCTCTCTCTCTCTCTCTTTCTCTCTCTCTCTGTCAAATAAATAAATACAATCTTAAAAAAAAAGGAAACTAGTTAAAATTGACAAAACCATTTTCCAAAAATTGCCAGAAAACTTTATACTAAATGGTAAAATGTTTAAATCATTTCCATTAAAATTGGCAACAAGATACAGATGCTCTCTATCACGTGTATTACTCGACATTATTTTGGAGGCTGTATTTCAACACTGTCCCATACAACTTTCCAGAAACGTTCCATATTTAGTACGATCAATAGAGAAGCCACTAGCCATATGCATCTGTTGAACACTTTAGACGTGGCTAGGTAACTAAGCAACGGAATTGCCATTTATTTGGCTTAAATGAATTTAAATTTCAATGTATTTGGGCTTTTCAAGTTTTTGTTTTAGTTTCAGTGAGTTAACAGAGTGTTGTATTAATTTCAGGTGGACAATAGAGTGATTCAACAATTCCATACATCACACAGTGCTCGTCAAATAAAAAGAATAAAATAAAAATAAATTTAAAAATTAAAATAAAAAATAAAAATAATAAAAATAAAAAGAACAATAAAAATAAAAAGAATCACAACAAGTACTGGATAAATGAGAAAATATTATCTATATCTGATATGTTGTACAATTAGGAAACTTGAGAGACTATACTAAGAAGCTACCAGAATTGGTAGGTAGTTTTGATAAGGGGCTGGATACAAGATAAAATTATAAAAAATAGGTATTTTCTTCCTATACTAACAGTAAGCAGATAGGATTAGCAAACAGGCCTTAACAATGACAACAAAAATATTGTGACTATCCAAGAACAAATTTCACCAAAAAAGATGATGGACTTAAGATGAAGACAACAAAATGTCATTGCAGTATATAAGACATAATCAAATAGAGACTCATGAAATCTCTAGATACAAAGGTTTATTGTAACAAAAAGCATTGACTCTTTCCAAACTATTATATTCGGGTAATACAGTTCCAGTCAGAATCCCAATAGTTTTTTTCTTGGGGTTTTGGGGAGGGGGGTAGCGTTCGCTCTGAAACTTCATTTTAAACTTCAAGGAGTCCTCAGAAAAATAAATTTGCAGTAAGAGAACTCCTTTGATCGGATTGCGGAGACACAATCAAGAGTTCAGGTCAAGCAAAACATATGTGTGACCTTGTATGAACAAAGTGATATTTAATTCAGTGGATACGAGGCAGTGTATTCCATAAACAGTGCCAACTGGCACTGTTGAATTTTACCTGAGCCCTCTGATCCTGGTAAACAGTGAAGGTTGAGAAATCCCCTTATTCTTTCATTTTCTGGAAAACTGCTTACTGCCAAGAACTCCCCTTCCCGGCATGACTTAGGGCTCATGGATGCTCCTGTTGTTTACCTATGACAAGGACAGACGCAGACCTTCCAAATTCCCAGTCCTTGCTCATAAACTTAATCCGAACAAAATGCTTGTTAGCCAAAGGGCAGTCAATCGTCTCTCTTTCCGGCAGCCTCCTGAACTCGGCTTGTCCCCAAGTCTGAGAAAGCACAAAAGATTGTAGAATATGCCCTCTCTTCTCAGCCTCCCCCGGGAGAGAATCAACTGACCACAGTGGGCACTTTCCTTTCAGATCCTACCAGCCATTCTCCTGCTAAGGAAGCTCCTTGTCCACAGATTCTGCTTATCGCGGCTTGCCTCCTCCTTATCCTACCTATAAAAGAGAAGCCTTTCTCTGTTTGGTTATGAGATAACTGCAGATTTCTGAAATGGAAGCTTTCTCCCTATTTGACACAGCAAGAACAAACCTTGACCTTGACCTCATCCCATACGTCACAGTAAATTCCAACTAGATTAAAGGTTTAAGTAGAAAAAAATTAAAGCAATAAAAATGAAATAAATGGGAAAAAAAATGAAATAAATGGTAAGACTCTTTTTTGGGCAGACGTGGAATGGGGGAGGAGGACCATCAAGACAGGACATACAGAGGCCAGGAAAGAAAGTTTAGACATTTCTGATGAGAGAATGCGTCTTTTGAATTACATATCAAAAGGACACCTATAAAATGCAAAGGAGAAAAAGAGTTAGGGGGCGAAGTACTGCAGTGCAACTCACAAAGGGTTTATATCCCTAATGCACAGAGCTTCTACAAATCGATAAGAAAAAGACAAATCACTCCAAAGTAAATTGGACAAAGGGTATGAAGATCTGCAGAAGAGAAAATCTAAGCGGTCAACAAACAGAAAAAGATCCTTTGTTGCAGAAGTAGTCAGGAAAATGCAAATTAAGTCAATTAAATACTACTGGCCCCCACACTGGCAAACATGAAAGACAGCATCAACAACCCGTTCTGAAAAGATTTGCCTCACTGAACTATCTTGCTGGTGGGAGTAGGCATCTTACAATCCTTTGGGGAAGTGATTGAGGCCGTTCTATTGGACAACAAAATACCCTCACCTGAATTTAATAATACTAAACTTCAAAATATAGAAGGCAAAAATTGACTAGCACAATGAAAACCTGATTTAACAATACAGTGGGAGAATCTCTCGCCTCTCTCAGGAACTCATGGGGCAAGCAGGAGAAAATCATCAGGAAGGGAATACGTTTTTTAAAGTCCCGACTAATAAGCTTGAGCCAACAAACTCATATGTTCAACCCAACAACTGGAAAATACAATCTTTTTCATCAGAAGATGAAATATTTCCAAAACCTGGGCCCGTGCTTGAGCCTTAGGGCAAGTTTCAACAAATTTCGGAGACTCAGCATCATTCAGACAATATTCCGAGACCGCAGTGCGATTAGGTGAGAAAACACTAACATCAGATTAACTTTGTGTTTGGGAAAATGAAAAACGGTGTCAGGGACTAAACTTTTCTGCACTCCCTCTACCTTCCTTCTTGGTGTCATTAATTCCTGAGATGAGTCAAATCGAAAACAGCTCCTTGGGGAGGCAGCATTTCAACACCTGCGGAGTATAGCCCACCAAACGTGCTGAATGCTTCTGTTTCCCTCCCCTACAAAACCCCTTTCCCCTATAAAACTCCCCATGCTCCCGGAAACGCTGGGCTGGGCTGTTCTCCCCGTCGCCACAGCCAGAAAAAAGTCCCCATCCCCTTGCCCTGTGAGTTCCGGAGAAGTTTTGCAAGTCGGACAATGGACTCCTAAATAATTCATGACTTAAAAGGGGGAGAAACTTACAAATTAGCACTTGAACCCAAACACTAATGGAAAGCTATCAAAATTTGGATCTTTGGAACTTCAGCCTTAAGGCTTTTAGAAAGGAAACCAGGAAGGTTGATCTCTTGATTTAAAAAAAAAAAAAAATTGGATGAAATGCCCCACCACTGATATCTCGGGACCTTCCCCCCCCCCCCAATTAGTCGCTGCACAGATCCTTGGTCCCAGGCGCCAAAGCACCTCAACTCCCCGCGCCCAGAGTGGTTAAACTCTCGCTGCGGGCGACTTCCGCTTCCTGGCCTAAATCTGACACGTACTGTTCCCCACCACCCCCCCGGTGGCAACCACCCAGGGTCGGTGACAGTCGAGGAGCCCGGCGATGCCCTCAGCCGAGGCGGGGACAGAGAGGCGCCGGCAGGTGGGCACGTCGCGGCGCCCCGGGCCCCGCCGCCCCCGCGAGCCACCCGCGCCCGTTCGCTCTGGAAGGGGACCCGGGGAAGAGGCCGGGGCGGGGGCGGGCCAGGCTGTCGGCCCGCGACTTGGAGGAGTCTTTCTAGCGGGGACCCGGCGGCGGGACGCGGGCGGGGGGCGTGTTGAGGGGGTGGCCTAGCGGCGCGTGAAGAAGCCGCGGCTCCCCGGGGATGCGGCGCGAGGGCGGGGCCCCTGAGCGCCGGGAAAGGCGAACGCCGGGGGCCCGCGCCCGGGCGGCCACCGCGGAGAGCGCGGCGCGGGCGGGAGAAGTGCCGGCGGCACAGCCCGCGCTCCGGCCGGGGTCGGCTCCCGGGAGATCCCGCAGGGCCAGATCCGGCCGGGGGCCGCCCGCGCCGCAGCCGAACTGACCACCCTTCCAAGATGGCGACTCCCATAGAGACACTCCCGAGGGGACAGCCATGTTAGTCGCCTGACAAAGTCTCTAAAGAACATTTGAAAGCCCGCCTCTCCACCGCCACGCACACGCGCTAACAGGGCGCGAGGGCACCCCAGTGGGACTGCGGGCGGCCGGCCGCTCCCAGGCTGACACTGAGCATGTGCACGGTCAAGTCCAGACACGGAAGAGTCCCGCAGAGGTAGTTTTCACACTTAGGGTTCAGGGACTTGAGTTTAACAGAGGTGGCAGAGTTGGGCCACTGAAGCACTGACATGACTATGGGGGTGTGGTGACAAGGATTTCGCACTCAATGATGCTACTCAGTAGGGTGAGTGAGGAGGCTTCTCTGAGGTCCTCAAGTAGGAGGGGCGTGGAGTGACTGACACGGGTTTGGGGTCAGTGGGGAAAATAAAATGGGTAGTTGTGGAATGAGTGATGAGGGTCCTTGGGGGGTCTGTAGGGTGAGCGATGAGGAGGCTGTGGGGGAGAGTGGTGAGGATTCTCAGAAGTCACTGATGGGGTCTGCAGGGTAAGTGATTGGACCTGTGGGATAAGCGATGGGGGTCTGTGGGGTGAATCCTAGGGGGTTAGTGGGGTAAGTGATAGACGGCCTGCAAGACGAATGACTGGATTTCAGTGGGTGAGTGCTGAGGGTGTTTGGGAAGTAATGGATGCTCGGTGGGGTGAATGGTGGAGAGTTTGTGGGGTGAGTATTGAGGAATCGGTGAATGAATGATTCGGACCGTGGGGTGACTGTTGCATGGTCTATGAGGTGCAGAAAGGGATTTATTGAGTGGACGGTCAAGGTTTCTGTGGCGTCAGTCATACATTTATTTGGGACTGGTTGACGGAGGGCCAGTGGACTCCGATCTGCTGCCTCATGGAGTCAGTGATGGGTGGTCTTAAACCGGGATGGGATTGTTTCAAAACCCTACTTTGACTTTGTTGGACCTCTTGTATTTTTGTTTTCTGCGTCATTAATTTCTTCCCTTGATTTCATTATTTCTCTTCTTTGGGTTTCTTTCTTTTCTTTTCTTTTCTTTTCTTTTCTTTTCTTTTCTTTTCTTTTCTTTTCTTTTCTTAATTTTCTTTCATTTTATTCATTCATGGGGCGCCTGGGTGGCTCAATGGGTTAAAGCCTCTGCCTTCGGCTCAGGTCATGATCTCAGGGTCCTGGGATCGAGCCCCGCATCGGGTTCTCTGCTCAGCTGGGAGCCTGTGCCCGCCCCCCCCACCTGCCTCTTTGCCTACTTGTGACCTCTCTGTCAAATAAATAAATAAAATCTTAAGGAAAAAAAAAGATTTTATTTATTCACTTGACAGAAAGAGCACAAGCAGGGGGAGTGGGAGAGGGCGAAGCAGGCTCCCCGCTGAGTAAGGAGCCCAATGCCGGCCTCATCCCAGGATGCTGGGATCATGACCTGAGCTGAAGGCAGAGGCTTAACCGACTGAGCCACTCAGGCTCCCTCTTTTATTCTTTTTTTTTTTAATTCCTAAGTTGAATGCTTATCTCATTAATATTTGGTCAGTTTTCTTTTATAAGCTTTAAGTTCATGAATTTTTCTCTAAGAACACTTTAGCTCCATGTAACAAATTTTGATATGTAACATTTTCACTCCAGTTTACTTCAAATGTTTTCCAATTTCTGTTGTGGTTTCCTCTCTGACCCCATAGCTATTTAGGTAGGAGAGTCTGATTTTCCAAAAAGTTGAAATTTTTGTTACTGATTTCTAAACTACACTCAAGACTATCCTCTGAGTGATTATTAGGTGCAGAAATGGATGTTCCTTAAAGTGGATGGTATGTATTGAACTTTAAATTATTTTTCCAAACATTTTATAAAATTGGTACTCTCATTGGCAACATATAAAAGGGCTCACTCCGGGGGGAGGGGGGTGCCTGGGTGTCTCCGTCTGTTGAGCGTCTGACTTGGACTGGGGTCTTGATCTCCGGGTCACATCCCTGACTGAGGCTCTGCACTAGGGGGGAGGGAGTCTGCTTCTCCTTCTCCCACTGCCTCTTCCCTCACCCCCAACCACCCCCTCCCCGCTCGTGCTTGCACTGTCTCCAATAAAGATAAAATCTTTAAAAATAGAAAAAAATTAAAAAGGGCTCATTCTAACATCCTCTCCCACACTGAATATTGCTGCTTTTTAAATTTTCCCCATTCTGGGATGCCTGGGTGGCTCAGCTGGTTGAGCAGCTGCCTTCGGCTCAGGTCATGATCCCAGCGTCCTGGGATCGAGTCCCGCATCGGGCTCCTTGCTCGTCAGGGAGCCTGCTCCTCGCTCTCTGCTTCTGCCTGCCTCTCTGCCTGCTTGTGTTCTCTCTCTGTTAAATGAATAAATAAAAAAATCTTAAAAAAAAATTAAAAAAAAAATTTTCCCCATTCTGAGGGCCGAACAGAATGGTATCTGTTTTTACTTTGGTAAATGGTATCTAGTATCTTGTTTACATTGATATGCATTTTCCTGGCAACTAGTGGTTGAACACCTTTGCATATGTTTTTTTTTTTCCTTTGCATATGTTTTTTAAAGTTTTCATATCCTTTGCTCTTTTTTCCTCTAAGTGGTTTGTCTTTCTAATTTGTGAATATTAACCTTCTGTCATTAATTGTGATCTTTTCTGTCTTGTCTCTCTTTATATCTTGATTTTTGAAAGATGCTTTCACATAGAATTGGAAAAAATAATCATCCGATTAGAGATATCTGTCTTTTTCCTTTTCGGGTTCTGAGTATCTTGTCTTGCCTAGTGAGTTCTCCCCCACTTCATGCTTAAACAAATATATGCCTTAAGTTTAACATTTGTGTTGTTTTAATTTTTAAAATTAAATTTCAGTCCAGCTGGAATTTACTCTGGTGTGTGGTGTGAGATGAGATCAAAGTTTGTATTTTCCATTTGGATAGTATATTTGCCGGCACCAATCATTAAATGAATACACTTTTCTAATTCAACTACATGCCACTTTTGTCACATAAATTTCCAAATGTATATTGCTCTACTTCTGAGCTCTTTTTTTCCTTCTGATACATGTATCTACGCCCTTTTAAAAAAGTGTATTGGGGCACCTGGGTGGCTCGGTCTTTAAGCGACTGCCTTCGGCTCAGGTCATAATCCCAGGGTCCTGGGATCGAGCCCCACATCGGGCTCCCTGCCAGGCAGTGAGCCTGCTTCTCCCTCTGCCTGTGTTCCCTCTCTTGCTGTGTCTCCCTCTGTCAAATAAATAAGTAAAATCTTTGAAAAGGTAAAAATAAAAAAATGTATTGATTTTTAGAAATACTTTTAATATCAAATAATGCTAGCCCCTTCACTGTTCTTTTTTGGTTGTTTTCTTTAATATATTTTTTTAAAGATTCTATTTATTTGAGAGAGAGAGAGAAAGGGAGAGAACATGAGTAGAGAGAGGGGGGTCAGAAGGAAGGAGGAAATAGACTCCCCCCTGTCCCCGGCACCTGACACGGGGCTCAATCCCAGGACCCTGAGATCATGACCTGAGTCAAAGGCAGATGCTTAACCAACTGAGCCATCCAGGGTCCCCTTGTTAATATTCTTTAGCATTTATTCTTCCATGTGAACATTGAAACCATCGTATTTTGTTTCAAAACAGCCATTAAAACTATGTATCTTATAATTTTTTTTTTAAAGATTTATTTATTTGAGAGAGAGAGCGCATGAGAGTTAGAGGAGGGGCTGAGGGGGAGAATCTCAAGTCCCTACTGACTGAGCAGCCTGACTCAGGGCTCGATCTCATGAGATCATGACCTAAGTCGAAACCAAGAGTCATAGGCTCAAGTGAGCCACCCAGGAGCCCCTATTGTTTTCTTCTTATAGACCCCAGCACCTTTTTATTAAAAAAAATTGCGTTCTTTGATATTTTACATTTGTTTTTGTCACCATAATGAAAAGCATACTTTTTCTGTTTCCAAAGGAAAAAAAAATCTGTCGGTTTTTCTTTTCTTTTTTTTTTTCTGTTTCTTATCCAATGCAATCATCAGATGCTCATGTGAATTCTAGTTACTTTTTATAGTCTCTTACTTTTCCTAGATAGAATATCATACTGCATCCAGTTAACAATGATACTCTCTCTTCTTTCCAAATATTTATTATGATACCTCATCTTCTCTTGCATTAGCTAGCACTTTTGGAACAATGTTGAATGATACTTGATAGAGGGTATCTCTATTTTGTTGCTAATTTGAAAGTGAAAGCTCTTCATTCATTCATTCATTCATTCATTCATTCATTCATTCAACAACCATTTATTGAGTACCTTCCCCTTGCCAAGAGACTGGGTTTGAAATCCTGCATGACCACTTACTAGCCACATGATCTTTTTTTTTTTTCTAACAGATTTATTGATATAATTCATCTACCATAAACTTATGGTAAATTACCCATTCAAAGCTTAAAGTTGGGTGGTTTTAAGTATATTCATAGAGTTGTGCAACTACCACCACGATCTTATTTTATTTTATTTATTTTATTTTTTTTACCACGATCTAATTTTAGAACATTCTATAACCTCAGAAAGAAACATGGTACTTGTTCCTCATTCCCATTCTGTATCCCCCTGCTGCAGGCAACCAGTTTCTGTCTCTGTAGATTTGACTATTCTAGGCTTTTCATATAAATGGAATCATACAATATGTGGTTTTTTGTGACTCTCTTCTCTCATTTACCAGAATGTTTTCAAGATTCATCCACGCATGCGATGGCAGGTATTGGTACTTCATTCCTTTTTTATTACTGAATAATATTCTTTTGTAAGGATATACCACATTTTGTTTTCCCATTCATCAGTGGAGGGATGTTTGGGTTGTTTCCACTTTTAACTACAATGAATAATGCTGCTGTGAACATTTGTGTCCACGTTTTTGTGTGGACTTCTATTTTCATTCTCTTGGGAGGGAAATTGCTCGATCATATGGTACCTCTATGTTTAACACTTTGAAGAACTGCCAAACTGTTTTTCGAAATGGCTGTGCCATTTTACATCCCACCAAGAATGTGTGTAGGTTCCAATTAGTCACATCCCCACCAACACTTGTTACTGTCTTTTTTTATTCTAGCCATCCTAGTGGGTAGGAAGTGGTATCTCATTGTGGTTTCAATTTCTATTTCTCTAATGACTGCTGATATTGAATATCTTTTCATGTGTGCAATGGACTGAATGTTTGGGTCAATTCAAATCCTTTGTCTATTATTAATTGAGTGATTTGATTTTTTATTATTAGGTTGTAAGTGTTCTTAATATGTTCTGGATACAAGTCCCTTGTCAGATAGGCGATTTGCATTTATTTTCTCCCATTTTCTCCCATTGTGGGTATCTTTTCACTTTCTTGGTGGTTGACTTTGTAACACAAAAGTCTGTGATTTTGATAGTTCAGTTTATCAATTTTTTCTTTTGTTTCTTGTGCTTTTGGTGTCGTAGACTTTTCTTTCCCCATGGAATTATATTGGAACGCTTATCTAAAATCAGTGTACTGTAAGAGCCCTGGCTGGCTCAGTCAGTTAAGCATCTGGCTCTTGATTTTGACTTAGGTCGTGATCTCAGGGTTGTAGGATCAAGCCCTGCTTAGGGCTCCTCGCTCAGCAGGGAGTCGGATTGTGTTTCGCCCTCTGCCCCTCCCCCCACTCGTGCTTGAGTGCGCGCGCACTCTCTCTCTCTCTCTCTCATAAATAGAAATCTTTAAAATGGTAAATTGTAATTATTTTCTCTGATTATTGGTCTTAACAGGTTTCTGCTTTTGGGGGGATTAATTTTGGTAATTTACATTTGCTGGGGATTTTATATTCTCACAGAGCTGCACATAATGCTTAAATTATTTTGTTCACTCCCACTTTATTCTTCTTCTTTAAGATTACTTTAGCTATTCTAGGGGCTGTGCCTTTCTTTTTTTTTTTAAATTTTATTTATTTATTTGACAGAGAGAGAGAGATCACAAGTAGGCAGAGAGGCAGGCAGAGAGAGAATGAGAGAGAAAGAGAGCAGAGAGCCTGATGCGGGGCTCGATCCCAGGACCCTGAGATCATGACCTGAGCCGAAGGCAGAGGCTTTAACCCACTGATCCACCCAGGCACCCAGGGCTGTGCCTTTCTGTATAAATTCTAGAATATGCTTGTCTGTGGATGTTGAACATATTCTCATGTACTTATTTCCCCTCCATATATCCTCTTTGGTGAAATGTCTCTTCATGTCTTTTGCCCATTTTCTAATTGGGTTGTTGTTTCTTCAGTGTCGATTTTTGAGAGTTCTTTATATGCTATACTTTTGAGTCTTTGTCAGATACTTTCTCACACTCTGTAACTTTTCATTTCATCCTCCTAACAGTGTCTTTTGCTGAGCTACAGTTTTTAATCTATCGAAGGTAAATATATGTGGTTTTTTTTTATTGATCATGTTTTTGGTGTCATAGCTAGAAACTTTTACTAAGCCCTAAGTCCTGATGATTTCCTCCCACATAGTCTTCTAACAGTTTTATAGTTTTACATTTTACATTTGAATCTATGATTTCGGGCTAATTTTTTTATGAAGTGTGACACTTACATTGACATTCAATTTATTTTTTCCATATGAGTGATCCAATTGTTCCAGCACCATTTATTGAAAAGACTTTCCTTCATCCATTGAATAGTTTTTGTACCTTTGTAAAAAAAAGTTAGTTGGCTATACTTTTGTGGGGCTATTTCTGGGCCCTCTCTTCTGTTTCACTGATCTGTGTTTCCATCCCTTCATCAGTACCACATTGTTTTGATTCCTGTAGTTAAATAAAAAGCCTGGAAAACAGGTAGATTGATTTCTCCCATTTTATTCTTTGTCAGAATTGTTTTTGGCTATTGTAGATCCTTTGTTCTTCCACGGATATTTAAGAATAACTTTCCCTATATCTACAAAAAAATTCTTGCTGAGATTTTAGTAGAAATTATATTAAGTCTGTATATCAACTTGTGAAGAATTGATATTTTTACTGCATTGAGTCTACCCAACCATAAACACAGTATCTGTCTCCATTATTTAGATCTTCGTTGACTTCTTTTCATCAACATTCTCTAGCTTTCCGCATGCAAGCCTTGTACATGTTTTGTTACATTTGCACCTAAATATTTCACTTTCTGAGTGAAATACTGCATTTTCAATTTGTTTCATTATGTTCATTTGTAGTACATAAGAATACAGCTGATTTTTGCGTGTTGTTTTGTGTCCCGTAACCTTGCTGAAGTCACTTACTACTTCTAGAAGTATTTTTTTAAAGATTTATTTATTTGAGAGTGAGCACAAGCTGGTGGAGAGGCAGAGGGAGAGAGAGAAGCAGGCTCCCCACTGAGAGTCCAACGTGGGGCTCGATCCCAGGACCCTGATCTCATTTCACTGGAGACTTTCATGTAATCCCTTCCATGAGATCAGGGGTCATGACCTGAGGTGAAGGCAGACGCTTAATCAACTGAACCACCCAGGTGCCCCTTATTCTAGAAGCTTTTGTAGAGGGTCCTAGGGATTTTCTATCTGGACCATCATGTTACCTGCAAGTAGGGTCAGTTTTATTTCTTCCTTTTCAATCTCTATGCCTTTTGTTCTTTTTTTCTTGCCTCATTGCACTGGCAAGAATTTTCATTACTTGGCGCCTGGATGGCTCAGTCGTTAAGCGGCCGCCTTTGGCTTAGGTCATGATCCTGGGGTCCTGGGATCGAGCCCCACATTGGGCTCCCTGCTCAGCGGGAAGCCTGCTTCTCCCTCTCCCACTGCCCCTGCTTGCGTTCCCTCTCTCTGTGTGTCTCTCTCTGTCAAATAAATAAATAAAATCTTAAAAAAAAGAAGAATTTTCATTACTATATTGAATAAGACTGGTGATAGTTGACATCCTTGTGTTGTTCCTGATATTAGGGGGCAAACATTCAGTCTCTCACTATTAAGTACGATGTTAGTTATAGTTTTTTCGTAGATCTTATTTTTAGCAAGTTGACAAAAGTAACCTTTATTCCAGGTTTTCTAAGAGTTTGCTTTTTTTTTTAAGATTTTATTCATTTATTTGACAAAGAGAGAGATCACAAGTAGGCAGAGAGGCTGGCAGAGAGAGAGAGAGGAATCAGGCTCCCTGCCGAGCAGAGAGCCCCATGTGGGGCTCGATCCCAGGACCCTGAGATCATGACCTGAGCCGAAGGCAGAGGCTTTAACCCACTGAGCCACCCAGGTGCCCCTAAGAGTTTGCTTTTTTTAAATCATGAATGGCTGTTGGATTTTATCAAAACCTTTTTCTGCATCAATTGATATGATCGTGTGATATTTTTTTCTTCCATGGCCTGTTAACATGGTAAATTATACTGATTGATTTTCAAATATTGAACTAGTTTTGCATTCCTGGAACAAATGCCACTTGGTCATGGTGTATAATTCTCTTTGTATGTTGCTGAATTACATTTGCTAATATTTTGCTAAGAATTTTTGCATCTATGCTCAGGAGGGATATTGGTCTGTAGATTTTTCTACACTTTTTTGGCTTAGGCAATAGAATGATTCATTGAGAAAACATCCTATTTCAAATACAGGTGATGACAAAATGTGCAAAATTTGCTATGCAAACCACGTGTAAACTAGTGGGAAAACATGAGCACGTCAACGACATATTTTTTGTACTCTTTGTCTACTTTCCATATCAGGCTTTAGGGAATAAATTAGGAAGAATTCCCTCATCTATTTCCTGGGAGAGATAGTGTGCCATTGGTGTTAATTCTTCTTGAAAAGTTGGTTGAAGTCTCCAGTGAAACCATTTGGCCTAGAGATTTATATTTCAAGAGTTGTTTTTTAACTCGCAAATTGCATTTCCTTAATAGTTATGAGGCTATTCAAATGAACTATTTCATATTGGAAGAGTCGTGGTGGTTTGTACTTTTTGAGGAATTGGTCCATTTCATCTAAGTTCTCAAATCTATTATTGTATTTCTTTATTATTCTTTTGATGTCTGCAGGGTCTTTGGTGTTATCCCCATTTCATTCCCGATATTAATCATTTGTGTCTCTGATTTTTTTTCTTTGTCAATATTGCTAAAGGTTTGTTTATTTTATTATTCTTTTTGGAAAACCAGCCTTCTGTTTCATTATTTGTTTTTTTTTTTCTGTTGTTTTTCTGTTTTCAATTTCATCGATTTCTGCCCCCGCTTTCATTATTTCCTTTCTTGCACTAGCTTCGGGTTTATTTTGTTCTTTTCTAATTTCTTTTTTTTTTTTTTTAGGATTTTTATCTTTAAGTAATCTCTACACCCAGCGTGGCGCTCAAACTTACAACCCTGAGATCAAGAGTCACATGCTCCACTGACTGAGCCAGCCAGGCGCCCCTTCTTTTCTAATTTCTTGAGATGAGAGTTTAGATTATTGATCTGAGGCTTTTTCTCTTTCACTTAGAAACATTTAGTGCCATAAATTTTCCTTGTAGCACTGCTGTAGTTTATGGAGCAGAGTCCTCTGCACTGGTTATCGAATCTCAGGGGAGGCCTCCAAACACTTTGGCCTACTACGACTTAGTATCAGAGTCACCAAGGAAAACACAGTCCAATGAAACACTGAATGGAACAATGCCTTACTTGCCTAGAGAAGAGACAAAGCAAGGTCAGCATCGGTAGTATGCATCCTTTCCTCATAGCTAGCGGGTCCCCTGGCAACCAAATGGCAAGTCAGCATAGGAAAAGATCCTTCACTCCATTACTTCGCAAAAAAATCTAAATTAAACTAAACTAAGATACTATTCACACCCCTCTCATATTGCAGTAGAAGGACCCCACCCACTCTCCCACGGAGTCGGAAATATTGAAAGCTAAGGGCATGTCTAAGAGCCACTGACGTGCAAACTTAAGCAGAACAAAACACCACACACTGAGTTCAAAATAGGGAAAGTTAGGGAGCGCCTGGGTGGCTCAGTCGTTAAGCATCTGCCTTCAGCTCAGGTCATGATCCCAGGGTCCTGGGATGGAGCCCCGCATCAGGCTCCCTGTTCTTTGGGGAAGCCTGCTTCTCCCTCTCCCACTCCCTCTGCTTGTGTTCCCTCTCTTGCTGTCTTTCTCTCTCTCTGTCAAATAAATAAATAAAATCTTTTTTTAAAAATAGGGAAAGATATTCCCACACAAGGCAGTAGCCCAACAGGGGCTGTGTGGGCTCTTTGTCTCTTGATAAGGAAATGTTCCAGGCCCAAGGTCCGTATTTTTTTAAGATTTTTTTTTTAATTGATTTGAGAAAGAGAGAGAGACAGAGAGAGTACAAGCAGGGGGAGAGGCAGAGGGAGAAGCAGACTCCGTGCTGAGCTGGGAGTGGGATGGGGGGTGGGGGCTTGATCCCAGAACCTGGAGATCATGACCCGAGCCAAAGTCAGAACTCAACCATCTGAGCCACCCAGGCGCCCCAAGGTCCATTCTTAATATGGTCAAGGGGAAGATTCAAAGATTATATCAGGATGCCTGTGGCTCAGTTAGTTAAGCGGCTGCCTTCGGCTCGGGTCATGATCCCGGGGTCCTGGGATCGAGTCCTGCATCAGGCTCCTTGCTCGGCGGGGAGCCTGCTTCTCCCTCTCTCTGCCTGCCTCTCTGCCTACTTGTGATCTCTCTCTCTCTCTATGACAAATAAATAAAATAAAAAATCTTCAAAAAAATTATATGTCTGAGACTGTATCCTACAAATTTTGATATATTTTAATTTTTATTCAGTTCAGTATATTTTTTTAAAATTTACCTTGAGACTTCCTCTTTGAGCTGTGTATTATTTAGAAGCATATTGTTTAGTTTCTTTTTTTTTTCTTTTTTTTATTAACATATAATGTATTATTTGCCCCAGAGTACATGTCTGTGATTCATCAGGCTTACACATTTCACAGCACTTACCATAGCACCAACCTTCCCCAATGTCCATAACCCTGTAAGTATTGGGGGATTTTCCTGTTACCTCTTTGTTTTGATTACTAGTTTCATTCCACTGTGGTCAGAGAACATACTATATATGATTTTAATTCTTTTACATTTGTTGAGATTTGTCATATGGTCTAGGATATGGTCTATATGACATATTTTCTGTGGGCATTTAAAAAGAATGCATATTCTGTTACCGTTGGTTGGAAAGTTCTGTAAATGTTGCTTAGATCTTCTTGGCTAATGATATTTATGAATTCTTTGATAACCTTGCTGATTTTCTGTCTAATTGTCCTTTCAGTTGTTGAAGGAAAGGTATTGAAGTCTCCAACTGTAATGGTGATTTTCGCCTATTTCCCCTTTCAGTTTTATCAAGATTTTCTTCACATATTTTGCAATTCTATTGCATGGTGCATACACATTAAAAATTGCCGTGTCCTTTTGGTGGACTGACCCTTTTATCATTATGTAATGTCCCTGTCTGTCCTTGGTAATTTTCTTTATTATAGTATCCAATATTAATAAATCCACTCCTGCTTCCTTTTGATCAACGTTTGCATGAGACATCTTTCCCATCCTTTTACTTTTGACCTACATATATCATTATATTTGAAGCACATTTCTTGTAGACAGTATATAGCTGGGTCATGATTTTGGAAATAAAACCTGCTACTTTCTGTCTACATTTGGTGCATTTATACCATTTACACTTTATGTAATTGTTTATACATTAAGGTGTAAGTCTGTCGTATTTTGTGTTTTCTGTTTGTTCTGTTTTCTCTCTCTCTCTCTCTCTCTCTCTTTCCCCTTCTTTGGGGTATTTGAACATTTTTATTTATTTAGAGATTTTATTTATTTATTTGACAGAGAGAGAGAGAGATCACAAGTAGGCAGATAGGCAGGCAGAGAGAGAGAGGAAGCAGGCTCCCCACTGAGCAGAGAGCCCGATGCGGGGCTCGATCCCAGGACCCTGAGATCATGACCCAAGCCAAAGGCAGAGGCTTTAACCCACTGAGCCACCCAGGCGCCCCGTATTTGGACTTTTTAAAGAATTCCACTTTGATTATCTAGTGTTTTCAGGAGGTTCTCTTTATATAACTTTTTATTTAACCTGATATTCTATGCATTGTGTAATACATACACAACTTATCAGAGTCCACTGGTATCATTTTACCAGTTCCAGGGAAGTGTGGAAACCTTACTTACCTCATGTCCCTTTATCCTCCCCTACTTAAAATATAATGGTCTTAAGTATTTCCTTTACCTGCACTGAGCACCACATAAGATGGTGTAAGAATTTTCACTTCAACTGTCGAACGTAATTTAGAAAACTTAGGAGAAGGAAAGCGTATTATATTTACCTATATTTTCGCTCTTCCCATGTTCTTTCTTCCTTGCTGATGTTCTAAGATTCCTACTTCTATTATTGCCCTTCTGGTTAGAGAACTTCCGGTAGCCATTCTTTTACAGTAGGTCTCCTGGTAACAAATTTTTAGTTTTCCTTCTTCCAAAGCTGTCTTGACAGCTCTTTGATTCCTGGAGGATATTTTCTATGGGTATAGGATTCGAGGCTAATGATTCTTTTCTTTCAGCACTTGAAAAGTGTTGTGCCATTTCCTTCTGTTCGTAGTGGCATCTTCTGCCAATAGAAGGTTGTTTCGTCGACGTTGAAAATCTATTGTTGAGCGTAACCACTTTGAGTAATTATCTTAGCGGAATCTTCTAGATAATTGGCTGCAGCTTCCATACCAGCACTTGCAGCTTCACCTTACACTTTTATGTTATGGAGACGGCTTCTTTCCTTAAAATGCACGAACCAACAGGGCGCCTGGAGGGCTCTGTCAGTTAAGCGCCTGCCTTCGGCTCAGGTCATGATCCCAGGGTCTTGGAATCGGGCCCCTGCATCAAACTCCCTGCTCAGGGGGGAGTCTGCTTCTCCCTGTGCCTCCCGCCCTGCTGGTGCTCTCTCTCAAATGAATAAATAAAACCTTTAAAAAAAAAAAGTCGTGAACCAACCTCTTCTAGCTTCAGACTTTCCTTCTGCAGCTTCCTCGCCTCTGTGAGCCTTCAGAGAACTGAAGAGAGTTAGGACCTCGCTCTGGATTAGGCTTTGGTTTAAGGGATTGCTATGGCTAGTTTATAGGGCTGTGGTTCGTGGCACCCCCAAACAATTACAATGATAACATCAAAGATCACTGACCACAGGTCACCATAATAAATATAATAATAATGAAAAAGTTTGAAATATTATGAAGGATTACCAAAATGTGACACAGAGACATGAAGTGAGCAGTTGCTATTTGGAAAAATGGCGCCGACAGACTTACTTGACAGAGTTGCCATAAACCTTCAATTTGTAAAGACTTCAATACCCGGGAAGCACAATAAAATGAGGTGTGCCTGTATTTCTTTGCTGGGATTTTCTGTTGTGTCATCTGCGTTAAGCATTTTTCATAATTGCCCAGTGAAGCATGTTTATGATGGCTGCTCTAAAATCCTTGTCAGATGGGGCGCCTGGGTGACTCAGTCCACTGGGCGTTGGACTCTTGATTTTGGCTGCGGTCATGGTCTCAGGGTCGTGATTGAGCCCTGTATCGGGCTCCGCGCTCAGCAGGGAGTCTGCTTGGCATTCTCTCTCCCTCTCCCTTTGCTGTCAGTAATGGTGGTGGGACCCCAGTGTTTTTGTGGTGTTTGGGCCCGAATGGAGCCATCGTTGTCTCAAAGTTTTCAGTCTTAGTAGACTGCCTCTTTCCTGGTCCTTTGACTAGAAAGAACAGGCTTTTCTGGGGGCAGTTTGTGGCCCATTGGCCTTTCTAGGTTGCTGGCTTCTCCAGCACCAAGTCTAGGCTAGATGTGGCTGAAAGAAAACCAAGAGAACTCACTGCCACGTCATTTTGGGGGTCTTAAGATCCCTAGCCAATCTGGCCTCTTCTCTCCACCTTCTAGCATCTTCCTTTGTTTTATTTCTTTTGAAGATTTTATTTATTTATCTGAGAGAGAGTATGAGGGAGAAAGAGAGAGAGAGGGAGAGAAAGAGAGAGAGAGAGAGAGAGAGAGAACAAGCCAGAGGGAGAGGCAGAGGGAGAAGCAGACTCCCCATTAAACAGGGAGCCTGATGTGGGGCTCAATCCCAGGACCCTGGGATTATGACCTGAGCTGAAGGCAGGCGCTTAAATGACTGAGCCACTTAGGCACCCCTCTCTCTGTTGTATATATAATGTCCACACTTTTTAGTTGTTTTAGCAGAAAGAATAGGTAACCTAATATCTACTTCGTCTCCAGAAGAGGAAGTCCCCATAATTATGATTTTGAAGGCTTCATGTAATTTCATGCATTTGTGCTGGTTTTATTTGTGTATATTGAATGGCCCTAAAAATGTATGCAAACGTTTATGTACTTTTTTATTGTATATTTTATTATTAAAAATGGAACACTTCGGACTCAATTTCCACCTCAATAATTATATTTCTAGATATGCTTTCATTTTCTTACGTTTGCCTGGTGTATTGTATATTTTTAAAATCTTTAATTATGACATAATACAGGAAACTGCGCACATGATGCATTTAGCTTGATGATTTTTTTAAGAAGATTTTATTTACTTATTTGACAGAGAGACACAGCAGGAGAGGGAACACAAGCTGGGGGAGTGGGAGAGGGAGAAGCAGGCTCCCCGCTGAGCAGGGAGCCCGCTATGGGGCTCGATCCCAGGACCCTGAGATCATGACCTGAGCCGAAGGCAGATGCTTAACGCCTGAGCCACCCAGGCTCCCCTAGCTTGATGATTTTTTAACAGACTGAGTGAACTTGCACAATCGCCACCTAGATATAGAAATACAACATCACTAGCACCCAAGAAATACCCCCTTGTGTTCCTTTCCAATCACTAACCTCCTCCCAAGGGGTACCAACAGCCTGACTTCTAATAGCATAAATTAGCTTTACATGGTTTTGAAATTTTTATAAACATAATCATACAGTGTTGATTTATTGCTCTTTTGGGTCTGGCTTCTTTGGCCAATGGAATATTCATAAGATGAGATTCTTGCCTGTTGTGCATAGTAATTTGTTCGTTCTTGTTACTGTATAGTACTTGTTTATCCATTCTGATGTTGATGGGCATTTGGATAATTTGCAGTTTTGAACAAAGCCACTCTGAACATCATCTTGTCTTTCAACCAAAATATGTCCACCTTTCTCCTGAGTGGAAGAGCGGGGTCATAGACTATTACATGTATTCAGCTTTTTTTTTTTTTTTTTAAAGATTTTATTTATTTGAGAGAGAGAGAGAGATCACATGAGCAGGAGGAGGGGTAAAGGGAGAGGGAGAAGCAGACTCCCCACTGAGCAGGGAGCCCGATACTGGGCTCGATCCCAGGACCCCAGGATCATGACCTGAGCTGAAGGCAGACGCTTAACCGACTGAGCCGCCCAGGCGCCCCTGTGTTCAGCATTCATAGATAACACCGAACAGTTTTACAAAGTGTTTGTACTACCGTATGCCCCTCAAAAACGATCTGTGAGTTTCCATTGTTCATATCCTCACCAGCTCTCTTGGTTATTTTCCATCTTTTCCATTTTTAGCCATTTCTGGTGGTTACGAAAGAGTGTCTGATTGTGGTTTAATTCATATATCCTTGCTAACTAATGAAGCTGAGCATCTTTTCCTATGCTTATTTGCCACTTGGCATATCTTCTTTGGGAAGTGCCTGTTCCCTGCGAGTTTTTCCTATGGCTCCTATTGATTTCTAGGAATTCTTATATATTAGAGATATGAATTGTCAGATACCAGTATTGCAGTCATCTTCTCCCACTGTGGGATTTGCCTTGTCACTCTTAATTTTGTCTTCTGATGAGCCAAGGTCTTTCATTTTAGTGTAGTCCAATTTTTAAAAAATATTTTATTTATTTATTTGACTGAGAGAGACAGAGATCACAAGTAGGCAGAGGCAGGCTGAGAGAGGGGGAAGCAGGCTCCCCGCTGAGCAGAGAGCCCGATGTGGGGCTCGATCCCAGGACCCTGAGGTCATGACCTGAGCCGAAGGCAGAGACTTTAACCCACTGAGCCACCCAGGCGCCCCTACTGTAGTCCAATTTAATAACCTTTTATTCTATCAGATATCAAAACTTGATATGAAGCACAGTAATTAAGACACTATAGTAGTGGTCCACAAATATACAAATAGACCAACAAAAACGCAGAGTCCAGGAATGAACCTCTACATAGACAGTCACAAAGCAACACTGCAGAGTATTGGAGAAAGGATAGTCTTTCCAATAAGCCATGCTGGATCACCTTGATATCATATGGAAGAAATGAATCAATCTTTTTAAAAAAAAATTTTATTTGCATATTTGATAAAGAGAGAGAGCACGCGCACAAGCAGGGGGAGGGGCAGAGGGAGAGGGAGACGGAGACTCCCCACTGAGCAGGGAGCCCGACCTGGCCTGGGGCTCGATCCCAGGACCCCAGGATCATGACCTGAGCCAAAGGCAAACGCTTAACCGACTGAGCCACCCAGGTGCCCCTGGAAGCACTGAATCTTGACCCTAGCACATTCCACACACCAGAATCCTTCCCAAGAAGGCTATAAATCTAAATGTAAAAGATAGGACAATCCAAATTTAGAAGGAAACACTGAACATCTTTATGACCCTGAGTTTTCCTAACTAAGACATAACGAGGGCCAACCGTAACAGAAAGCACGACAAATAGCATGGCGTGTTTCTGTCCAGCGCTTCATTTCACATCTTTGTCTTTCTGTTTTAGATATGTGGCACCCGTGTTTTGTTTTGTGAACCAATCGCAGTGTCTTATCTTTTATGGCAGGAGTCAGCTCATTCAATTTAGTTGATTTATGACATACTAAATTTCGTGCCTTCTATTATTTTATGCTTACTATTTATTTGACTTGGTTGGCATTTCCACTCTTTTCCTTTTCCTCTTTTTGCTGGTTTGGTCACATTTCTCATTCCCCTCTGGGTCTGTATTATCTTGGAATTCTGATCGTTTGGAATTTTGATTATTTTTATCAATTTCCGCTAGTAGTTGCCTTCACCTTCCTTACAAATATAATCATCTATATTTTCTCTGTTACTAGATCCAATAATGTTGTAATCATTTTTGGATCTAGGAATAGAGGTGCGTGATTTGCCTTCCCTTCCTTATTTTACTCAGTAGATTTTTTCCCACGCTATTTTAAAATTTCCACTTAATAATAATCTTATTTATTCCATATGCCCAGTTACATTATTTTTCTCTATTCAGATATAACTATGTATTACAAGAATCATTTCTCAAGACTGCTTTCCTCTGGTTTTCGAAGTTTCTGTTACTATTCAATTTATAATTGCTTAGGCTATTCTCTTGAATATTCTTTTTTTTAAAGATTTTATTTTTTATTTATTTGACAGAGAGAGAGAGAGAGAGATCACAAGTAGGCAGAGAAACAGGCAGAGAGAGGGGGGAAGCAGGCTCCCTGTGAGCAGAGAGCCCGACGTGGGGCTCGATCCCAGGACCCTGAGATCATGACCTGATCCAAAGGCAGAGGCCTTAACCCACTGAGCCACCCAGGTGCCCCACCCTTGAATATTCTCTTGAGCTAGGAATGGTGGCATTTAATGTTATAAATGCTTTTATGTCTAAAATTGTCTTTTGCTCTGACAGACGAATAGCATCTAGGAGAAACTAAGCATCTAAGAAAACCAATCTAGGATTGGTTTAAAATTCTCGGATCTCAGCCCCTTTCTCTTAGTAATTTGTAGATATTTTCTCCTAATATGATTCCTATCATTGCAAACAATAAGTCTAGTTGCCATCGTGAGCTCTTTCCATTGTAAATAACATGTCATTTCTGCCTGGAAGTGGTTTAGGTTTTCTTTTTATCCTCTAAATTCAATGCCACATCAGGTTTGGGGTTGATTCGGTTCTTCTGGGAGTCGAGGATTGGGGGGATTTCTTTGGGGGAAGGATCAATGAGGTAGGGTCCAATAGGATTAGATAATCTAAAGCCTATATATGTGATTCACAACGGGGCAGTGAGCGATTGAGCGACAGTCTTGGGAAATTCTTGAGGTTTTATAAGAGTTGGACATGTAAGTATCTGAAGTCATCGATTAGCCCACAAAAGTTATTGATTGCACACTGAGGTGGCGAACGATTGCTTGCAAGCCTGGGAATACAAGTTTTGGGGAGTCAATTCTGGTGGCCCTATACGAGTCATGGAGTGAGACCTATGGATATCGGTAAATGCAGGACTGTGTGAGTTAGTATGTGATAGACTATTACCGAAGGTTTTATGAGAGTCACTAATTCTATATATGGGCTGTGAGCTGTGGGGCCCTATGGGAGGTCAGGTTTGGTCCCCAAAGGGCATTGAGTGGATCCGTGCTTGGTTTTTCTATTGAGGTCGTATTGCCTATGTTGGTGATTATTTGGGGAGCCTATGGACACCATCTGGGACACGGTTTTATCAAGCAGCGTGGGTTACTGACTTAGGAGCCTGTACAGACATGCTGGTTTTCGGTGCCCAGATGGGAGTTGGGGGAGGGAGGCAGTGAGTTCCTGTTTTCATCTATGGCAGAAGACGGTGGGCTCTCTCAATTGCCCAGAGCATACACTGAATTGTCCAGGAGCTCAGTTTATCCACATGGGGCATGATCACCCCTTGCCAGCGCACTTTAAGGGCAGCAGGAAATGGAAATAATATTTTGTTGTGACCTCCCATGTGTGGCTTAGTAGTTCAGAAAATGTACCTTGGGGGCAGGCATACCTGGATTTGAGTCCCTGTCCTTCTCCCGATCTGAGTGATCTTAGAGCAAATTTCTTAATATCTCCGAACATCTCTATCTGATGATAAACGGGAATACCACTCCTAGAATACTGAGTTCACAGGATGAGTCTGAAAATTAAATGAGGTACCTGCTTTGCGCCTTGTAATAGTAGCAATGTTTAATCTCAACGGGAATATGTTCCAGGTGCCAAGTAGGAATGAGCGCTTGGGAGGCATCGTATCATTTAATTCTAACAACCCTATGAGACAGATGTTTTCATCCTCAGTTTTAAGATGAAGCAACTCAGGCTACAGTGACTTCCCCCAGATTCTAGCTAGAAGATCTGGAATTCCAACCCTCATTCATTTTATACCAAGTCTTAGGGGTATATATATATATTTTCATATTATACGCTAACACTTGGTGTTGGTTTTGCTGAACTTCTCTTTTTCACAGTATCCAGCACAGAGAGCTGCCCCCTCGGTGCCCCCCGGAGGCATTTGTGGGGAGAATGGTGAATGACTGACCTCGTGGACACTGGCTTGCCAGGGTTTCTTGGAGTCTCTGCGGAGCACCCGGGCCAGACCCCGTAGTGGAGGCTGCAGGACCTACCTCCCGGCCCCAGGAGCTCTGACTGGGGCCCCGGCTGCACACCTGGCTTCAAGCTCCTGCGAACAGCGGAGTCATCAGCAAGAGAGCCTGGAAAGCCAAAGCCCAGCGGGAACATGCCAGCTAACCAGAGCTCTCCTCAGTGGTCCTCGGTCGTGGCTGCAGAGGGACATGGCACCTTCTGTGAGGTGAGGAGGGAAAGGACTCCAGGGACCGGGATTCATTCAGTGAGGAGGCAGCCCTGACCTGTCCCCAGGGCCACAGGGCCTTCCCTGGGGAAGGCGGGTCACAGAAGTGGCAGATTCCAAGATTCCAAGGTACCGGGTGACCGCCCTCCGGCTGTCAGTACCACGTCGCCAATGTCCCACCATCCAGAGCCCTGTGTGTTTCAGTGGACATGTGATGGAGGGAAGGTGGGATGGGAGGGTCACCCCACATCCGGGGTCCTAGCCAGGGAGATGCCACCCCTGACCCCCAGCACAGACCCTGCACTCTCCATGGGCTCTTAGTAGATGCTTAGCTGATGACTCCCTCCCATCCCCCAGCCTCCTTTCCCCCTTGTCTCTGGGGATTTGCTGATTTCTCCTCTATCCTGATCTAGGGCAGAAAAATCCCTTTTCTCCGGAACTGAGAGGTTGGCAGGGTAATAGGGCAACAGTAGGATGCAGGGTCCTTCTAGTTCTTCCTCCTCCTTTCAAAGGTAATAAAATGGCCTGAGAACGGACATGACTTGCCAAGACCAAGCTACGCACTAAAATTTCCCTTTAAGCATCTGGGTGGCACAGTCTGTTGGGCGTCTGCCTTTAGCTCAAGTCATGATCTGCAGGTCCTGGGATCGAGCCCCATGTCTGCTTCTCCCTCTCCATCTGCCCCTCCCGCCCCCTGCTTATGTTCTTTCTCTTTCTCTCTCAAATAAATAAAGAAAATATTTTTTTAAAAAAATCCAAAGGGGCGCCTGGGTGGCTCAGTGGGTTAAAGCCTCTGCCTGCGGCTCAGGTCATGATCTCAGGGTCCTGGGATCGAGCCCCACATAAGGCTCTCTGATCGGCAGGGAGCCTGCTTCCCTCTCTCTCTCTGCCTGCCTCTCTGCCTACTTGCCTACTTGTGATCTCTCTCGGTCAAATAAATAAATAAAATCTTAAATAAATAAATAAATAAATATTAAAAATCCAAAGAAAAATAAATAAAAATTCCCCCTTGAGAATCTGGAAACAGGGGAAGACGATGAGAGGGTCAGACCCTGCCCGACAGCTCCCTTCTTCAGACCTTCGTGTGGATGCTGTCACCTCCGGGACGAGCTTCTGGTCACAGAGGCTCAGGGTCACGTGGTCATTAGGAGAGTCAGCTTTAAAAAAATTATTTCGAGTTTTATTGTTTCATAATTTCAGTATTCCACAATAAAATGTTAGCAGATGCAGGTAAACACATAGAAGAGAAGGAAACATTACTTGTGATTCCAGCATGACCCAGAGCTAACCAGTGTTAACATTCAGCTGTATTTGCTTTCAGTCGATTCTTCCATCATCCGCACACGCGCGTGCGCGTGTGTGTGGGTGTATGTGTGGGACCGTGGCTCTGCATACATACCACACACGTACACATTCTATAGCTCAAGTTTAAAAATGGCATCACAGTATTTGGTTGCCTCCTTTTTAATTCGACAGCTTAACATGATTTTCTAGGCATTAAATATTTTTTCTTCATATCCGCGCAACGCACAGCCTTATGTCCTTTGGATAAACTTGAATTAATTTAACCAATCCGCTGTATGTGCGTGTAGGGTGCTTCCGGTTTTCTGTTGTGATTAACACTGCTGTGGGAAAATTCCCGCACTTAAGTCTTTGGCCCAAGTCACTGAAATTATATCTGGGTCAAAGGTATAAAGGCTTTGAATGGTAAACGAATTGCTGCCTAACCATAGTGCCTGCCACCCATGGAAGTGTTTAGTCTCCATCATACCAATCGCAGACCCACAATTTGGGGCCACAACAACATGGTCCTCCCCCAGTCTTTCTGCAGGTGGCCTCTTGCCCAGCTGGTGTGGGGGAATTTCTAGATGAAAGATTCTGGGCTCTACAGGGCACATTTCTCCGCTCATCTCTTCCTCCCTAACCACAAGACCTCTGACGCTTTGCAAGAAGAGATGGAAATGACCAAGACCCTGTTGAATGTTATTTATTCACTTATTTATTTGTTGGGTTTTGGGGTTTTTTCCATCAGATGTCAGGGAGCAGGGAATGGACAGAGGTGCCAAAGAACCGGAAAAAGTGTCCCCGGAGGTAGGGAACAGCCGGCAGGACCAGGAAATAGTGGCTGAAGCTGGAAAATAGGCAGAAGGGTCAGTAAGAGAAAGAGGGATGAGGAACAGCTGAAGGGACCACGGTGCTCTCACTGGAGATGGAGGATAGCCCAGGGGCCCAGGCGACAGATGAGAGTGCGGTGGAACAGAGGAAACAGGAAACAGAAGACCAGAAGCCAGGGGCAGCAGAGAGACCAAGAAATAGTCATCGGGGACTGGAGAAGTGGAGAGCAGGGAAAAGCCAGCAGATCCAAGAACAATAAGAGGGGTATCAAAATAGGAGGGGGGACTAGAAGGTAGAGGGACCAGATAGCAGCTAGAGGGAGCAAGGACCATCCAGAGAGATGAGAAAACAGAAAATCTGGCTAAAATGGAAAAAGCAGATGGGTTCGGCGTTCTGGGCAAGAGCCTGTGGGACAAGCGACTTCACAAGGCACCAGGGTTTAGGGAAGAATCCGAGGGGATGGGGAAAGGTAGAGATACCAGGGAACAACAACAACAAAAAAAAAAAAATAGGAAAGAATGGGAAGGGAGTGGATAGCAGCCAGAGGAAGCAGGGACCAGCTGCTGAGGCTATAAACAGGTGGAGGGGTGGGGAGGGGACAGACCCATGGGACATTTGGAAAGACAGAGAAAGGCCTCCCAGGCTGAGGAGTAGCTGAGGACATCAGGAGCCACGTGGAACAAGGAATAGTCTCTGAGGTCAGGGAAGAGCCAGAGGGAACAGCAAAGCTGTACTGGGCACGGGGTGTCCGCTAGAGGTCCCGGGGGCCAACCAGAGGACTAGGAAACAACAAAGTGGGCATTAAAAGTTTATCTGGTGTTGGAGAGCAGCCTGACGGACCAGAGAATAGCTAGAGGGATTAGAGAAGAGCCGGAAGGCATAGTATGCCCTCCTGAGGCCAGTTAGCAGCTAGAGGCCCCATGTAACAGGCACTGGGGTTAAGGGCCAGTTGCAGAAGCCAAGGAGAGGCTGAGGAACAACCAGAGTTCCCTGGAATAGGGTGACAGGGGTTTCCTGGGATGGGGACTTCAGTGCTAAAATAGGGGAAGTCCTGGGCAAAAGGG
>CM052801.1:36428861-36517310 GCA_028533885.1 Nasua narica | reverse complement strand
CCCCCGCCCCCACCTCCCTAAACCAGATGCAGGAGTGTCAAGTGAGGGTGTACTAGAAATGCATTCCAGATCTGCCCAAGGCACAGGGAAGAATTGGGACTGGACAGCAGTCGGGGGCTCAAAGGGCAGTCAGTCTGCGTCAAGTAGAAGGAATAAGAAAAGCTCATCGGGACGAGGGAACAGCCAGATGGACTAGGGCACAATCTGAAGAATGAAGCCACAGGCTAAGGATCAGCTAGAGGGAAAACTGTCGAAGGAAACACAGGACAGTCAGAGGCACCAGGGAGCAGTCAAAGGGAAGAAGAAACAGGAAGCACAGAACAGTTAGAGGAACCCAGGGACAATCCAGAAAGGGACCACGCAGAAGGAGCAAGCAACATTTAGAGGGAACAGTAAACGGAGGGACCAAGGAAGAGTCAGATGGGGACCAGGCTGAGGGAATAAGGACCAGCAGAGTTAGCAGCAGGGAGAAGAGACAGGAGTGGTCAGGGTAAGCAGGGGAAAGCCAGAGGGAGCAGGGACAGGCCGGGACAGGGTGTAGGAGGGCAGGGTCATATCACAGGAGGGGATGTGGAAGCGTTCACCGGCAGCAGTGAGGCAAGCCCGGAAGTGGGGGGACTGAGCCCTAAGCCAGCTGCAGGATGGGCCGGAGCTGAGGGCCAGGAAACACAACGGACAACGAGTGGTCAATCCGGGCAGCGCAGAGGGGCCCCGGGGATGAGAGCAGGTAGTGTGTTGGCTCCGATGATCCGGAAGGGAGACAGGAGAGCCGTGAGGAGCTAGAGTGGGGATCCTCACCTCGGATGAGGAAGTCCTTGCAGGGGTCCTGGTGGTGGCAGGCACACGTGCCATCCTCCCTGGTAGGAATGGAACAGGAAATCAAACCTTTCCATGGGTGGAGGGTGAGGCGGGTGAATCTGGGTGAGTCCGTGTTAGCAGCTTTCTACCCATATTTCTGGCGCCAAAATCCCCCTCCCAGAGCTTCTGTTTTTGCGGGGAAAGGGGCTCAAAGAGGGGCGTCCGCGGGCGGCATACTTTGTGTATATTCACCTTGTGTGCGTCCATGCTGAGAATGCCTGTCGTGGGCTTTGGGCACTTTCATTGAAGATGGGGCCTTCGTGACTCCCAGGGAGGGAGGGACTGATTGAGGGTGGTCTTGTGCCCCCCAGCTGGGGCCACTGGAGTTGTTAAAATGTTTTAACAGTGTCAAATGATAGAGTATTTTCATTCTCGCATACTGATTGGTAGATAGCCGCTCGTGCCCCGCCCCCTGAGGCTCCTCCCCCTCCTGTTGCCCACACACCTGCGGGTCTGTCCCCGTCTGTCCCTGGGTAGCTGGCCAGCTGCTCCTTAGGATGGGCGGGCAGAATGAGAGCTTCCCTCCAGCCTGACCCCAGGGCCCCCCCACCCTGGCTGGCTGCCCTTGGGTGATGAAGGGGGTACAGGTCAGGTGTGTTGCTAGGGGCTCAAGTGGAGGTCCTCCTCTCGGCAACCCTCAGGGCTGTGTTCAGGAGAGCTGGTTGGGGGGGGGGGTGCGGAGTGCTGGGCACAGCCCAGGGTTTGTGGGGCCGCCTCCAGAAGCTGCTGGTGCTGGAGAAGGTACTATGGGTTCCCTGCACGCTTGGGGCCCCTGAACATTCACCAACAAGGGGAGGCAAACCTGGGCCCCCGGAGGCCAAAGGGGCTCTCAGTGAATAAAGCTTCTTCACTTCCAAAGAGTCAAATTATTAGGTCTTTTCTTTGATACCCAGCGCACATTCGCTCTCCTTTAGGAAATCCTCACCCACCCCAAGGCCTAAACAAATATTCGCCTAAATTTTCGATGAGGAGTTTCAAAGATTTGGGTTTTGTTTTGTTTTTTTTTTAACTTTTGATTCTTTTGAGATTATTTTATTTTATTTTATTTAAAGATTTTATTTATTTATTTGACAGAGAGAGAGATCACAAGTAGGCAGAGGGGCAGGCAGAGAGAGGGCGGGGAAGCAGGCTCCCTGCTGAGCAGAGAGCCCTATATGGGGCTCGATCCCAGGACCCTGAGACCACGACCTGAGCCAAAGGCAGAGGCTCTAACCGACTGAGCCACCCAGGCACCCCTGAAATAATTTTAAAATGAAGGAGAAGTTACAGGAACCGCACAAAGAACTATGTACCCCCTTCATCCAAAATAACCCATTAACATCTTGCCACATTTGCTTTCATTCCGTTCTCAACGTATACCTGTGTGTTTCTAACTATGTGTCTATGTGCATACACACAGTTTTCTGAACCACTTGAGAGTAATTTGCACTCCCAGTTTTTAGTATTTACCCCTAAATACTTCAAGGCAAATCTCTTAAGAACAAGGACATTCTCTTCTGTAACCACAGTACAGTTTTCAGAACGAAGAAATTTCACATTGATAAGGTAGCATGTATTATCTAATTATCTAATCTACACTGTATAATATACAGGTTCCCCAGCTGTCCCAAGAAGGGCCTTTATAGCATTTTCCCCTGGTCCAGGATCCAATCCAGGTTTATGTACTGTGTTTACTTGTCACATCCCTTTAGTCTCGAATCTGGAAGAGTGCCTCGGCCTTTCCTTGACTTTGATGATACGGACCGTTTGGAACAGAATGTCCCTGAAGTTGGATTTGTTTCTTGCTTCCTCATAATTAGATCTAGGTTATTCCTTTTTTTTTGCTCAGGAGTAGCACAGAAATAATGCCGTGTTCTTCTCATTGCTTCGTGTCAGTAGGCATTCAATATCACTTTAGCCTTTATTGATAATATTAACTCTGATCACCGTGACTGAGACGGCATCTGTCAAATTCTGTGATGTGACTGTCTTTCCCTGCATAATTAATAACTATTTTGTGGGGAGATACTTTGAGGCTATGTAAATATCCTATTTCTCATGCTTCTGGTCACCAATTTTCGCATCCAGCGACAATTCTTGCCTGTAACGATTCATTTATGTGCTGTTTCCCTAATGACATTTTTCTAATCCCGTCATTTGTCCCACACTGATTAGTTGGCATTCCACGGTAAGGCAGAACACCCCTCGCTCTGACTGCTGAAAGTATGATTAGAGGCCAGGCACAAAGAGCACACCTTGACATGTCATTCGTCACTAATAGGAACCAGAGCTTCTTGGAGAAATGACTGATTCCATGGTTAGAGCAGAGAGAGGACAAAATGATCCTGGAAGAACTCATCGTACTGAAAAGTAACAGAGTGCTCAAAAGATGGGGCCATGGCGAAAGGACACGGGAGCCACCTGGAAGGAACTCCTTGTGGCCAAATTTGGGCCAATTTGAGTAGCAAAATAAATAATGATAGCAATAGATGATAACCCACCGAATAAAGTAGGAAGTCACCAGTCCATATAATAGGTGGATAGGTTTGTAGGTAGGCAGACAGAGAGGGAAGAAATAAATGTTTCTTTTTAATAGCATTCTGATCTTTTCTGGTATGCCCACTGGTATGCCAGTCCTTCTGAGGGTAACATTGGTAGCTTGTTAAAACTTCTTATTTTGGAAATAATTGTAGATTTACTGGAAGTTGCAAAGATGGTACAGAGAGGTCTCGTGTAACCCCTCACGCAGTTTCTGCCAGTGGTTACATCCTGCATCACTGAGTGTCACAAACAGGAAACTGACATTGCTACAGTGTGTGTGTAGTTCTCTGCCATTCATGCATTGATTCTTTTTTTTTTAAGATTTTATTTATTTATTTATTTGAGAGAGAGAGAGAGAGAGAGCGAGCATGCGAGGGGAGAAGGTCAAAGGGAAAAGCAGACTCCCTGCTGAGCAGGGAGCCCGATGCGGAACTCGATCCCGGGACTCGATCCCGGGACTCCAGGATCATGACCTGAGCCAAAGGCAGTCGCCCAACCAACCGAGGCACCCAGGCGCCCTTATGTATTGATTCTTGTGCAATGATACAGATACAGAACTATGCCATCACCAAATAAGCCTACTGGCTTTGACATTTTACCAGTTAGAGTGAAGCATAGAAAACTTAGCTGCCTTTAAATCCCTTTACCTTTACCAGGTTATATTATAATACAAGCGTCTTAAATATTTCTCCTACATACACGCCGATCCACCACAGACAATGTAATACCTTTTGCTTTGACCTGCAAACGTAACTTAGAAAACCCGAGAGGAGAAGGAATGTCTATTGTGTTTACTCACATTTTTGCTTTTTCCTTTTTTTTTTCCTGCCTGATGTTACGAGATTCCTTCTCTCATGATCTCCTTTCTGTTTACAGAACTTCCATTGGCCATTCACTTAGGGTACATCTACTGGCCTCAAATTTTCTTAGTTTTCCTTCATCTGAGGATATCTTGACTTCCTTTTCACTTCTTTAATTGCAGCTTTACTGAGATAAAATTTACATACCATACAATTTATCCACTTAAAGCTTTCAACTCACTGGTTTTTATATTTATGGATATGAGCAACCATCAGCACAATCAATTTGACAACAATTTCATCACCTCAAAAAGAAGCCCCATTTCCTTTAGCCATCACTCCTCCCCACCCCGCCACCCCTGTTTCCTGCCTCCCCCAACCCTGAGCAACCACTAATACACTTTCTGTCTCTATGGACTTTCACTCTTCTGGACAATTCACATGAATGGACTCACGTATTCATTCTGTGATCTTTGTGTCTGGCTTCTTTCACTCAGCATAATGTTTCAAGGACCTCCCTCTGGCCAAATCTGGGACGATTTGAGTAGCGAAATAAATAATGATAGTGATAGATTATATATAACTTGATGAATAAAGTAGGAAGTCACCAGTCCCTACAGGTGGGTAAATTTGACCGTAGATACAGATAGGGAAGAAGTCTAGCACATTGCACATGTACCTGCTGTAGCATGTGTCCATTATTTCATTCCTTTTTTATGGCTGAATAATATACCATTGCGTGGATGTGTCCTGTTTTGATTATCCCTTTGTTGGCTGACGTACATCGGGTGGTTTCGACCTTTTAGCTATTATGAGTAACGCTGCTGTCGACAAATGTGTACGTGTTTTTTATGCGGCCGTATATTGTCATTTCTCTTGAGGATGCATGTACCTAGGTATGGAATTGCTGAGTCAAACGGTAGCTATGTTTAATCATTTGGGAAACTGCCAGATTGTTTCCCAAAGCGGCTGCACCATTTTACGCTCCCCTGGCAATATATGAAGGCTCCAATTTCTCCACATCCTCACCGACACTTGCTATTTTCTGGTGTTTGATTCCAGCCGTCCTAGTGGGTGTGAGGTCGTATCTCATTGTAGTTTTGATGTGCATTTCCCTGATCATTAATGATGCCGAGCACCTTTTCATGTATTTATTGGCCTTTACCGGTTTTTGCGAGGTGGGGAGGGGAGGGGTGGAGCAGAGAGGGAGAGGGAGAGAGAGAATCGTAAGCAGACTCTACGCCCGGTGCGGAGCCCAGTGCAGGGCTCAATCTCATGACCCTGAAATCATGACCCGAGCTGAAATCAACAGGCAGACACTTAAACGACTGAGCCACCCAGATGCCCGTTGCCACTTCATTTCTCAAGGACAGTTTTGCCAGATATGGCAGGGTTGACAGTTCTTTTCTTTGAGCACTTAAAAATGTGCCGGTGCACTTCGGTGGCTCAGTCAGCTAAGCAGTTGACTCTTGATTTTGCCTCAAATCATGATCTCAGGGTCCTGGGATAGAGCCCTGCATCAGGCTCTGCATTCCGTGGGGAGTCTGGCTGAGGATTCTCTCTCTGTCTCTCTCTCTCTGCCCCTCCCCCCTCTAAAATAAATAAATAAATCTTTGGGGAAAAGAAAAATGTTGTGCCACTTGCATCTCTCCTCCATGGTTTCTGATGAGAAATCCGTTATCACTTTGTTTCCCCTCCCCCCATAGGTAAGTTGTGGTTTCTCTCTTGCTAATTTTAGCCACTAAAGACAAAGTCTTTCTTTGTCTTTCATTTTCTGAAGTCTGATTGTAATGTGTCTTGGTGTAGATTTCTTTGGTTTTTCCTTTGGGGGTTTGCTCAGCTTCTTGAAACTCTTAAGTTGATATTTTTGCTAAATTTGAGGTATTTTCAGCCAATTTCTTCAAATACTTTTTCAGCCCCACACTTTTTCTCCTCTCCTTCTGGAATTCTGATGACACAAATGCCAGATCTTCTATTACAGTCTCACAGGTCCCTGAGGCGCTGCTTATTTTGTTTTTCCAGCCAATTTTCCTTTCTGTTCACATTGGATCATTTCCATTGTCCCATTGTCAAGTTCTCTGATTCTTTCCTCTGTCCTCTCTATTCTGCTATTGAGCCCACGGTGGAGTTTTAAATTTTGTCATTGTATTTTTCGGTTCTAAAATTTCCATGCAGTTCGTCTTCGTATCTTTTCCTTCTTGGCTAAGACTTTCTATTTTCAAATTGCCTTTTGAGTATATCGAAACATTTTTATGAGAGCTGCTCTAAAATTCTTGTCAGATAATTCTAACATCTGTGTTATCTCAATGTTGGTGTCTCTTGATGGTCTTTTCTCGCTCCAGTTGAGATTTTTCTGCTTCTTCTCATGATGCCTGATTTTCAGTTATGTCCTGGATATTTGGGGAACTATGAGACTCTAGATATTATTTAAATCTTCTGTTTAATAGGCTTCCTCTGACACTGTTCTGCTAGAAAAGGAGAATCTTCTTCTTCTTCTGAAGAGGATTCTGAAAAATGCTCCTTATCGCCAGGTAGATGTAAAGTTCAGGTTCCCCAGTTGACCGCCTTTGATACCCCAGAAGGGGACAAGCACCTTCTTGCTACTGGGAAGGGGTAGAATTTCAGGCCTCCCACCACACCACCTCTGACACCACCCTGATGGGAAGGCAGAGGACACCTTGTTATCGAGGGGGGGTGGAAGTCCGAGAGCCCCACACTGCCTAAACTGACACTACAGGCACGGGGTCTCGTTACCCCCAGGCTGGGATGAAAATCTAGCCTCCCCATTCAGCCTTTGGTGATGAGAATGGGAGTAGGAGCACAGTTTTTTTTTCTGTGATGCTTGGCTAGAACGGGGCAGTATTATTTAAGTTTTTCTCTCTCTTGCTACGTTGCCTTTTTCCTGGTACTTTAACTAATGAAAGCAGGCTTTCCTGGGGCTGTTTCAGTCTATGCCAGTTGGCATTCTAGGTTGCCAGTTTCTCTAACACCTAGTCTAAGATATGTGGGGCAAAAAGAGAACTCGGGGAAATCACCACTGTGGCATTCCTCAGGTTCTGACGATCATGGCAAGTTTGCCTCCCTCTCTCCAACTGACAGAGTGTCCTTACCTTTGTTTTATATATATAACATCCAGGGGTTTTAGCTGTACTTAGCAGGAGAAACAGAATTATGTCTATTCCATTTTGGTCCCATTGGTAATTCTTAACTTAATTTTTGAATAGGTAATAACATTCATATGGTTCTCTCCCCCAACTCCCCAGATCTCCCCAGCCAGAACACTGGTCTTGGTTAGTTCGTGGGTTGGGAAACAGGAGTAATATGCTTGGGGATTATGCAAATAAAAGGCACTAAGAAGATATTCTTTTTTAAAAAAAAAGATTTTATTTATTTAGAGAGAGGGAGCTCAAGTAAGAGAAAGGGCAGAGAGAGAATCTCAAACAGACACGGCACTGAATGCAGAGCCTGACACAGGGCTCGACCTCGTGACCCCAAGATCATGACCTGAGCCAAAATCAAGAATCAGTCACATGGGGCGCCTAGGTGGCTCAGTTGGTTAAGCATCAGCCTTTGGCTTGGGTCATGGTCCTAGGGTCCTAGGATCGAGTCCCGCATCGGGCTCCCTGCTTAGCGGTAAGCCCTGCTTCTCCCTCTCCCACTACCCCTGCTTGTGTTCCCTCTCTTGCTGTCTCTCTCTCTCTCTCTCTGTCAAATAAATAAATAAAATCTTAAAAAAAAAAAAAAAAAAAAGAATCAGTCGCTCAACTGACTGAGCCACCCAGGAGCCCCAGAAAATATCCTTAATATTTTTCACAAAGAAAGTAGATACTGTTACTATTACGTTGAACACTGGTTTTTAAATTACGGTTAATTTTTAACTTTTTATCCTGAAATATTACACATCTTTCGAATAATGCTGCTGTAAATATTCTTGGCCATGCCTCCTATTGCAGATGTACACATATTCCAGTTGGGCATGTTGCCACGAATGGAATCCCTGCATCCTCGTGTATGCATGCTTTAATGCTACCCAATAAAGCCCAAATGCTTTCCAACATAGTTGCACCAATTGAGGTCACCGTCAGAAATATGAGAGTTCTTATCGCACCACATTCTCCTCAACACTTCGTACTATCAGTCTTTTTCATTGAGGACATTCTAGGGGTTGTATAGTGGTATCTCACTATGGGGTTTTTCAAAGATTTATTTATTTGACAGAGAGAGAGCACACAAGCCCGGGGGCGGGGGACGGGGGGGGGGAGTGGGAGAGGGGCAGCAGGCTCCCCGCTGAGCAGAGAGCCCGATGCAGGGCTACATCCCAGGACCCTGGGATCATGACCTGAGCCGAAGGCAGACGCCCAACCAGCTGAGCCACCCAGGCGCCCCTCACTGTGGTTTAAATTTGCTTTCCCTGGTTACTAAGGTTAAGCCCTTTTCATGTTTATTGAAACCTTGGATTTCTCCTTTTGTAAAATGCCTGTTCAAATGCTTTGTCCACTTTTCTATTCGGTGGTCTTCTTTCTTCTTATTGGCTTGTAAGAGTTCTTTACATCCTCTACATATAAACCCTTTGACAGTAATAGGTGTTGCAGATATCTTCTCCTATTCGGTGGCTTTCCTTTTCTTCTAACACTGTCTTTTAAATGAATAGAAGCTTTAAAATCTATTGTAGCCAGACGTCAGTCTTTTTCTTTATGGTTAATGTTTTTTTGCATCTTATTTGAGGATTATTTTCCTAATCTGAGATCATAAAGATACTTGTCTATATCATCTTTTTTCTGTATTTTTTTTTTTTTTGGTGCCAAAACCTGGGAATGAATTTTCTGTATTGTTTTTCTTTTTTTTTTTTTTAAGATTTTATTTATTTATTTGAGAGACAGAGAAAGTGAGAGAGAGCATGAGAGAAGGTTAGAGGAAGAAGCAGACTCCCCGTGGAGCTGGGAGCCCAATGTGGGACTCGATCCCAGAACTCAAGGATCATGACCTGAGCCGAAGGCAGTTGCTCAACCAACTGAGCCACCCAGACGCCCTTCTGTATTATTTTTAAAGGCTCTATTGCTTCACCTTTCCCGCTTGTGTTTCTTTTTATTCAATTTCTATTTTATTCAATCCTATATTGCCATGGCCTGGCACTTAATCAGTCAGTAAATGTATGTAGTTCCTACATTAACTAGAGGACTTAAAGAGAGCCTATTTTAATCCTCATTTTTGCAAAAACATGACTGAATAAATAAAGAAATGAACGTACTACATATGCAATGAACGTCAAGGTACTTCAATAAGGTGTTTTTTTTTTTTTCTCTCACAGAATGAAATACAAAACCAGGCACTGAGTGAAACCCCTGTGTGGTACATTATGGTAAAACATCAGGAAAGACAACTTCCTATTTGTCTTCCTTCCAACCTCCCACCTCCCCAACACCTCCCGGTCCAGGCTGCTGACCACGTGACCTTGAACGGGACTGTGTTGTTACAGGTCTCCGTGTCATTCGAGGATGTGACCGTGGACTTCAGCAAGGAAGAGTGGCAGCAACTGGACCCCGCTCAGAGACGCCTGTACCGGGATGTGACGCTGGAGAATTACAGCCACCTGCGCTCAGTGGGTAAGCACAGCTGCCCTGCGTGTCTGCCAGGCGCCCGAGTGTGGCTATTTCCATTCTCAGCTGCCGGGTGTTCTGGAACATCTTAAGTGTGTGACGGTGTCATCCTCGACCTGTCCAAGATTTTTCCAGTCCCTTTCCAGCACTCTCGTTACTACTCTATTGCCAGTGAAATGTGCTTGTCACTTTTCCGGAGAGCAAATGGAAACGTCATCGAAAGTCCCCTGAAATCCAATCAGCCGGACCCAATCCTGTGCCATCTCCTCTTGACAGGGTGCCAGGTCCCCAAACCAGAGGTCATCTTCAGGTTGGAGCAAGGAGAGGGGCCGTGGACACTGGAGGGGGAAACCCCCCATCAGAGCTGGTCAGGTGAGTGAGGGTGTACTCAGGCAGATGGGGGACATGGAAGCAAATCTCACTTTTTCTAGAAGAGGCTGATAGCTTGGAAAGGCTGTGAAGATAACCCACCTGAAAATTCTAAACTGCTTTTTTTTAATTATTTTTTAGGATTTTATTTATTTATTTGACTGAAAGAGAGGGCAAGAGAGCACATAAGTGGGGAGGGGGCAGCAGGCAGAGAGAGAGAGAGAGAGGAAGAAGCAGACTCCCCACTGAGCAAGGAGCCCGATGCGGGGCTCGATCCCAGGGACCCCAGGATCATGTCCTGAGCCAAAAGCGGATGCTTAACCAACTGAGCCACCCAGGCGCCCCAAAAGCTCTAAACTTCTGTAGTTTATTAGAGAGAGTTCACAGAAGCTCCTCTGATACCTAAACACTTTCTCCAAGTACAACCCTTGCAAATAGCCATTGTCTTCATTGCTTAGCTTTTTGACAAGAGAGCTGTCTCGAGTGTCTGTACCCTGGCTCGCAAACATCCCACCCTAGCTTATCTAAGACCTTCTTATTCTTCCTACTCCACTCCCACCCCCTTTACCTTAGATTCTTTCCTTGTGCATTCAGGCATTTTAACATTTCTTCCCTTTTATTCCCGTTTCACGTGTTCGTTCCTTACACATCCTCCCAGAGGCAACTGAGCTACCATGTTTTATCCGTGAATTTGTGTGATACTCTTTAAAAGCCAGAAGCATTGGTTTATATTTATTTTATTATTATTATTCTGTATTTATTTCTATACAATATATAACACATATTACATATTATTTATATTTATTTCATTTTTATGATTATATTTATATTTTAATATATATAAATTATATTGCGTCCCATGTCTCAATTCTGTTCCTTTTTTTCACTTATCCATAAGGTCTGTCCATATTGCAGTGTGTTTATCTGGCTTCATTCCTTCAAATGGCTGCATAGGATTTTATTACTTGCCCCTTTTTCCGGCCTTATCGTCTTCCTTATCCCCCCATCCATGAGGTTGCCCTAGGGACCCCGTCCACTGTTCACTGTTCAGTCTTTTCTCTTCATATACGTGCAAAGATTCATCCATATTAAATTCTGATGACTCCGCTCTTGACATCTCCAGTCTGGTTTTCACTGGTACTTTAGTACTAGATTTAAGCTACCCAGAAAATTCCCACGAGATGTGTCTCTTGACCCCCAGTACGTCAGAAATTGGAATCATCATCTCACACATCGCCTTCCCACCTTCCAAATTCCGGCACATTCTGTCAGTGGTTCTTAAATCTTTCAGCCTTCTTTTTTTTTTTTTTTTTTAATTAGTCACCCTACAGTTCCTAGTGCTTTTCCAGTTTTGCAAATATCATTTTCAGTTCTCAGCCCAGCTTCCCAGTTCCCAGTGATATGACCTAAAAACGGCTCCATATTTTCTTATGCCTGAATTATGATGATTTGATTCCTGATCGCATTCGCTGATTCCATTCCTTTTACTGGTTCACTTTCAGTGACCCTTTGGATGTCTTCTTTGGAAACCAGTCTATTCAGTTCCTCTACCCGTTGTTTAATTGGTGCACTTGCTTTGTGCCAATGAGTTGTATGAGTTCTTTATAGAGTTTGGATATTAACTCCTGATCAGATACATGACTTGCATAGATCTCCCCTTACGGTGGCTGCTTTTTCCTTTTGTCGATTGCTTCTTTTGCTGTGCATTCCTGACATTGTCTTGATGTCCCCCGCGTTTGTCCCTGTTCCGTGCATCTGACTCTTTATTCTGTGCCCTGTGCTGTCCAGATGACACATGTGCACCTGATGATCAGATTTTGATGGCCTGCGAAATGGCTCACTTAACTTCAGCATATGTGGTTCTTTCCTTTTCCTCACCTTTCTTTCCATAGGAACTCAGGAAAAAAGCACAGATTTTTAGACGGTGTGGTAACCGAGGCCTTTACCTCTCTGTTTTTAGAAAGTTCCCAGAATGAAGAGCCTGTTTCTTACTGTATAATTCAGGGGCTGATCAGGAGAGAGAAACTATGTACAAATTTGAGCATAACATAAAGAAGTATTGGGGCGCCTGGGTGGCTCAGGTGTTAAGCGTCTGCCTTCAGCTCAGGTCATGATCCCGGGGTTCTGGGATCGAGTCCCCGTATCAGGCTCCCTGCTCAGTGGGGAGTCTGCTTCCCCCCTCTCCCTCTGCCCCTGCTTGTGTTCCCTCTCTTGCTGTGTCTCTCTCTGTCAATGAATAAATAAAATCTTAAAAAAAAAAAAAGAATCATTAGTCTGGTGAGACAGAAGTGACAAGAGATTAGCTAGTAGAAGTGAAGAGAAATCTAAAGAATAAAGGAACCGTGGATAAAAGGAACAGCCAGTGCCTCTAGGGGTGCGATAGGGCACCCACCAAAGAGCCTCCCCTGCTTCCCTGGGAAGAATCCAGACGTTGTTGAGGGCCCCAGCCATGGCCCAGAGCACGGAAGTAGAGTTACCGAGGTGCCTTGCTGGTGGAACTTGCTGGAAAGCCGCCCACCTGGCGTTCCTGAGAAAGCTGACGATGGGGAAACTTCTGGTGCCAGACAAGCAACAACCAGGAAGCCAAATCCTCTCCTCCTGCAGTGTTTCTCCATCACTCTGGGCTGAATAGGCTCAACATCACGACAGGTATTTAAAGAGGCTCAGATCCGTCCTTGTAGAGCAGGCAAAGAGGCGCGAATTTAGAGTCGAGAGGCAAGTTGGTACCCCAGCACCACCAGTCTTCCGTTTTCTAAAGCAAAGCGCGGGAACTATTCAGTTAAACTTAGATTTATTGGATTTGGGGAGATCGGCAGAGGAGGATCTCTTGCTTTCTTTTGAAAGGATGTTTCAAGGGTCTGCTCAGAGGAATCCCAAGGACCATAGCTTATGTTCGGAAAGGGAAACACAGCTGCATGAAACGTTAACAATTTCAGTCTTTGTGTTCCGAGAGAAAACCTCACCAAATTCAGTATCGATATGAGTGGTACCATGTCCGATTTGTAAATTCACAGCAGATATAACCTCTCTAGAAGTGTTCTGAGATTAAGAGCTAATATCAAGGACCATACATTTGGAATATGCAGAAGAGCAAAACGACAAGCTCAGTGTCAACGTGTAGCCTCTTTTATATAAGAATTCTGAGATGAGGGGGCGCCTGGGTGGCTCAGTTGGTTAAGCGACTGCCTTCGGCTCAGGTCATGATCCCGGAGTCCCAGGATCGAGTCCCATATCGGACTCCCGGCTCTGCGGGAAGTCCGCTTCTCCCTCTGACCTTCTCTCCTCTCATTCTCAGTCTTTCTCTCTAATAAAAAAAAAAAAAAAAAAAAGAATTCTGAGATGAATGGATTCGTTCAGCAAGTCAGCTCTGATCCCAGCGGGCCATTCAGGGACCACGTTCCAAGTCATTGCTCCGCCATCTCCTAGGGCATCGTTGTCAGCCGCATGGCTAATGTTGGGTCATTTTATATATATATAATTTTGTTCTTTTCATGACACAGCACTCCTTTTATTTATTTTTTTAAATTTGTTAAAGATTTTATTTATTTATTAGAGAGATGGAGAGAGAGCACAAGTAGGCAGAGCAGCAGGCAGAGGGAGAAGCAGGCTTTCCACTGAGCAGGGAGCCCGATGCGGGGCTCGATCCCAGGACCCCGGGATCATGACCTGAGCCGAAGGCAGACGCTTAACTGGCTGAGCCACCCAGGTGCCCCTAATGTTGGGTCATTATTGAGTCCAGCGGGGAGGAGAGAAGGGAAGAGCATTGCCCACTGTCTTAAGGCCCAGCCTGCAGCTGCACGTGTCATTTCTACTCATCCTCCACTGGTGACGACAATGGAAGGCCGGTAAATGGAATGCTCAGCTACCTTCTAGTACTAGAAAAGAAGAGGCAAATGCGAATCGTTTTTGGTGGATGGCTTGCAGTTTCTGCCATAGATGGCTTTCCCTGGCCTATTTGACACTTGTTGAAAGCATCTATCCCTAGGACCAAGGAAAATTTGCAGCTGGCCAAGAGTTGGAGCACAGATATCTATTTGCTATTTAGATGACTGATGTTGGGACCATGTTTCCTATAGATGTAGAAGAATGGGTCTCTGAGGCACATAAATTTTATGTTGGTGCTCGTACGATTCAGAGGGAAAAGCAAGAGAAAGCAAAGAGATTAGAACGGGTTAGAGCTGATAAGTAATAAAGGCATATCATATAATCTGAACTATCTCTTCCGTTCCAGGATTCTCCTTAACGGACTTGGGTTTCTTCTTCTGGTTAGATTCACCGTCCAGACCTCCTCCACAGTGGATGTGAATCCCCAGGATTCAAATCCCATCTCTCTCATTTATTTAGCAATTTGATTTCAGCAAGATACATAACCTCTGTGCTTCTGTTTTCTCATCTGTGAAACATGGTTGGTAATGACAGCCACGTCTTAGGGTTTAGTGAGGATTTTTTTTTTTAAAGATTTGACTTATTTATTTGACACACACAGAGAGAGATCACAAGTAGGCAGAGAGGCAGGCAGAGGGAGAGGGGGAAGCAGGCTAACCCCTGAGCAGAGACCCTCCCCCCGATGCGGGGCTCGATGCAGGGCTCGATCCCAGGGCCCTGAGATCATGACCTGAGCCGAAGGCAGAGGCTTTAACCCACTGAGCCACCCAGGCGCCCCAGGGTTTAGTGAGGATTAAATGACCTATTATATGTAAGGCACTTGGACCGGTGCCTGGCGCATTATAAATGGTATATAAATTATGTTGTATGTAGTAAGTGCTTTAGAAGAATTTTATATTACTACATTATTACTATTTTCATGATTGTCACATGGACTCTTCCATTTCTGTGTTCATCTCGTCTGAACTACATGTACCCCCTACCGTCTGCTAATGGCCCTTTGAGTCATTTTTACTTTTTTCTTTTTCTTTTTAGACGAGGATATTGGGGAAATGCAACAGCAGAGAATTGCTGGAAAAGTTTCGTTCCACTGTGAGGAATTTGATCAACCCATAGGAAAAGATCCATTGTGTTCCATTTTAGAAGAATTGTGGCAAAATGGTAGGCAGCTAGAGAGATATCAAGAGAGCCAAAATCACCCTTTAAATCATGTGAAAGTATTGATTAAGGAGAGGGGCTATGAATGTAAGAATATTGAAAAAATAATCCACGTGAGTACCAAGCTTGTTCCTTCAATGAAAAGACTCCATAACTCTGACACACTTGGAAAGAGTCTGAGGCATACTTTAAACTTACACAATCATAATAAAAGCAATGCAACAAAGAAGCTTGATCAGATTTTTGGAAATGATAATAATCTTGCCCCTAGCTCTTCCTCTACTGACACTGCGAAGACGGGAGCAAATTCCTGTGAAATTAACCCATGTGAAAAACATCGTGGCAACAAACAAGTTCTCATCCACCAGCAGAAAATTCAGGCTGGGGAGCAACTCTTTGTATGCACTGAGTGTGTTAAGAGCTTCCCCCAGAAGTCCCATCTCTTTGCGCATCAGAGAATTCATGCTGAGGGAAAATCCCATGAATGCCATAAAAGCGACAAAGCCCTCAGGCAGAAGCCACAAATTAATGTACCTCCAAGTGTTTACACCGGAGACAAAGCCTATATATGTACTCAGTGTGGGAAGGCCTTTACTCTCAAGTCGAATCTCATTACACATCAGAAAATTCATACTGGGCAGAAACCCTATAAATGCAGTGAATGCGGAAAAGCCTTTTTCCACAGATCCTATCTCTTTAGACACATGAGAATCCATACAGGAGAAAAACCATACGAATGCCGTGAGTGTGGAAGAGGCTTCTCCCAGAATTCAGACCTCACGATACATCAGAAAACTCATACCGGAGAGAAACACTACGCGTGCGGCGAATGTGGGAAAGCCTTCACAAGAAAGTCAGCACTCAGAATGCACCAGAGAATCCACACAGGAGAGAAACCCTACGTATGCCCTGAATGCGGGAAGGCCTTCATCCAGAAATCACATTTCAACACACATCAGAGGATCCACACCGGCGAGAAGCCTTACGGATGCGGCGAGTGCGGCAAATCGTTCACCAAGAAGTCACAACTGCATGTGCATCGACGAATTCACACAGGAGAAAAACCCTATATATGTACAGAATGTGGAAAGGTCTTCACTCACAGGACAAATCTCACTACGCACCAGAAGACTCATACCGGAGAGAAACCCTATATGTGTGCCGAATGTGGGAAGGCTTTCAGCGACCAGTCGAATCTCATTAAACACCAGAAAACTCACACTGGAGAGAAACCCTATAAATGCAACGGCTGTGGAAAAGCCTTCATATGGAAGTCACGCCTCAAAATACATCAGAAATCTCACATGGGAGAGAGACACTATGAATGCAACGAATGCGGGAAAGCCTTCATCCAGAAATCGACACTAAGCGTGCACCAGAGAATCCACACAGGAGAGAAACCCTACGTTTGTCCTGAATGCGGGAAGGCCTTCATCCAGAAATCACACTTCATTGCACATCACAGAATCCATACCGGCGAGAAGCCTTACGAGTGCAGTGACTGTGGAAAGTGCTTCACCAAGAAGTCACAGCTCCACGTGCATCAAAAGATTCACACAGGGGAGAAACCCAATGTATGTGCCGAATGTGGGAAGGCCTTCACTGACAGATCCAATCTTATAACGCACCAGAAAATCCACACGAGAGAGAAACCCTACAAGTGCAGTGACTGTGGAAAAACCTTCACTTGGAAGTCCCGCCTCACTATCCATCAGAAATCTCATACTGGAGAAAGACACTATGAATGCGGTAAATGCGGGAAAGCCTTCATCCAGAAAGCCACGCTAAGCATGCATCAGATTATTCATACCGGGAAGAAACCGTATGCCTGTACAGAGTGTCAGAAGGCCTTCACCGACAGATCGAATCTCATCAAGCACCAGAAAACTCACAGTGGAGAAAAAGTGTAAAGCCACCGACTGAAAAAGCCTTCAGCTGGAACTCACAACTGGGGATGCATCAGATACGGGATCAGATATGGGATGTCTCATAGTCGGGGAGGGGAGTGCCGGGGGTGGGGGTGGGGCGGGAAGTGGGCATGACCGACCACAGCGGGAGTGAACAGAAGGCGAACAAAGCCAAGGATCCTTCAGTCAACTGGAAACATAAATACTTGCACCACCGGTTGGCGTGCAATTATATGCACAGGGAAACACTTTGATAAGGCATTTGAGAAATAGCCCATTCGGTTGCATGATTCACATGGGAGACCCTCAAGCTCCTACCAACGGTAGAAAGACAGACCCCAGGAGATGCCTTGTAGTCTCCTACGTTTCATTTTTTGGATGAAGGACTTTATATGCATACTTTCTAACCCGTACCCCAAAAGCTATCGTTCCTGTAATCCGCAGACCACAGACTCCTCATCCCCTTAGTAACTGACCCTAAAACAATGGAACTGAGCCACCACACACTGGACCTCTGGTCTCGTCCACTGAAGCTTCTGCTTTCTTTGGGACCCCTTTTCGAAAAGGAGTGGTTGATAAATGGGGTTTCAATACACGACATTTTGATTTTGCTTTTCTTTCCATTTGGTAAGATACATTCATTTTCTACATGCACATGGAGAGCGGAATTGTGTTGATCGCTCCGGGATAAAGTCATGTTGCACTGTATTTGTTTAGTCTAATCTATATGATTATAGTTGAATAACTGGAAGAATTCTCTAGAAAGAGCACTGCTTTTGTTTTAAGCACTGATCTATAGACACTCTCATTTTCCCTTAGATGTGTTTTATGATCCTCATAAGAAAAGGGGCTTTCTAGCATGCACATTTAAGTTCTTTTTAAACCTTTTTATTAATGTACAATGCAAACAGAAAATGCAGCTATCATAAGCAAACAGCTCAGTGAATTCCTACAAACTGAACACGCTCAGATCAAGAAACACACTAGAAACATCACTAGAAACACTCTAGAAGCATTCCTTGTGCTCCCTTCCAGGGCTTGTCCCCTTAACCCCCAAGATAAACACTATCTGACGTCTAACAGCATAGACTAGTTTTGTCTGTCTGGTATTTTATGTAAATTGAGTCAAACAATTATATTTCATATTTTAATAAGATACTCTTTAGTGTCTGTCTTTCATTCACATCATAAATGGGAGGTTCATCCATTTCATTGAATACCGTTGTAGATCATTCATTCATTCTCATGGTCACGTTATATTCCATTGTGTGCATAGTAGTATACCACGATATGTTTATTCTACTCTTAATGGACATTTGGGTTGTCTGCAGCTTTGGGCTATTAAGAATAGTGGTGCTATAAATATTTCAGTACCTATTTATTAATGAACATATTTATGAATTTCTGTTAGGCATGTTTCGAGGCTTTGAACTGGCAAGTCGTATAGTAGCCATATGCTCAGCTTTAGTTCATAAAACTAGTTTTCCAAAGTGGCTATACCGATACACACTCCCACCAGCACGGTATATAACTTCTAGTTGCTCCAGAATATTTTTTTTTTTTTGAGATTTTATTTATTTACTTGACAGAGAGAGAGATGACAGGCAGGCAGAGAGAGAGGGGGAAAGCAGACTCCCCACTGAGCCGAGAGCCTGATGTGGGGCTCGATCCCAGGAACCTGAGATCATGACCTGAGCCGAAGGCAGAGGCTTAACCCACTGCGCCACCTGGGTGCCCCTAGTTGCTCCAAATTCTTGCCAACACTTGGCATTTTCCACCTTTTTTTACTTTAGTATATATATATATATATATACACTTTACTTTAGCATATATATACATATGTGTGTGTATATATATATCCATAATGGTTAGTATATAGTGATGTCTCAGTGTGATTTTAATTTTTATTTCTTCCAATTCCGCCATAGAAGCTCCCCAGGACAGTTAACTAATAATCAGAGATCTGAGACCTAGGCATGGTTCTCACATGCCTGCACCATTTATATTTCCCCAACCATAGTAAGCAAATAGTAAGTTTAAATCTTCCCACACAAGAAAACCTAAAGCCATTGCATTAAACATGTATAGGAGAAATAAGATCGAAACTCCATATAAAAGCTTCCAAAAAATAGAGGAAGAAGGAACACTCCCCAAGTCTGTGAGGCTGGTATTACCCTGATCCTTAAGCCTTACCGACCTCTAACAACAACAAACCACAGATCAATATTCCTCATGAATACAGACATTAAAAATCCTCAACAAAATATTAGCAAATTGAACCTAACAACATAAAAGAATTACACGTCATGATCAAGTGAGATTTAGTCTATGATGCAAGGCTGCTTCAACATTCAAAAATTAGTCAATGTAATCCTATTAATAAGCAGAAGAAGGGGCGCCTGGGTGGCTCAGTGGGTTAAAGCCTGTGCCTTCGGCTCGGGTCATGATCTCAGGGTCCTGGGATCGAGCCCCGCATCGGGCTCTCTGCTCAGCAGAGATCCTGATTCCCCCTCTCTCTCTGCCTGCCTCTCTCCCTACTTGTGATCTCTCTGTCAAATAAGTAAATAAAATCTTAAAAAAAAAAAAAACAATAAGAGGAAGAAGAAAACTCACATGATCTACAGATTCAATACGATTTTATCAAACTTCTTCTTGGGCTTTCTTCTCCCCAAAACTGATAAAGTAATCTTCAAAATATAGAGAGAGGTAGAAAGGATCAAGAATAGAAAAAAGGAATCTGCCAAAGAACAAGGAGAAAAGACGTTTGCTTGCCAGTTTCAAAATTATTATAAAGCTACAGTAATTGAGATCGTATGGTACTGGCATGGGGTTAGATACATAGACCAACAGAAGAGAATAGAGTCCAGTAATAAACCCTCATCCTTACGGTAAACATTTTTTTTTCCCCACAAAAGTGTGAAGGCAATTCAATGGGGAAAGAAAAGCCTTTCAACATTTGGTGGAGGGATAATTGGATATTCACATGCAAAAAGATAAATTTAAATCTTGCTTCACACCATTCTAACAACTCAAAATGGACCATAGACATAAATATAAAAGCTAACACTATAAAAGTTTTAGCAGAAAACAGGAGAAACTCTCTGTGACCTCGTTTTAGGCAAGAAATTCTTAGATAGGACACCAAGAGCATGATCCATAAGGAAAAATAATAATAAACTGGACTTCAGCAAACCCCAAACCGAAAAGGTTCGTGCTTCAAAAGAAAAGACAAAACAGACTGGGAGAAAACATTTGGAAGTCCTATGTCTGATAAAGGACTTGTATGCAGGATATACGAACAATTCCTACAACTTAATGCAAAGACAAACAACCCATTTTAAAAAATGGGCCAAACACTTGAAGAGATCTTTCACCAAAGAAGATAATAGTGCAAGTAAGGACATGAAATGCCCAACGTCATTAGTCATTAGGGAAATGCCAATGAAAACGACAATGTGATACCACTTTACATGCACTAAAATGGTTATAATAAAAAGCCAATTATAACAAGTGTTGGCAAATACATGGAAAGTTAGGAACTTTCATACATTTCTGGTGTAAATGCATTAAAGTGGTATAGCCACTTCAGAAAAGTGGCAGTTTCCTTAGAAGTTCATCATAAATTTACCATAGGACCCAGCGATTTCACTCCTAGGATCCACCCAAAAGATATGTAACGTGTTCACACAAACACACCTGTTCTTAACAGCATGATTTACACCAGGCAAAAAATAGAGATAATCCAAATGTCCATCAGCTGGTAAACAGATACACAAAATATAGTGCATTCAACAGGAAAAAGGAACAAACACTAATAAACACTACAACATGGATGAACCTCCAAAATATCACGCCAAGTGAAAGAAGCAAGACACAAAAGATCAAGGATTGTATTTGTATATTGTATGTCTATGAAATTTCCAGAAAAATCTATAAAGATCTGTAGATTAGTGGTTTTCTGGGGGGGTGAAAATGGGAACGGTCATTAACTGTAAATTAGTACAGGAATCTTATCAGGGTGATACGGATGTTCTAGAACTTGATTGTGGTGATGGTTTCACGACTGGGTAAATGTAATAAAGGTCATTGAGGTGATCCTTAATTCCATTCCTTTTTGAACATCTGGATTCCCTGCCGTAACATCTGTAGCCCCCGACAGCTCAAATGAACTGTTTTTTTGTCTTGGAGCCTGTTGTACATTTAAGAATAAACTTCTGTTTAAAAAAAGTCCTTGAACTGTACAAGTTAAATATGGAATGTAAATTACACCTCAATAAAGTTGTTTCTTTTTCAGAGTTTGTTATGCCCGTTCTAGGTCCTTTACATTTCCACATGAACTGTAGAATATATTTGTCCATTTCGACAACAACAAAAAAGCTGCTGTGGTTTTGATTCGGATTAGTTTGAATCTACAGATCAATTTGGGGATAATTGAAATCTTAACAATATTGTTTTCTGACTCATAAATAGGTATATCTCTCCGTTTCTTTAAGTATTCTGTAATGTTGGGCCCCTGGGTGGCGCAGTTGGTTGAGCGACTGCCTTCGGCTCAGGTCATGATCCCGGAGTCCCGGGATCGAGTCCCACATCGGGCTCCCGGCTCCATGGGGAGTCTGCTTCTCACTCTGACCTTCTCCCTTCTCGTGCTCTCTCTCACTCTCTCTCTTTCCTGATAAATAAATAAAATCTTTAAAAAAAAAAAAAAAGTATTCTGTAATGTTGTTGCATTTTATTACATTTGTCATTTTGGGGTTTTTGTTTTATTTTGTTTTTAAAGATCGTATTTATTTATTTGTCAGAGAGAGAGAGAGCGCGCGCGCACAAGCAGGGGGAACGGCAGGCAGAGGGAGAAGCAGGCTCCCCGCTGAGCAAGGACTTGATCCCAGGACCCTGGGATCATGACTGGAGCTGAAGGTACACAGATCTTTCACATCTTCTCACAAATTATTCCCTAAGTTTTTCATATTTTTCATGCTTTTTTACTTGGTGTCTTCTTGTTTCTACTTTATTGTGTGATATTGTGTTTTTTTTAATTTAAATCTCTTTTTTGGGGGCACCGAGGTGGCGCAGTCATTAAGCATCTGCCTTCGGCCCGGGTCTTGGGATTGAGCCCCGCATTGGGCTCCTGGCTCCGCAGGAAGCCTGTTTCTCCCTCTCCCACTCCACCTGCTTGTGTTCTCTCTGTCAAATAAACAAGTAAAATCTTTTTAAAAAATATTTCTTCTTGAAAAGTAATCTCTACAAGCCCCCCAACATGGGGTTGAACTCACATCCCTGAGATCAAGAGTCACATGCTCTACTGACCGAGCCAGCCAGGTGCTCCTTTAAATTTCTTATTGTTAATTACTAGTATATAGAAAGTCAACTGATATTTATATGTTTATATTGTGCAGAAGTTAGAGGAAACAGTCCCCACACAAGACTGCCCTCACTTATGACAGCAACAGCAAGTTCAAGGGTCTCCAAGACCACCCTCTGTTTCAGTAATTCACCAGTTGCACACTCAGAACTCACTGAAAGCTGTTCGTACTCACGGTTACATTTTATTACAGCTGGAGGATAGACATTAAAATCAGTCAAGGGAAGAAGGGAATGGAACAGGGTCCCGGAAGGTAAGCTTCCATTTGGAAGGAAGAGCGTCCAGTTGTCCTCTCCCCATGGAATCAAGACATTAATCTCCTGGCCTTGATATGTGAAAATGGCATGGAGTACTGCCAACCGGGGAAACTCACCCAAGTATTGGTGTCCAGAACCTTCAATGGGCTCCATCACGTGGGCATAGTTGACCACTCACATGGCCGATTTCATTTTCCAACCCTCAGAAGGCCAAGCTTCATGAACCAAAGCCCCCACACTTCATTATGTCGTTCATATGGCTCTGGCCCTCACGCTAAATCACATAGTTACTATCTGGAAGGCATGAGACCCCCAGGTAAACAAAGACATTCCTATCAGGCGTGACATTCCAAGAGCCTAGAGATTATCTTCCAGAAGCTGAAGGCAAAGGCAAGACTTCTCTTTGAGTAAGGTTAAATTATTTCCTATACAGGCTGCCCCCCCCGACCTTTGGCCAATGCTCTTTCACAGCAAAATATATTTACCTGGACATCTCCCTTTTAGTATAGCATTTATATGACATCAGCAATAATAAAAAAACAAATCCATCCTATAAGGCCATTATATACATTTTCACATTTTCATGCTTATTTGATTATTCTTCCCCTTTGATCTACCTCTATTTCTACCTTCTTATGAACTTGTGATGAACTGTTTATAATAGAAATTAGCTAACGGTTACTGAAGTCCAGTTCTTCAAGCCATTTCCGATCAGGATTATATCCTAAAAAGCCTTTAGCTCAGTTACTCAATATATTTGACCACAAGTATAAATATAATTCTTAGCCACGTCAGTGGCACACCATATCATAGTATGATAGTAAAGGTAACCTGCATGCGACACTAACCCAGTAGTCAACAATAAGGCATTGTACATTTAAAATTGTGCGTATCTCTTGTTAACTGTTCTTTCCAAATTAAAATTTTTTAAAAAATGAGGGAAGAGAGGTGCCTCGCTGGTTCAGTCGATAGAGCATGGGACACTTGGTCTTGAGGTTGCGAGTTCGAGCCCCATGTTGGGTGTAGAGATTACTTAAAAATAGTAACCCCCCGAAAAAATAAATAAATAATAAAAATACATCTTTTTTAAAAAATAGATAAAAATTTTAAAAATAAAAATGAAGGAAGACTAAACGCATTCTCGGATTAACATTCAGATTCTTGAATCTGTAAATTTGCCTCTTACCAAATTTAGGAATTCTTTGGCAATGCTTTATTTGAGTAGTTCTTTAGTCGTGCCCTAGTTCTCCTCTCCTCCAGGATTCTGATGACATGATCATTAAATACTGTGTGATAGTCTCATTAGTCCCTGAGGATCTGTTCATTTTTTTAAATTCCTCTCCCTTGCTGAGACGGGGTAGTTTCTGCTCTTCTATCTTCCAACTCACTGATTCTTTCATTGGTTCCCCTGCTGAGCTTGTCTTTTGAGGTTTTTATCCTGGTTATTGTATTTTTCGCTTCTAAATTTCCATGTTTTTTATATCTACTTCTATATCCTTATTTTTTTAATTATTTTTTTAAAGGTTTATATATTTATTTATTTGACAGAAAGGAGAGAGATCACAAGTAGGCAGAGAGGCAGGCAGAGAGAGGGGGGAAAGCAGGCTCCCTGCTGAGCAGAGAGCCCGATGCAGGGCTCGATCCCAGGACCCTGAGATCATGATCTAAGCCGAAGGCAGAGGCTTTAACCCACTGAGCCACCCAGGTGCCCCTATACTTCTATATCCTTGGTGAGACTTTCTATTTTTTATTTTTTTTTTTTTTTGCTGAGAGTCTATTTTGTCATTTGTTTCAAGTGTTCTTTTTCTTTTTTTTTAAAGATTTCTTTATTTCTTTATATTTATTTTTTTTATTTGACAGAGAGAGACACAGCAAGAGAGGGAACACAAGCAGGGGGAGAGGGAGAAACAGGCTTCCCATCGAGCAGGGAGCCCGATGTGGGGCTCGATCCCAGGACCCTGGGATCATGACCTGAGCCGAAGGCAGAGGCTTAACCAGCTGAGCCACCCAGGTGCCCCCGGTTCAAGTGTCCTTACTTGCTCACTGAAGCATTTTTTTTTCCGTTTTATGGCTTTATTAACACAAATACGACATGCAGTAAGCTCTCTGTCTATTCATTTTCTTCACTGCGTAGCCTGGCACTGGGATTGGTGACGCTGATGGACAGCTGGGCTGTTCTTTCTACAGTAGCTTGGGGGTTCTTGGAGGAGACGTTATGAGCAACCTCGGCACAGTAAGATTTGTTGCACAGCAGCAGCACCTGAGATAGACTAGGAAGGTCAGGCCCTTGATTCTTCTGTGCACCCTATTGTCAATGCCTCTCAGTTTCTGCTAGTCGTGCTTTATTTTGACCTATCAGTCTGACTGGTCCCAGATGAACTTCGTGGTCTTCTTTCTAATGATCTTAGGCTTCACGAGGGTTCCGAAGGCAGCCATGATACCAAGTCGGAGATGGCTGCCATCTCCGCAGGCAGTGCCAAGGAAGAGGAAACATTTTTATTACAGCTGCTTTAAAATCTTTGCGATAATTTGTCATCTTGGTGTTCACATGTATTGATTATCTTTTCTCATTCAGTTTGGTATATTCCTGGTTCTTGGTATGATAAGTGATTTCCAATTGAAAGCTGAACATTTTAGGTATGTTATGAAACTCTGGTTCTTATTTAAAGCCTTCCTTTTATTTATTTTTCATTTTTATTTTTGGAATTAGTGAATGTATTTCTTTTATTTTTTAATTAACATATAATGTATTATTTGTTTCAGGGGTACAGGTCTGTGATTCATCAGGCTTACACAATTCACAGTGCTCCCCATAGCGCATACCCTCCTCAATATCCATCACCCAACCACCCCATCCCTCCCACCCGCCTCCACTCCAGCAACCCTCAGTTTGTTCCCTGGGATTAAGAGTCTCTTATGGTCTGTCTCCCTCTCTGGTTTCATCTTGTTTCATTTTTCCCTCCCTCCCCCGATGATCCTGTGTCTTGTTTCTCAAATTCCTCACATCAGTGAGATCATATGATAATTGTCTTTCTCTGATTGACTTATTTCACTTAGCATAATACCTTCTAGTTTCATCTATGTCATTGCAAATGGCAAGACTTTGGGGTTTTTTGATGGGTACATAATATTCCATTGTGTGTGTATATATATACATACATATACATATATATATATATATATATCTCACATCTTTATCCATTCATCTGCTGATGGACATCTAGGCTGTTTCCATAGTCTGGCTATTGTGGACATTGCTGCTATAATCACTGGGGTGCACATGCCCCTTCGGATCACTACATTTGTATCTTTGGAGTAAATACCCAGTAGTGCTATTGCTGGGTCATAGGGTAGCTCTATTTTCAACTTTTCAAGGAACCTCCATACTGTTTTCCAGAGTGGCTGCACCAGCTTGCATTCCCACCAACAATGTAGGAGGGGGGGGTCCCCCTTTCTCCGCATCCTCGTCAACATCTGTCGTTTCCTGTGTTGATTTTAGCCATTCTGACTGGTGCGAGGTGATATCTCACTATGGTTTTGATTTTTATTTCCCTGAAGCCGAGGGATGTTGAGCACTTCTTGATGTGTCTGTTGGGCATCTAGATGTCTTCTTTGCAGAAATGTCTGTTCATGTCTTCTGCTCATTTCTTGATTGGATTATTTGTTCTTTGGGTGTTGAGTTGGATAAGCTCTTTATAGATTTTAGATACTAGCCCTTTATCTGATATGTCATTTACAAATATCTTCTCCCATTCGGTCAGTTGTCTTTTGGTTTTGTTGACTGTTTCCTTTGCTGTGCAAAAGCTTTTTATTTTGAGGAAGTCCCAATAGTTCATTTTTGCCCTTGCTTCCCTTGCCTTTGGCGATGTTTCTACAAAGAAGTTGTCGTAAGCCTTCTTTTTAACTGGCTTTTTCTGATACCATTCCAGCAGGGAAAATGAGTGGAGGGTGCCAGTTTGCTAATGCCAGGTATGGGAAGAAGTCTAGTTTCCCCGCTCGGCCTCTCTTGATAACAGAGAGGGAAGGCTCCTTGGTACTGTTAGGTAGGGCTTGGAGTTCCACTCACAAGCCGTGCCTCCTTTCTGCTCTCTATATGGCCTCCAATGATACGACCCTGGGGGGAAAGGAAGGGGTGCCTTGATACTGCCAAGTGAGAGAGCAAGTCCGGGCTCCCCACATGGTCTCCACTCACACCACATGGGGGAAGGCTTGTTACAACCCGGTCAAGACAAAAGTCCTAGCTCTATAATCAGTCTTTTCTGAGACCACCTTGGCAGGGGTTTGGCATGAATTCACAGCCTCTAGAGGATGAAACGATAAGCTTTTCGCTTGGCATCCATTGGTGTGGGTGGGAATCAGGCCACGTTTTTTTCTACACTGTTTTGACTCCATAACGTAACAATTTTCTAAAAGTTTACTATCTCAGTGGGCTGCGCATTTCCTGGTTCTTTGACAAGAGAAAGTGGGCTTCGGAAAGGTCATTTATCTTGTTTTGGTCCATCGGCATTTGTAGGTTGCCGGCTTCTCCCGCACAGTCTCAAATGCATGAAAAAAAAAAAAATCCATAGAACTCACCAGTGTGCTCTTTTTGGGATTCTGAGGTCCCTACCCACTCTGCATTCTTCCTCTACCTTTCAGAGTCATCTTACGTTTGCTTTTATAAATATTATTTCCAGGGGTTTTTTTGTACTCCATGGGAGATACAGGGAAAAGGGCATCTAATCCGTTTTCCTAGAAGTGGAAATCCTATATCGGGTCTCTATATATTTCTTCCATGTCTCTACCAACTTTCTGAGGATGTGCAATACATTGGTTCATTCATTCATTCGTTTGTTTGTTTATTTAAATAAACCAGAACTCTTACTGTGTGACTAATCGTTGAAATCCTTAAGATGAACTCGATGCTGCCCATTGGTCCTTCATGGAATCCATGCCCGAATCTGCGGGGTACAATTTGTAGGTGTGCCTCATTCGACCGACCACTCCGAGTGGTATTTCATCTTTTAGCTTTGGCACTGCAGTTACACTTTCCCTTCCCCTCGGCAGGATGGCCGCATTTGCCAAAGGTCAGCTGCCAAATGGGGTAGGCCCTAGAGCCACAACGCAGAACAACGTGGGCGTCTTATTACAATGCTTTCCAAATGATCGAGTGCCCTTCATCATCTCGTTTAGGTGGCCATGACCGAAGAGGTGGGGAGAGAAGCCACCGTGCGATAAATTTGTAATGATCTTTTAATATCCTTATTTGCTAATTCTAACATGCGTGTCAGCTCCGGGTTAGTTAATTGCTCGATTATTCTCACTAGGTGTGCTGTTTTCCTACCTCTTTGCACACCTATTGATAGTTGATTGAATGCCATTGTGGATTTTACTCTGTTGGATACCGGATATGTATGCATTTGTTATAAACTATTGTGAGTTTTGGTCTGGGACACAAGTAAATTCCGTGGAAAGTTTTATCCTCATATGAGGTCTTCCTTATATGATTTTCAGGTGTATGTGGAGCAGAGCTCAAACTAAGGCTAAGAGCTGGGGCAAGAGCTTCTGGAATTTTTTATGCAATGCCTTATTTTTCCAGTCTGGTTGGTGATGACGGCACTACTACCAGCCATGAAGGAGCATCAGACCCCATTTCCTCTTATCCTTTCAGATGGTTCTCTCACTGACCTCAGTTTCCCCACACACACATGTGCTGATCAGTACTCTACTGAACACTCAAGGAGGACCCTAGAGAGATCACTCGGAGCTGCTCTCTGTGCAGTTTTCTCCCTTCTGGTGGTTTGTCCTATGAATCCTGGCTGCCTTCTTCTCCTTAGACTCTCAGTTCCTTCCCAAGTCAGTAAGAATTCACCAGCCTTTTCCTCAGTCCCCCCTCTCTGTGCAATGCCCTGGGAGCGTCCCAAGGGAGTACGCTAGACCAATCACAGAGCTCACTTTATTTGTTTCCCTTTGCTCAGGGATCATTGTTGTTCATTGCCCGATATCCAGTGCCTTGAAAACTGTGGGTTGTTTGGGTGTATTTTTTTCAATGTATTTTGTCTGGTTTTTTGGTTTGTTTGTTTGTTCCAGGCCTAAGGGAAATCTGGTCCCTATGACTCCATCGTGCCTGGAATAAATCACAGAAGAAAATTTATACATGTGAAGATCCGTCACTGGAGATCACCAGGATGAGATATACTTGCGTCGGTGTGATTGTTATGAAAAGGGGATACTGTAATCCGGGGTTGAGACAAGTATGCCAATGAAACTGTATCAGTGAACGGGGCACTCGTGTCTATTAAGTGCTCATCCGGGTGGGATATACTGGGAAGTATTGAAGAAAGAGGAGATATGTTAATGCAGGCTGTCAATAAGAAATATTCCCCAGTATGTGAAAATTCATGAGTAGGTCCAACTGAGATTTTCAACGTAAAAAATTCCAGTGGGCAGGTATTTACACATCATATCTGTAAGTTGGGTTATCAACGAGAGATATGCTTAGCGAGGATTTAGGAACAAAGAGATTTTTTTTCACCAGTGATCATCAATGGCGTTATACGGGGTGGGGGGCAGTATTTATGAACACAGATCCTGATAAACGTGGGGCTACCAGTCAGGGATACATTGATAGGTGTGCACGAATGGGGAGATATACAAAAGGTATTGTGGGTTTTTTGTTGGTTTGTTTGTTTTTAAAGATTTTATTTATGTATTTGATGGAGAGAGAGCACGTGAATGCACAAGCAGGGGGAGGGGCAGAGGGAGAAACAGACTCCCCGCTGAGCAGGGAGCCCGATGCAGGGCTCGATCCCAGGACCCTGAGATCGTGACCAGAGCCGAAGGCAGACACTTAACCGGCGGAGCCACCCCGACGCCCCTATACAATAGGTGCCGTACAGGCCAATATAGCATATATCAACAGCAGTATTATGATCGGTATAGTTGTAAAACCAGCTGAGCAATAGAGCATATGCCAATAGGCAGGTGTTTACAAAATAAGGCAATTTGTCATTAAGGATCATAAACGAGTTACACAATCCAGTGGATATTTTAAGCATACAGATTTTTTTCCAAAGGCAAGCAATAATGGAGTATATATTGTGACAGTTGTCAATAAAGAGAGATCTTTTTGAGAGAGACAGTGTGTGCAAGGGGAGGGGAGGGACAGAGGGAGAGGGAGAGAGAGACTCTTAAGCAGGCTCCATGCCCAGACAGAGCCCAACATGGGGCTCGATCTCATGACCCCGAGATCATGACCTGAGCTGAAATCGAGAGTTGGGTCCTTAACCATCTGAACCACCCAGGCACCCCAATAGAGATTTTTGAATAGGGGTTATATATAGACTTATTTTACTGGTTTGTTATGTGCAAAATATCATTGGTGTTTACATTATTCTTTAGTTTTTTTATAATTTCAATTTTAATAAATGTACTAATGAAAAAATACAGCCTATGTGTTTCAAATAAATAAACAAACAAATCAAAAATAAACAGGGGTTATAATAAGAAATATTCCAATGGGGGTGGCTGGCTGGCGCAGTGGGAAGAGCACGGGACTCTTGATCTCAGGGTCATGAGTTCGAGCCTCATGTTGGGTGTAGCGATTACTTAAATAAAAATAAAACTTAAGGGGCGCCTGGGTGGCTCAGTGGGTTGAGGCCTCTGCCTTCGGCTCGGGTCACGATCTCGGGGTCCTGGGATCGAGGACAGGCTCGGCAGAGAGCCTGCTTCCCCCTCTCTCTCTACCTGCCTCTCTGCCTACTTGTGATCTCTCTCTCTCTCTGTCAAATGGATGAATAAAATCTTTAAAAAAGAAAAATAAAAAAATAAAACTTAAAAAAAAAAAAAGAAAGGGCTCCCAGGTGGCTCAGTTGGTCAGGCACCCAACCTTTGATTTCAGCTCAGGTCATGATCTCAGATTTGGGAGATGGAGCCCCCTCGCTGGACTCTGCACAGGGCATGGAGCCTGCTTTAGATTCTCTGTCTCTCCCTCTCTCTCTGCCCCTCCTCCCCTTCTTTCTTTCTCTCTCTCTGAAAAAAAGAAAAAGAAATATGCCAATGGGTGTTTATGAATAAGATTTCTCAATGTCAGACACCTGTGGGTAATATGTCAATGGTTTTTATTCCTCAGTGGAGAGATTTGTCAAGAGGGGTTGTGAATAGAGATATTTTAACAGGTATTTTTGAATGGAGCAATGTTTTCCCCGAGGGGTTAATGGATGAAAGATTTGCCAATGGGTAGGTATTTATGAGAATCATAAACGGAGATAAGCCAGTGGGATATTCATGAATAAGTGGATAGCACAGAAGTGGCTACAGTAGGCAGAATTCTGAGAATGACCCCCAGTATCCCTAGCACCCTTACGTAAACTCCTCCCCTTGAATGTGGGTGGAACCTGCGACTATGAAGACATCTAACTCCATGATGGCATTACGTTGAGTAGCAAGAGGGATCTTGCCAATGCAATTAAGGTTGATCAGTTGACCATGAAATAGAGAGATCACCCAGGTGAGCCAGCCCTTCAAAAATGCAATTTTCTCCTGCTGGTGGCAGAAGAGGACATCAGAGAAACTGAAAGCATGAGAAAAGTTTGGCACATCCTATTGGCTTTGGAGACCCCTGGCTGAGCAAAGAAGTGGGAACCTCAGTACTACAACTGCAAGAAACTGAATTCTGCCAATAACCTGAATAAGGCTGCGAATGGATTCTTCCCGTGAGCCTCCAGGTAAGAGCTCAGTGTGGTCAACTTTGGTTTTGTGAGACCACTGAACAGAGACTTCAGCCAAGCTCGCCTGAACTTCGGCCCCACAGAACTGTGGGCTAATAAATGGATGTTGTTTTGCTGCTCCATTTGTAGTAATTTGTCACACAGGACTGGGAAAATAATAAAGTGTTTGCCAGTTGGGTATTTATGAAAGAGGGGCTATGCCATAAAGAGGGGACTTTTCAAGGCAATTACTTGAACTCAGCCAGGCGTCTGTTTGAGATTCTCTCTCTCCCTCCCGCTCCGCCCCTCCTGCTCATGCGCTCTCTCTATAAAGCCAACAGTTGAGATTTATAAACCTGGGGATCTGTCTACAATGGGGACTGCATAAAGGGGAACTAACTGTTACGGGTTGAATTGTGTCCTCCGAAAAGGTACAGTGAAGCCCTAACTCCTAGTACCTTAGAATGTTTCTTGGAAATAGTAACAGGAACATCATCACTTGGGGGGAGGGGGGAGGGTTGTCCTCAGAAGTCTTTAAAAAAATGGGTATGTGCCAGTGTGGGTATTTACGCACTAGAAATTAGTGTATGAGCATCATGCTCGGAAAAAAGACCTTACAAATGAGCACTTTAATATTTGTAATGTTTTGGGGAAAGGCCATCAAAATCATGAGTTAAGTTAAAGGTACCAGCATGCATGAAATTATTACTCCTAGCATTATACATTATTTCTAATATAAATTATCATTTCTAATAAAACATTTGCAATATTATAAGTCATTTACTAGGATTTATCACTATGAAGTTATAAATTATATTTACTACTATTACTCATAATAATAAGCAATACAGAGAGCTGACTAGATGCCTGGCATTGTTTTAAGCACTTTATATATATGACTTCATTTAATATTCACACTGTTCCTATGAGTTAGGCATTTTTTTAAAAGATTTTATTTGTTTATTTGATAGAGAGGAGATCACAAGTAGGCAGAGAGGCAGGCAGAGAGAGAGAGGGGGAAGCAGGCTCCCCGCCGAGCAGAGAGCCCGATGCGGGGCTCGATCCCAGGACCCTGAGATCATGACCTGAGCCGAAGGCAGAGGCTTTAACCCACTGCGCCACCCAGGCGCCCCTAAGCATTATTTTTAATCCCCGTTTTATAGATGTAAAAACTGAGGCATAGAGAGATAATATGATTTCCCCAAGGCCACACAGCGAGGACAAGGAAAAGGTAAGATTTCTTAGGCAAAACTGTAAACAGACACTAATTCAAACATTTTTCTTTAAAAAAAAAATCACAAGGACTCAAATTTTAAAATACTGACCTGATTAAAATCTTTTATTTTTAGAATATTCTTCTTTTCAAAACATTATTGAGGCGTGATTCACATACAATAAATTTTATCCACTCAACATGACAATTAAGTTAATTTTAGCATATTCACAAAGTTGTGCAACCACCACAACAGAATTTTAGAATAGTTTCATCATCCCAAAAAGGAAACCCTGTACCCATTAGCAGTCCACTCTCCAATGCTCCCACCTGCTTCCACCCCAGCCGTAGATAACCGCTAATCACTTTCTAGCTCCACAGTTTTGCCTATTCTGGACATTTCATATCAGTAGAGTCATACAATATATGGTCTTTTGTGACTGGTTTCTTTTCAGGTAATATTTTCAAACTTCATCTGTGTTGTAGCAATATGAGTACATCATTCCTTTTGATTACTGAAGAACATCCCATTGCATAGCTATACCGTATTTTGATTATCCATTCATCACTCAAAGGACATTTGTGTTGTTTTCGCTTTGGGGTGATGATGAATAATGCTGCTGTGAACATTTGTGGATAGGTTTTTATATGGACAGGTTTTCATTTCTCCTGGGAGGATACCCAGCATTGAAATTCCTGAATCGTATGGTAACTTTGTTTAACATTTTGGAGATGCTTTCAAACTGTTTTCCAAAATGGCTGCCCCACTTTATGTTCTGCCAGCAATGTAAAATGGGTTCCATTTTTCCCCATCCTCACCAACACTTGTTGTTGTCTAGACTTTTTTTTTCTAGCCATACTAGTAGGTGTGAAGTGCTATCTCATTGTGGTATTTTGTTTTTCATTGTGGTTTTTTTTTAAGATTTTATTTATTTATTTGACAGAGAGAGAGAGATCACAAGTAGGCAGAGAGGCAGGCAGAGAGAGAGGGGGAAGCAGGCTCCCTGCTGAGCAGAGAGCCCGATGTGGGGCTCCATCCCAGGACCCTGAGATCATGACCTGAGCCGAAGGCAGAGGCTTAACCCACTGAGTCACCCAGGCGCCCCTCATTGTAGTTTTGATCTCCATTTCCCTGATGCCTAATGATGTTGAGCAGTTTTTCATGTGCTTAGGCCATTTCTATATCTCATTTGGAGAAATGTCTATTCAGATCTTTTGCCCATTTTTAAGTTGGGTTACTTATGTTTTTATTATTGAGCCAAAAGAGTTCTTTATATATTCTAAATAAAGGATATGTGATTTGTAAACACTTTCTCCGATTCTGTGGGTTAACTTTTTTACTTTCCTGAGAGTATTCTTTGCACAACAGAAGTTGTTAATTTGGGGGGCACCTGGGTGGCTCAGTGGGTTAAAGGCTCTGCCTTCAGCTTGGGTCATGCTCTCGGGGTCCTGGGATCAAGCCCCGCATCGGGCTCTCTGCTTGGCGGGGAGCCTGCTCCCCCCTCTCTCTCTGCCTGCCTCTCTGCCTACTTGTGATCTCTCTGTCAAATAAATAAATAAAATCTTAAAAAAAAAGAGGAAGAAACCATTTAAGGGGCACAATTTGAATACAGATTTGGCGCCAGCATTTGTGTTCTTCATTACACCACATTACCTGTCTAGAAATTAAATCACTGTTATTAATGTTACACATGAAGTTATTCTTATGTGTTTTGTGTTTTGACCTGAAAAAATACATCCATCCATCACCCTCCCATCCTAGCACAGACTTCAGAAGGATTCTGGGTATGGACTGTGAGGTCCATTTTTTAGGGGGAAGTACTGAGACTCGGTGGAGGGAAGGGCCACCCATTGAGCTGGACTCCCACCCCCCTCCTGCTGCACACCTCACAGGGCTGTCACCCCCACGTGCCTCCTCTCCACCATCCGTCTCTCCCAAGCAGAGATTCACACCCAGACACATGGAATCCTGAGGTGGAGGGTAACTCACTTTACCCACTTTAGTGGATTTTCTAGAAGGGCAACGGGAGGAAATGTGGTGACGCCAGGACTACAGATAGCCCGCCAGGAGCCACACAAGGACTCTGACCTAGGAAGCCTCTCTGTAAGGTATGCTTCTCCACGGCAGCCACAACTAAAGGGAACTACCTGGAAGGGAAGGTGCTTCCTGTGCAGCCGGAAACTCCTTGTCGTCTGATACCCCAGCCACATGCAGTGGCTACAACTGTCCTTGGTGTTGAGAAACAAGTTGGATAAACCAGAAAATAGGCAGGTGTGAATATACCTAGGCTTGAGGTAACAACTGGGAGAGTTAGGTAAATTATTCCAGGCATTGGGAAACAACCAGAAGCAGCAGGAGCAGTCTGTGGTTCCAGACAATAGCCAGGGCTGAGGAAATATTCCAGGACACAGGCAACAGTCACCACAGTGATGTGAAACAGTCAAAGAGACTATCAAACAGCCAGAGGGATAGAGCATTGTCCTTATAGTTAGAGGACCGCCATAGAAACTCCAGAACAGCCAAAAGGAAGTCATTCCTAAGTGTTATGCAATAGCCAGAAATACCTAGGAGCCAGCCAGAGATAAGGGAACAGTCTCGGGCTGAGGGCAGAGCCAGAGAAACAAGGAAACAGCTGGAGGGGGACAGTGTCTGGACCTGAGGAACAGCAGGATCGCCAAACATCTGGAGAGACCACGAAAATAGTCCTTGTATCTGGAAGACAATCAGGGGGACTGCAAAACAGCCAGAGAAACAGGGGATAGACCCCAAAGGATCAGACCACAGCGAAAAAAGACCAAGGAGTTAAGTTCTGAAGCACAAGGAGCAGAAAAATAAAGTAGCAGTCCGAGGGACTGGGGAACCACCGGAGTCCAAGGAACAATTGCAAGGATTGAAACAATAGCCAACAAACCAGCACACGGAGATCAGGGAACAATGGCTGGTCCTACTATAGGGTCATCATAAACCGTAGGGAATAATCACAGAGATCAAAGACACTATACTTATGACTAGTGGGAATTCAACAGACAGTCATGGGAGCTAATAAGCGCCAGCAGGCAGAGCTAGGGGGGCTACTGCCCATCAAAGACCATATACTAGTGGCTAAAACAGGATCGTCTGAACCAGGAAGGGCTCTAATGTAGGGTAGGCTCTAATGAGTCTCAGGCATTCTGATGAGGTTCATGAGGCCAATACACAGTACTAGGGAATAACGAGGGCCCAGCATCCATCCACAGGGATGGGGGTAATCAATGAACTGATGCTGAGATAAGAGACAAAATCACTTTAGCGGTGGTTCATGGCTAATCAGCAGAGGGACTAAGGGCTAAGGGCTGATTTTTATTTTATGAACAAAAACACTATTTGTGACCAATATAAGTTGATAGTGATGACACTAATTCAGGGTCGGCAGCAGATGTCAAGACTGAGAAGCACGAGGCAAAGATTAAACTAATGAACAGTCCCAGGGCTGAGGCTACTCTAATGTCAGCGTACACAGTGATGAACTTGAATGTATGGTCGACACGCACTCGGCTGCGGCACCACTGCATTCTGACACTGTATTAGTGGCTCATGATTGGAACTTAAGAGAGTCAAAGACACTGTACTGATGGCTAAAGGGTGATCAGCAAGGTGGGGCTAATGTGGAATCAGCAGATACTGTCCTGGAAGTTCATGGAAGTTAGTCTCAGCTCTTGTGGCTAGTTGGGGAACCGCAGACAGAGGGAAGGCAGCGGAGTAGGATCTGCAGATACACTGCTGGGCCCTCCTGGGTGTCAGAGAAACTATTATTGGCTAATGGAGGATCAACAGACACTGTGATAGGGGCTAATGTGGGGTTGGCCAACTTTACTGAGGCTTCAACTGATCAGACACGGTATTCGTGGTTAAAGGAAGGAGATTTAGCCGACACAATGATTTGACTACTGTAAAGAGAAAAAAAACCATGGTGATGCATCCTCAAGGAGCTCATACTTTGCTAGTGGCTAATAAATCAAAAGACATTTGGGGGCACCTGGGTGGCACAGTTGGTTAAGCTTCTGCGGTTTCGGCTCAGGTAATGATCTCAGGGTCATGAGACGGAGCTCCGTGTTGGGCTCCATGCTCAGCACAGAGTCTGCTTGAGATTCTCTCTCCCTCTCCCTCTGTCCCTCCACACTGTGCTTATGCTCTCTCTCCCTCTCTCACTAATAAATAAATAAATCTTTAAAAATCAATCAAAAGACATTGGTGTACGGTCAGCACATACAATGACAGGCTGTAGTGGAGGGTCAGAAGACACAGGGATGGGGGCTATTTTAAGCAGACACCGCTGGGTCTGAAGGTTAAAAATCTTGAAGCTTGGTACACAGGGAATCAGAGGACGGAGTGACAAGGTCATCTGGGTTCCGCAGATAATGGTGTTGGGGCTCAGAAGGATCAAACCTGCCACATTGGTGGATAACGGAAGAGCAGATGGCTACTGGTGCAATTGGGCTGTGCTGTGGGTACTGGGGGGGTCAGACAGTGACTTCGGGTGGCTAATGAACATCGCCATAATGAGAGCATCCAATGTGGTTAGAACACATTGGGTTGAACATATCGTATGGTAGCCAAGAGGGGAGCCATAGACACTGCCGATAGGGGTCAACAGACACTACATAAGGTCTAACGGAAGGCGACTAGACACGATGCTCCGAGCTAATGGGGAGTCAGCAGACTTTGCTGGAGCAAAAAGTTGTGGTAAGACAAGACATTGTGAGCTGACGGTAGTCATTGTACAGACACTGTGCTCTAGGCTAAGAGAAGTGAAAAGAAGTGCTGTAAGTTAATGGGGTACTAGTGGCCACCATGCTGACATATCCTGGGGTTAAAAACTACTGTGGCGGTGGCTAACAGAGGATCAAGAGGGACTGTGCTTAAGCCATTAGGAGTCAAATACACACAATAGTGTTGGCAGCGAGGGATCGCTACACAAGGAATGGCTGCTAACCGAGGGTGAGCGTAAACCATCACAGGGTCTCAGTGAAGGTCATCTTCACACAGCAAGGCCATTTTGAAAGCCTTTGGAGGACTAAATCTTCCATTGCCAGTGTCTTTTATCTGATCCAGTGATCAAGATTCCTGGTTTTCCTCCCTGGAAGCCCACATCTGGCTCGTGGTGTGGGAACAGGTAACCTTTTTATTGTTGTTCTTAAATTTTAATTGAGATATAATTTCTATCAATAAAGTGCACAAATCTTAAATTTACTCATTTAATAAAATATGCTTTCCAAACAAGATACGGAGTAGTTCTATCACCCCAGGAAGTTCCCTCCTACCCCTTAGGAGTTAATCCCCATCCCAGAGGCAACCATTGATCTGCTTTCTGTCACTGTAGATTACTTTTATTTATGTTTGACATTTTCCATAATAATAATAATAATAATTTTAAAACATAAAATTGAAAATTTTTTTAATGGATGAGCTGAAGATTAAAAGAATCAATAAGATAATATCTTGATAAATGTAATTTATACTCAGCAAATGAGGGTTAGGGCATGCTGTTTAAAAAAATGCATAAAGTGGGGGCACCTGGGGGGCTCAGTGGGTTGGAGCCTCTGCCTTCGGCTCGGGTCATGATCTCAGGGTCCTGGGATCGAGCCCCGCGTCGGGCTCTCTGCTCAGCAGGAAGCCTGCTTCCTCCTCTCTGCCTGCCTCTCTGCCTCCTTGTGATCTCTTTGTCAAATAAATAAATAAAATATTTTTTAAAAAATGCATAAAGTGTAATATATACATTCAAGTGTATGCTGTCTTTGGAGGCATCTGATGGTTAATCCAAATATCCTGGGTCTTCATATTTATTATGAAATATCCAGGAAACAAAGTAAAAACATGTATTTAATTGAGCATCAATTTACCATAGCATAGTGCTACGAAATACTAATGGTAAAGGATTCACTTTTGTGGATCAAAATGGTGCATTAGAAAACATTCTCAGGGTGCCTCACTGGTTCAGTTGGTAGAGCATGTGACTCTTGACCTTGGGGTCATGAGTTCGAGTCCCATGGTGGGCCTAGAGCTTACTTAAAAAATAAAAATAAAATAAAAAGATAAGCTTAAAAAAAAAAGAAAACATTCTCAAAGTTGAGAGGTTTGTCACTAACAGACCTCCACTAAATGGTATTTTTCAGGCAAAGAAGAAAATGATCCCAGATGGAATGCAGAAAGGAATGAAGAGCAACCAAGGTGGTAAACATGTGGGTAAAATGAAATGAACATATAAAACAAAAATGTTTTGGGGGGATATATGAATGTGTATCTGTGTATGTATGTGTATGTATATATGTATATATACACATACATATATATTATATATAAATATTTATATAAATCCCATAATACATTACATTTTGAAATATAGATGTACATACAGGTATATAAGCAAAGTTTCTATTAAAAATTAGCTTTAAAAGACAATTTCGTGGGGAAAACCATAAAATACTGTTGAAGGTCAAAAAAGGTGACTTAAAAAATAAAAAGACAAACCATATTCATGGATACAACAGCTTAAAGCCATTTTACACCTTTCAGACTGGCCACAATTTGAAAGACAGATAATAAGTCCTGGTGAATACATGGGAAAATGTAAACTTCATCTCAAACTGCTCATGAGAGTATAAGTTAGTACAACCTAGAGGGTGAAAAAAAAATCCAATTATTTAACAAAGTTGAAAAACTTCTGTATCAATCAGAAGAACCCAGCTAGGGGACAGAAACAATGCCAGTTATTTTAATGAAAAGAACTTGTTATAAAGACTTTCTAGCTAGTCACAGAGTTACTAATCATGTAACTGAAAAGACAGAAAGGGAACATGAAAATTATCGTGGAGGTAGCAACTGCAGGAAGCAGCTGGGCTAAGGTAACAAGGGAAGAAACTGGAATTATTAACCACTGAAAAGTTGGAAAAGTAGTGTCATGTGGGTGGGACTCACACCTCTAGGGAGGTGGCACCGGCCAGCTGCCGCTAGCGTCTCTGAGGGGGTGGGTGGCGTACCGTAGGGTGTTCCGTGGGTGCTGGAAATCTACAACCTGGATTAAACTACCGCCACCATAAGGAACTGCTGCTGGCCAAGGGAAGAAGCAACACTGGGCTGACACTCAGATGAACAGGGAGCTAACAGGAAGGGGAAAAAAGGAGCAGGTCCCTTCTTCCTTCCTCACCTTCAAAGCTTGTATTTAGTATCTCTTATTGGCAAGGCCCAACAGGAAGAAGACGGCAACACTAGAACATGTTTCGTAGAGTCACAGCCCGAGCACCACAAAGCACGGTGTAGAAGGAGGGCGTTGGAGCTAGGGCACAAGAGCTGAATAACTGAAGACACTGCCTACACTCTGTGACCCATCAGTTTCACTGTTAGATTGAGACACCGAACAGACACGATACAAATATCTCGCACCAAGGGAATGGAGAGAGAAATGAATGAACCAGACCTACATTTATCCACATGGACAGACCCTGGAAAGGTAACATTTCATGAAAAAAAGCAAGCCGCAGAACTTTCAACACCACGTGATACCATTCACGTCAAGTTTTTAAATGCACTCGGGTATTTATATATTGTACAGTTCACACTATACACACGAAAACTCTCAGGATAGATGACAAAGTCTCGATGTGGAAAGGAAAACCTTAACTTCAGAGGAAAGAATCGGAGAATATTACCACCCCGAACCTGATCATATTCGAACATAAAACTTCGGCAGAAGAGTTAACGAAATTAAACCACGAGGCACAGTCCAGGAGACATCTGTAACACACATAACTGAAAAAGATTTTTATAGTCTCATATATTACAAAACAAAACCAACAACACTTAAGCCAAGAAGTAAAAGAGAAGCAGCCCATTATAAATGATGAGCAAAGGACAGAGAACAGCCAGTGCAAGACGAAAAAACCCCAATGGCCAATCAACAGGCAAGAAGCCATTCCACCTCACCATTCATTAGGCAAATCCAAGTGAAATGAAAACGGCAATGAGCTATCCCCTAACGGGAATCGGGATGTATTTTCACGCCAGTGTAGGAGCCAAACTGTTACAGGCGTCCTCTGTGTGCAGGGTGACCAGATGACCCAAAGGGGCTCGATCAAATGGTGATGGGAGTCTTCACAAAGAAGCTTTCTCCATCGCACAAGGCAAGAGCCGGCCTCCGTGAGTTCTCTGATGTTCTGTGAGGTGTGCTTTCCGGCAAAAGGCTTTCCCACATTCTTGACACTCAAAGGGTCTCTCTCCGGTGTGAATTCGCTGATGTTCAATGAGGCGTACTTTCACATAGAAGGCGTTTCCGCATTCGCTACATTCGTAGGGTTTCTCTCCCGTGTGAGTTCTCTGGTGTTGACAAAGGGATTTCTTCATACTGAAGATTTTTCCGCATTCGCTACATTCGTAGGGCTTCTCTCCTGAATGCATCCTCTGATGTTCAATGAGGCGTGCTTTTACGTAAAAGGCGTTACCGCATTTATTACACTCATAAGGTTTCTCTCCCGTGTGAATTCGCTGATGTATCCCAAGAGATGAGTGCACCCTGAAAGACTTCCCACATTCATTGCACTGGTAGGGTTTTTCACCTGTGTGAGTTCTCTGATGATTATTGAGAGTCATTTTCATTCTGAAGAATTTCCCACATTCACCACATTTATAGGGTTTCTCGCCTGTGTGAATTCTTTGATGTTGGTTTAGGGATTTCTTTGCACGGAAGTTCTTCCCACAGTCCCCACATTCATATGGTTTCTCCCCCGTGTGAGTTCTCTGGTGCTGGGTAAGGGATATCTTAACTCGAAATGTCTTTCCACATTCACTACACTCGTAGGGCTTCTCTCCCGTGTGGGTTCTCTGGTGAATCATAAGGGTTGCCTTCTCGGAAAAGGTTTTCCTACATTCGGTACATTCATAGGGTCTCTCTCCTGTGTGCGTTCTCTGATGTAGAATGAGTTGCGACTTCCTGCCAAAAGATTTCCCACATTCATTACATTCAAAGGGTTTCTCCCCTGTGTGAGTTTTCTGATGAGCAATGAGGTATGACCTTGCACTAAAGGTCTTTGCACATTCTGCGCATTCATAAGGTCTCTCCCCTGTGTGTATTCTCAGATGTTCAATAAGGTTTGATTTCCGGCAGTAAGCTTTCCCACATTCGTGACATCCAAAGTTTTTTGCCCCTGTGTGTGCCCTTTTAGGGCCAACAAAGCCTGTTTTCTTGTAGAAGACTTTACTGTATCTGTTATATTCAATAGCTTGATCCAAAGTTTGAATCTTCTGATGCCGAAGGTCATTATCATGCCCGAGGGCATTACCCCCAACAGAACTGTTGCCACACAGCAGTGAGAGAGATCCTTTAAAAACAAATCAGATCACTCTTTCACTTAAAACTCAACAACGGCTTGCCGTGTTACAGTATCAAATGAAAGTGCTTCGGAAAGCCTGTAAGACACAGCCTATGAAAAAGTGCTTAACAGAGCCTAAAAAACTCTACATGATTTGGCCCCTCGCTAACTCTTGATATCGCCTCTTACCACTCTCGCCACCCACCATTAAGCTGCACCAGCTTCTTTGCTATTTTTAGGATATACCACTCAGATCAGACCTGACACGTACTAGTCTCTCCACCCAGAATATTCAAAATCTCCACGGTTCTGTCTCTCTCCCATCACCGATGTTGGCGCACTCATGTTAACCTCACCCAAGAGTCTTCCCCAAGTGCATTCTCTACAAGCACACGACCGTCATTATCCAGCTTTCTTATCTTGCACAGATTTTCTTTTTACCACCAAACATGGTGTATTTGTTTCTGGTCTCTTTCCCTCATCAGACTGCAAGCTCCAGGAGAACAGAGCTATTAGTTCATTCACGACCAGACCCCCACACCTTGAATGTGACCAGATTAGAGCTGATACTCATTAAGAATTTGTTGGAACACTTGATGAATGAATGAGTGAAGGCCTGACAACAGAAGGCATCCCAGGCAACAGAGGGAAGGAGGGCAATTTAGAATACTAAAGAGAGGCGGAACAGCTAAGAACGTCTGAGATGAGGCAGGCAGGGATAGATAAGGACGGTAGATAACTACAGGAATCAAAATAAAATAGGACAGAGCACTTGAGCGTGAGCATGGTAATCGCACGTGTGATTTAGGTATCTGAAGTGTGTAGAGCTTATGGCCTCCAGTCATTTCCAAAGAACGAGGGCCTCTAAAAAGACATTACCGGAGAACGCTGCCCAGAGTGTTCTGACCTCAATTTCTGGGCTCTTATTTCCCCTGTTTCCGTATGTCTGGCTACTGCATACTCACCTGGGTAACCAGGGCCTGGGGATTCCTCCTCTAATATCCACAGCTCTTCTCCTCGCTCCAACTTGAAGATCATCTCTGGTTTGGCCACGCAGAGGCCTGTTAATGGGAAATGGCACAGGACATGGGCCAAGCTGTCTGAGCTTAGGGCCTCTGATGGAGGAGGAAGGTGCATCTTCGTGAGCTGCACAAGGAAGGGGGCCCATTTAAACCTTTCACTGGGGGGAAGTGATGACACACACACACTCTTCCCGGTGCCCCAAACTCATCAGTCACCTGTGACCCTTGCACCTGGAACTCGAGTATCCCCAAAGTCTACAAAGGCTGCACACATCCCAGTAACCAAGACAGGGCACACATGCTACTGGGAGTTCCATGGGAGACAATCCTCACCCACAGATGCCAGGTTGCTGTAGTTCTCCAACATGACATCCTTGTGCATGGTCCTCTGAGCAGGGTCCAGTCTGTGCCATTCCTGTCGGGTAAAATCCACAGCCACGTCCTCAAATGACACAGATCCCTGTAACAACAATCTGCAAGGATCAGGATGGGACACACGGAGAAGATGTGTGGGAACTAATTCCCTCCACGGAGCACTAGTAAGAGTTAACTAGGAGCCACACTGGACACCTGACCCTGTGTCTTGCTTGCTCTTGTACTTTGTTGGGGGGAAAACCCCAAGCAGCCCTGCTGTTGTGTTAACTGCTCAATCCATGAAGAAAAGACTATGGACTACTGAGTTACCACTATGCACCAGGACGGTCTCAGTTGTTGGTTAAACAAAAAGGAGTAAGGGGCGCCTGGGTGGCTCAGTCGGTTGGGCGTCTGCCTTCAGTTCGGGTCCTGATCCCAGGGTCATGGGATCGAGCCCCGCTCGGCGGGAAGCCTGCTTCTCCTTCTCCCACTCCCCCTGCTTGTGTTCCCTCTCTCGCTGTGTCTCTCTCTGTCAAATAAGTAAAACCTTTGAAAAAAAAAACATATTCTTGCAACGATGCGTTACAGGGGCTGCGCTAGATGTGTGTACAGGGTGCAAATGGGCTTTCACAAGGGATGGAATGGGATTCTACTTTGTGTTATCAGATTCGACTTGAACCAACTTCATTTGGGGAGATAGCGCTCTGAATCCTTAAACAAGAATACAATTTCCCTCAACAAATATGGGGCCATAGCATAAGAAAAGGCAGGAAAACATGAAACACACATGATGAGTTAGGGAACCGCATGCAGAACGGTGTGATGGAAAAACAGCACTTCAGGCTACAATGAAGGCTGTCGAGACATTCAGGGGCCAGAGAGTGGAGGGATTTGGGGCTTTTTTTTTTTTTCTACAGATCATCAGTCTCTAAGACACTTGACTCCTTACACCATCAGAATATTTTCTGGCCTTCCCACAATATGTTTATACTTATAAATTATACAGAAGTACTGTCGAGTGGGGGAAAAGCACAGAATATTAACTCCCAGAAAAATGGCGTGAGCAGATGGGTTGAGGCTGGTGGCACATATTGAGATTAGCAAAACAAGAGAGATACTAGGTTGGCAGAAGGGGAAATTAAAATAGATCTTGGACCTCAGCTGGAGTGTTTATGACACATACTGATAGACATCCAGCTGGCAGGTGGGCATATGATTCTGAAGCTCAGAAGAGAAGGCCAGGAGAGGCCAAAGCTTGGGAGGCAATCGCATTTCAGTACTAGCTGAAGCCACCAGAATAAACTGGATGGCTAAGAAAAAAACAAAGAGCTTGAGAGAAGCACACCAAGGAAGTACTGAGTTAGTAAGGACACCAAAATGACATGAAGCTTGAAGGAGGAGGGTACTGGGGGACAGAGAAAATGGGAGGAATCTGTTTTTGTTTTCTTTAATGCGCTCCTGCCCCAAAGTCAGCGCCAGAGTCAAAGTCACAAGCTTGTGGCAGCAGACATCTCTCTCTCTCTCTCTCTCCTCTAAGGAGGAGAAGTCTTTTTCTTTAGCAAGGAGAATAGTGCTCTGAAGAGTGTGGAAAGGATCCCCATTGCCTTTTCTCTAACCCCCCACCACTTGGCCCCAAGGGCAAACACGTTAGAGAAAGTGAAGGCCAAAGTGGAGAGACTAAAGCCCTAACTGTCCAGCCGAAAGACCATGGAGGGGATTGTGGGGGAGCGGGATCATGGGGGGGTGGGGGTGGGAACTGCCCTAATAAAATAGTCTCAGAATACATGAACCAAAACTGAAAGAACTGGAAGGAAAAATGGGCAAATCCACTTACCGCTGTTGACCTCCGACACCTCTCTTACTAATAAAAGTAACTAGGAGACAGAAAATCAACAGGGATATAGAAAAACTGAACACCACCAACCAACCAACCGACTCTGCTGAGCATTCCACTCAAAAATACAGAAATTGGGACGCCTGGGTGGCTCGGTTGGTTGAGCAGCTGCCTTTGGCTCAGGTCATGATCCCAGCGTCCTGGGATTGAGTCCCGCATCGGGCTCCTTGCTCCGCAGGGAGCCTGCTCCTCTCTCTGCCTCTGCCTGCCTCTCTGCCTGCTTGTGTTCTCTCTCTGTTAAATAAATAAATAAAATCTTTTAAAAAAAATACAGAAATTAATTAGGTTTCTTCAAGTACACATGGCATGTTCACCACGCTAGAACACACCCGGCATCATAAAACAAACCTCACCACGCTCAAAGGCCTGTTGGGTCCCAAGGAAAACTGACCTGGAACAACCAACTCTGAGATACATCTTGATAAAACAATTAGAATTTAGAGACAAGGAAACTATGCTGTCAGGGTCTCCAGGCAAAAAGACGAAATAACTTCCAAGACTAGAGAATTAAACTGGCCTCGGTTTCTCAAAACGCAAAGCAATCGCACTACAGCATTTTCAAGAAAGGGAAGGGGGGAAAAGTACAAACAAAGGACATTCTAGGCTTTATACTTGATACTCTTCAAGTATCAAGGCTATCAGAAGGACAGCTGAGTGGGCCAAAACAGTGGTGACCTTCCTAAGGAATTTAATGGAGCTGGCACCGTCCAATTTGGCAGCCACTGGACCCATGTGACTATTGAAATTTAGGTTCTGATGAATTAAAATGGAATAATGGAAAATTCAGTTTCTCGGTCACATCGGGCGTATTTCCAGTGTTCAGTAACCGCACGTGGCTAGTTACGATCCTGGAGAGCAGAGACACACAATATGCTCCTCACTGCGGGAAATTCTATCGGCCAGCCCTGGACCAAATGATGACCTTTATCCAACCAAAACCAATGAATGGGAAAATTTGGGCAAAAGCCCAACCGCGAGCACTTCACATACTAATTGTAAAGCTAAGGCTTAAAACAAGGCCAGATTCATGGTTTGAAGGGTAATGTATAAACATTAAGTAGTTCTGACGAAGTAGGGGGACGATGAAAAATGGAAGGAGAATAGAACGAGAAAGAGAAAAGACGAATAAGGTCATTGACTGCTATATAGGTAAAGGTTAAGGACACATTAAAAAAGGTTGGGTCCATCAGGGGAGTGTGTGACTCTTGATCTCGGAGTCAGGAGTTCAAGCCCCATGTGGGGTGTAGAGATTACTTAAATAAATACAACTTTAAAAAAATGGCAACTATGTTTATTAGCTTAACTGTAGTAATCATTTCAATATGTATATGTATATCAAATTATCATGTTGTATACCTTAAACATATACAACTTTTATGAATAAACAAGTAAACAGTAAGAAAGAAGGGTTGACTAAGGGTACTATAAGAAGTATTAACACGAAGGGGTGCCTGAGTGGTTCAGTCAGTTAAGCCTCAGCTCTTGATTTTGGCTCAGGTCATGATCTCAGGGTCGTGAGATCCAGCCCTGTGATGGGCTCCACAGTGAGCCTGGAGCCTGCTTAAGATTCCTTCTCTCCCATGGGGTGCCTGGGTAAGCATCCTACTCTTGGTTTTGGATCGGATCATGATCTCAGGGTCATGAGACTGAGCCCCACCCTGGGCTCTTCTTTTTGGGGGGGGGGCTCTTCTTGAAGATTTTTTTTTCCCCTTCCCTCTCCCTCCCTCTCTACTCCTCCCCCCACTCACGCTCTCTCTCTTTCTCTCTCTCACATAAACAAATAAATAAATACCTTTTTCTTTAAAGATTTTATTTATTTATTTGACAGGAGAGAGATCACAAGTAGTCAGAGAGACAGGCAGAGAGAGAGGAGGAACCAGGCTCCCCGCCGAGCAGAGAGCCCGACGCGGGACTCGATCCCAGGACCCGGAGATCATGACCTGAGCCGAAGGTAGAGGCTCCAACCCACTGAGCCACCCAGGCGCCCCAATAAATACTTTTTTTAAGAAAGATTTTCTCTCTTCCTCTCCTTCACCCCCCCACCGCTCGCACCCTCTCCCTCTCTCTCTAAAAGAAAAAAAGAGAAGTATTAACACAAAGGGAATTACCAGCATAAAAATACAACCTTCTTAATTATCAAAAAAATTTAGAGGAAACTCTGAATAAAGAAAGAAGCACAGTGAATATAACATCACACACAGTGATTACATCGGAAGAGAAAATGAAAGTATTGAGACCAAACATATTTGTATTGTTTCTATCATCGAAGAGTAAAAGAAATAACTGTAAATAGGCTTACCTCACCTGTTAATCAAAAAAGATTTTCACATTGCCGCATAAAACAGAGCCCACCAACGCCATGCACAAGAGACATGTTTAAAACACGGTCATTCCAAAAGGCTAAAATTAAAGAGATGGACAAAGATTTACCAAATGAAAACAATATAAAAGCAGGGATAGAAATCCTGATGCTGAAGTAGACTTCCAAAAGCAATTATATGAGCCAAAGGAGGATACTTTGTAACGTTAAATGGCCCGTCCAAACTGAAGATTTAACAACAAAGATACATGAAAATACCTATGTACAAAGTTACACAGCAAAAGCCTCTATAAACCAGAAACTATGGAATGCGAGAAACAGAAGCATTCTCTAATGGGAGACTTTTAATATACCACTCACAAAATGAAACAGGTTAAGTGAACAAAAAAATAAGCAATGATACAAAGGGCCCAAGCAACATAATCAGTAAGGTGAAACTTTTGGATCTATAGGTATTGAACATGACAGCCAGATCGTACAAAATATGCTCTTTCACAAGCACACATAGGACATGCATAAAAATTGACCATATAGTATGGTGCAAAGAAGATAATCTCAGTAGGCTTCCTAAAATAGAAATATTACAAACTCCAATCACAATCAGTAAAGAAATTAAAGAGTTAGAAATTGACAAGCTGACTCTAAAATTCATACTTAAAAAAAGAAAGGACCTAGATAGCCAAAGCAATTGTGAAAAAGAAGAAAAAAGTTAAAGGGCTTACATTACCTCATTTTAAGACTTATAAAGCTACAGTTCTCAAGACAGTATGGTATTTATGTCAAGATATACATGAGACAAAATAAGGTTTCGAAATAGACCCACATATAAATGGTCAATTGATGTCTAATGAAGGTGTTGAAGATGGTCAGTGGAGAAAGGATCCTCTTCTCAACAAATGGCTCCAGAACAACTGGATAGTCATATCCAAAAAACTTCAGAGCTCCTGGGTGGCTGCTGTTAAGTGTATGCCTTTGGCTCAGGTCATGATCCCAGGGTCCTGAGATCGAGCCCCACATTGGGCTCCCTGCTCCTTGAGAAGCCTGCTTCTCCCTCTCCCACTCCCCCTGCTTGCGTTCCTTCTCTCCCTGTCTCTCTGTGTCAAATAAATTAAGTTTAAAAAAAAAAAACTTCAGAGTTCCTGAAGGATCTTACTCAACTGCTAAGACTATCATAAGAGTATGATTATCTCCAGAAGATAAGAAGATTATGAGGAATTTTCAAAATAAAATTTTTGTATTTCTGGTCATTTAGTTAAAGTGGTGTCTCCAGGTTTCTCCATTATAAAGTCACCAATTTTCCCTAAGTAATTAATGAGTAATCTGTGGGGATGTAACTTGAGACTCTCAATATTTTGTTCCTCATTAAACTTTCATCCAGTAGCTTTGGCACCCATCGGTGATGCTTGCTTGGCTCAATTATCACTTCAATGATTTCAAAATGGTTATCTTTCTAACTCTCATTCTTTCCACATTATTAATTGGCATTAGACATTAAGGAAGGACTTTCCCTTTCCCTTGTTCCTTCATTTATTATCAATATGGACTCACAGTTTAGCTTGGTCTCCAACCAGATTCAACACCTCGCTGGGCCCCCAAGGCCATATGCACATGTGTGGGTAAAATGGCCAGGAGAGCAGAGAAGAAACTTCTCTGGGATTCTGTCATGGAAACATAATGAACTTGATTCCAAAATCTGCTGGCGAAGTCCTAACAGGGGCCATAGTTGGATGAGGAGGATATAGGGATACAACAGTTGACGGAATTAAGGTGGAAGGTTGGATGAAAATGGCAATGTCTGAATGGACTTTATGTGAAGTGGTTGCGTCTCCATCTAAATGTATTCCTGAGATGGATATTATGTCTAACAAGAGAATACTTTTCCTGCCTCCTCCTCTTCTCGGGGAGAAGAATACTTCTCCCTGAAGTTCATCCTTTGGGCAATATTAATTGTAGATGATAATCGAGATTCTTCAGAATTGCCCAAGCCTACACAAGTTGTAGTTCTGAAGCAGCACAGAATACGTGGTGGACAAAAAGAGATTACTGCTTTTAATTAATGGCATGTTAGAAGCTGAAATGCGGGTCCAACAGATTCTTCTAGAACAGCCCTGTGTGACCTGTGAAAAAGGTGGATGGCACAGGAAGACTAACAGCAGCTATCGAGGCTTACATAAATTAATAATGCCTTTTAGCATCAGTAGCTCCTGATATGGTTTCAATAGTGGAAAAATAAAGAAAGCTAAGGAGACTGGTTCTCAGTGACTGATCCTGCAAAGGCTTTTTCTTCTATCTCAATGTAGGAAAAGAGTCAATGGCACTTTCTCTCACAGGGGAAAGATCCTAATTTCCATGTACGGTACTACCACGGTGTTCTCTGAATTCACCAGTTGTCATAAATCAACTGTCATAATTTGGTTAGGAGGGATTTGGACTTGACACAGGTCACAAGGATGGTAATACACTACATTGAGGATATCATGATAAAATCAAAAACTCAAAATCAAGCCAGGGCTGACCAACACGCAATAGCGACACACGACCAACAGAGGTGAGTTGATAAATCCAATGAAAATTCAACGGCCTCCTCAGATGGTGGAATTCATCAGAATACACTAGGCAGGAGCTATCCATGACATTCTGCAGGCCAAAAAAAAAGAACTTTTGTTGGACAGCGAGCATGGGCTAGAAACTGGCTGGAGCTTAAGAGGTTCTCTCTTCTGACCTTCTCAGAAGGTCAGAAGGTGGCCTTCCATCAGAAGCATGAGCGATGGAATTTACACTTCTTCCTGAAAGGAGGATTCTGTGGTCACCAGGTCAACCGGCACAGATGTTTCTCTTCATATGACGAAGATCAGGGATCTAAACTGACCCGAAAAGCTAGAGAGGCACCATGTGTCCCTCTAGCTTTGGGATGGCGGGGTTTGCAGCAATCATTGCGCGTGGATTATACGAATCGAAGAGCAGAGCAAATACTAGAATGTCATCTGCTCACCTGATCCACGTGGGCCTGGCAGCCCAAGGCTTTGCTGTGGAAGCAGTGACTCTTGCTATGGGCTAAGGAATTCTGGGCAAAGCCTAAACCTTAGAAGGAGAAACGCTGTCTTGGTCTTGGTGGGGGTAGTTGACTTTAGCTAGACATCTCATCTTGACGTTGTATGTTCACGTTGAAGATAAGTCATTGGATCATTGGAGTGGGTCAGACAATAACACGGTGATTTGAATATTGGCTTCCTTTCTTGCAGGCTTCATCGGCCTGGTGGCCAAATTACTGGTGACGAGTTCACTAACCAGGTCGTCTAGGGGAGTCAAATCAGCAAGCAAAAATGTCACTTTTAAAAGCACCTGGTAGTGGTATTAATTACCTTCTTAAACTCTTCTGGTGAAATCAGTTCGAAAGAGGACAACATTCCAGTCCTGACGTACTTCTAGCCACTACAGAATATCACATGCATTGGGCTTTACGTAGGAATCCGATTTATTCCAGTTAATTTAACTTTTTTCTGTGTGCTTTGTGGGCAGATGGAGTATTTCGCTTTTAAGGCTGGTTAGCTATTGAAGAATCCTTTCAGAACAGTGCATGGAATGTAACATTCTAAGCCTCCCCACAAGTGAAAATATGTGGATGTTTCTTTTTTTCTTTTAATGGGTTGTCATTTTTTTAAAGATTTTATTTATTTATGGGTCATTATGACAGAGAGAGAAAGACAGCAAGACAGGGAACACAAGCAGGGGGAGTGAGAGAGGGAGAAGCAGGCTCCCCGCTGAGCAGTGAGCCTGATGGGGGCTCGATCCCAGGACCCTGGGATCATGACCCGAGCCGAAGGCAGATGTCCAACAACTGAACCACCCAGGCGCCCCTGTCAATGTGTTTCAATCAAACCCCAAAAGTTGATAAAAGAACTGCTCAGAAGTAGTAGTATTTATTTCAGGATCATACTTGCAAACATGAGAATAACTCACTTATGGATCCCAGTCCAGCCCTTTGGTAACTGCAGAATTATATTTATGCTGCTTCTATATTAGAATAATTTGTAAATGTCATCTTGAAACAGAAATACACATTTTAGGGGCACCTGGGTGGCTCAGTCGGTTCAGCATCTGCCTTCCACTCAGATCATGATTCCAGGGTCCTGGGATCGAGCCCCGCTGCTCAGCAGGGAGCCTGTTTCTCCCTCTGCCTCTGCCTCTCTCTCTGTCTCTCATGAATAAATAAATAAAATCTTAAAAAAAAAAGAAATACGTATTTTAAGTGCTAATCCAAAGGCAAATGAAGAATACTTTTTAAATGTATGAAGTACATTTATTTTTCCCATAAGAATCATAAATGTTAATGAATTACCTATAATGGAAATGATTAATGACTCATGAACCAGCTGGTTTGGTCAGACATTATACGCAGACTTTGGTATACTCCAGAATGCGTTATTGTGCTTGTGCAATTCTCTTGTCTAACCTAAATTTACATTCCACGGTGATAACGTGGTAAATGTAGTCTTACTAAAGTAAGTGAACACATAAAAAACAAACAAACAAACAAAAAAACCCCTATGGTTGCCCACCGCTGGTACTAAGCAAAAAACACAACACCCGATCAGGTTTTCTAGATTTTGCCGGATGCTTGTTTCACATCTGCGGCTATTGCCAGCTCCTATCTATAAAATTACCCAAAGAAGGTCATATTTGAATAAGATCCTGAAAAAAAGTAAGCTGTCTCAACTGCAAAAAACAGTAGCTCTCTCTTTTTTTTGATGGTGAAAAAACTTATATTTAGATTTAGCCAGCTGGACCCAGTTTCGATGCTCCCATTTTTGTTGGCAACATCCAAAGCACCATAGTCAGGAGCCAGTCAAACATATGCCATCTTCTCTCCATTGGGCCTGATTAGGATGTTGGTCTTGGCCCCATCAATGTCATAGAGCTTCCTCCCAGCCTGTGTGATCTGGCGCTTGTTGGCCTTGACATCCACAATGAACACAAGCGTGTTGTTGGCTTCTGTCCTCTTCGTGGCTGGCTTGGTAGTCAGGGGAACTTGATGACGGCATAGTGGTCCAGCTTGTTTCTCCTGGGGGCGCTCTTTTGAGGCTACTTAGGCCGCCTTCAGAGACACAGCGCCTTGGACCATCGGAAGGTAGGTGACAGGCAGATCTTTTTTTTTTATGACTGGATGCCTTTCGGCACTACTTTCTTCGCCTTTAAGGCCCCTGCTTTGGCTGCAGCCTTAGGAGGGGCAGGGGTTTCCTTCCTCGCCTTCGGTGCCATCTTTGGGAAAGGGAACCGTAGCTCTCTTGATGCCTTCGGCCATCAGGATCCACACTCAGCTATGATTTTGGAACCATCTGTAACGTGTGCTTATGAAGACAGGAGCCCAGGAGGCTCAAGAGCCAATTGACCGCAGTGACGGGGATGGAGGTTATGTACAGACCCAGCAACATGGGCCTCCTCTCACCAAGGCTGATCTGGCTCCAACCACAGCCACGTGCCCAAGGTGCTAGTCGCAGAGACCAACGCTGAGTCTCTGATACGGTGCCACTCTCTGGGGTTATCAGCCACCGACCCGGGATGGCGGAATGATGACACCGGACCGCTCCCGACATGGAAGGGGGAGCACATTCTTGTTACGGGAATGGACAGTCGCTGTGGATACGGAGTTGCCTTTCCTGCCCACCACGCTTCCGCCAAAACTACCACCTGTAGACTTACGTGATGCCTTACCCACTGCTGTGGTATTCAACACCACGTTGATTCCGACGAAGGAATTTACTTCACGGCAGATGAAGTGCAGCAATGGGTCTGGCCTCCTGGAATCTACTTGTCTTACCAGGTTCCCCACTGTCCTAAAGCAGCCGGCTTGACAGAATGGCCTTCTGAAGACGCAGCTGCGATGCCAACTAGGTGGTAATGCCTTGCAGAGCTGAGTAGATGTCCTCCGGCGGGGGAGGAGGGGGGGGAGGGGGCTGCACGGGCTCCAAATCAGCATCTAATACATGGCACTGGCTCTCCCATAGACAGGAGTCACGGCTCCAGAACCCAAAGGGTGGAAATGGGAAACGGCATCAGCCACTATTACCCATAAGGATCAACTAGCAAAAACGTCCCTTCTCATCCACCATGTGACCTTACGTTCTGCTGGTACAGAAATCTCGTTACAAAGGGATGAACGCTTCCACCAAGGGACACAGCAGTGATTCGGTTTCACTGGAACCCGAGACTGCCACCCAGCAGCTGTGGGCGCCTCATGCCTCTGAATTGGGCTGACTGAGGCTGACAACCAAAGAGAAATTAGGCTGAGGTAGGTATACGCTTGAAACACAGAAGGCCCCTTGGGCACCTGGATGGTGGCTCAGTCAGTTAAGTGTCTGACTCTTGATCTCAGCTCAGGTCCTGATCTCAGGGTTGTGAGTTCAAGGCCCGTATAGGGCTCCACGCTGGGCTTGGAGTTGACTTAATAAAAAAAAAAAAAAAAGGCCCCTTAAGGCATACTATCCTGTTGTGTGATGAAAGTTAACGGAAACCTACACAACCTAATTTGGGCAAGACTATTAATAGCCAGACCCGGCAGGAATGAAGGTTTGGGTCACTGCACTAAGCAAAGAATCATGACCCACTGAGATGCTCGCTGAGTGCACAGGGGATACAGAGTGGGTAGTAGAATGTATTTATAGGGGCGCCCGGGTGGCTCAGTGGGTTAAGCCTCTGCCTTCGGCTCAGGTCATGATCTCAGGGTCCTGGGATCGAGCCCCGCATTGGGGTCTCTACTCGAGGAGCCTGCTTCCCCCTCTCGCTCTGCCTGCCTCTCTGCCTACTTGTGATCTCTCTCTCTCTCTGTCAAGTAAGTAAATATTTAAAGTAAAATCTTTTAAAAAAAAGAATGTATTTATAAATACCAGTTATGACCACATAACAGTTACAGAAATGAGGACTACAATTTTTATGAGTATTTCTTCCCTGTTTTGTTATGAACATCTGTAGAAGACAATTATTTTTGCTTTGTGCCCTCTCCTAGCCTCTTTCCACCCTAACATAAAGTCTATTCACAATGGTTAGCTTTACATCACAGTATTTAAGTTACGGTATATCAAGAAGAGTAAACATCACTCAGTGACTTTGCATCCTCTTTGGAGGAAATAAGTGGCCTATTTCTGGTTGTATGCATGACAGCTGTGTCGCGTTGGGCAGAAGGACGACCCTGTTACGCTCTATTTGGGGACTGAGCGTGATTTAAGGTGATGCGCGTGGGTGCCGGGTGGACAAGGGGTGGACTGTGATGGTCAGTTTCATGTGTCGAGTTGGCTAGCTACGGTCCCCAGTTACTCAATCAAAACACTAATCCAGGTGTTGCTGTGAAGTTACTTTTGTGGATGTGTTTTAACATCTACCATTAGTTGACTTTAGGAAAGAAGATTATCCTCGATGATCTGGAGTGGGTTTTATCCAATCAGTTGAAAGGACTTAAGAGCAAAACTGAAGTTTCCCCAAGGAAGAGATTCTACCTGTGGATGGCGAATCAGCTCCTCCTGTCAGTTTCTTGCTGGCCTATTCTATGGATTTGGGACTTGCCCTGCCACTCACACAATCACGTAATCCAATTCCTTGCAATAAATCTCTTTAAGTACCTACACATATATATCCCCTACCGGATCTATTTCTCCAGTAGAACTCTGACTGATACGGAGTACCCAGTTGGGCCTTTAATCCTTATAAGACATGGAGGAGGAGACGGCAGACACTAAGGAGAGGGTCACGTGAAGACGGAAGCAGAGATTAGAGTGATATAGCCACAAACCAAGGAATGCCTATACCCATGAGAACGTGAAAGAAGTAAGGAGGGGCCTTCCCTTACAGCCTTCAGAGAGAGCGTGGCTCTGCCAACACCTTGATCTCAGACTTCTGGCTCCCAGGACTGTGAGAGAAGAAATTTTTGTTGTTTAAGCCACCAAGTTTATGCTCATTAGTTACGGCAGAACAAGGAAACTAACACAAATTTTTCTTCCTGGGAAGTTGGGTACTGCCGTAATAAAGCTAGAAGAATTTTGAGGCAAGTGACAGAAAAAACCCAGACTGTCCTAAAGAGAATGTTGGAAGAAATATGGACGTTATGGGGTGCCTGGGTGGCTCACTCAGTTAAACGTCTGCCTTCGGCTCAGGTCATGATCCCAGGGTCCTGGGATGGAGCCCCGCATCAGGCTCCCTGATTGGGGGTGCAGGGGCAGGGAAGGGCCTGTTTCTCCCTCTCCTTCGGCCTGCCTCTCCCCCTGCCTGTGCTCTCTCTCTCTGTGTCAAATAAATAAAATCTCAAAAAAAAAAAAAAAGAAGAAGAAGAAATATGGACATTAAAGGCACTGCAGGAGAGGGCTCAGAAGTTGCCAAGTGTTGGCAAGGATATGGAGGAAAGGAAACCCTAGTGCACCAATAACGGCAATGTAAATTGGTACAACCACATACTGTGGAAAACAGCATGGAGATACTTTAAAAAATTAGAACTAGAAATACCATATGATCTAGTAATTCCAGTACCGGGTATTTACCCAAAGAACATGAAAACACTACTTGGAAAAGATAGGTGCACCCTTACGTTTATTGCCGCATTATTTCCACTAGCCAAGATATAGAAGTAACCCAAGTGTCCATCCTTAGGTGAATGGATAAAGAAGATACATACACACAATGGAATATTGTTCAGCCATAAGAAAGAATGAGATCTTTCCATCTATGACAACACAGACGGACCTAGAAGGTATTATGCCAAGTGAAATAAGTCAGACAGAGAAAGAGAAGTACCATATGATGTCACTTATACATGGAATCTAAAAAACAAAACAAACACTCATAAATCCAGAGAACAAACTGGTGGTTGCCAGAGTGTAGGTGGATGGGGGAATGAGCAAAATAGATAAAGGGAATTAAGAGGTAGAAACTTCCAATTATAAAATAAATAAGTCACACAAATGAAAAGTATAATATGGGGGGGTGCCTGGGTGGCTCAGTCGGTTAAGCATCCAACTCTTGATTTTGGCTCAGGTCATGATCTCAGGGTCATGAAATCGAGCCCTGTGTCCGACTCTGCACTCAGCAGGGAGTCTGCTTGAGATTCTTTCTGTCCCTCTCCCTCGGCCCCTCCCCCTGTTCACATACACACTCATTCTCTCTCAAATAAATAAATTTCTTTTTAAAAAAGTAAAGTACAACATAGGGAATATAGTTAATAATATTGTAATAACATATGGTGATGGATAGGGGCACCCGGGTGGCTCCGTTGGTTAAACGACTGCCTTTGGCTCGAGTGGTGATCCTGGAGTCCCAGGATCGAGTCCCGGATCGGGCTCCCTGCTCGGTGGGGAGTCTGCTTCTCCCTCTGACCTCTCCCCTCTCATACTTTCTCTCTCTCATTCTCTCTCTCTCAAATAAATAAAATCTTTGAAAAAAAAAGCATGTGGTGACGGATAGTGACTATACTTAATTGGTGAGCACTGAATAATATATAGAATTGCTGAATCAATATGTTGCACACCTGGGGCACCTGAGTGGCTCAGTCATTAAGCATCTGCCTTCGGTTCAGGTCATGATCTCAGGGTCCTGGGATCGAGCCCCGCATCGGGCTCCCTGCTCAGCAGGAAGCCTGTTTCTCCCTCTCCCACTCCGCCTGCTTGTGTTCCCTCTCTTGCTGTCTCTCTCTCTGTCAAATAAAGAAATAAAAAATCTTAAATATGTTGTATATCTGGAACTAACATAACATTGTATGTTAGTTATGCTTTAATTTTTAAAAAAATAATCTATAACCTATCATCTATATATTCGCCTGGGGCGGAGGAACATTCTAACTTGGAAAAGTCTAAAGATAAATAACTAACTGGTTGGGAAGTCCCTGCATATGGTAAGCAACTTTCAGAAGCCTACAGAGTCTAAAGGTCTGGCACAAGTAACTTCCAACAGCTTTCTTTCTTTTTTTTTTTTTTAAGATTTTATTATATATTTATTTGAGAAAGAGTGAATGAGTGAGACAGAGAGAGAGTGAGCACAAGCCAGGGGGAAGGGCAGAGGGAAAGGGAGAAGCAGACTCCCCGCTGAGCCAGGAGCCCGATGTAGGGCTCGCTCCTAAGACCCTGGGATCATGACCTGAGTGAAAGGCAGCCGCTTAACCAACTGAGCCACCCAGCTGCTGCCCCTTTCATCGGCTTTCTTTTTTTTTTTTTTAATTTAAATTGTATTTTATTTATTTATTTGAGAGAAAGAGTGTGTGTGAGAGAGAGAGAGCACAAGCAGGGGGAGCTACAGAGAGAGAGAAAGAAGCAGGCTCGCCACTGAGCAGAGAGCCCAATGCGGGGCTCGATCCCAGGACCCTGAGATCATGACCTGAGCTGAAGGCAGAGGCTTTAACCCACTGAGCCACCCAGGCGCCCCCCCCATCAGCTTTCTTATGTAGTATTTCATATACCCCGTATCAGTATGCTGTTAGATGGCATGTTTTGCTTAGAAGTGTTTTCTTCTAAAACTCTTAAGCCCACACAAAGTAACTGGTATACTGCTAAGTAACTTGACTCTAGATCAGATACATTTTAATTAACTGATCAGATGATAATCTATGTTTTAGCCTTTCTCTTATCACTCATCAACTGTTAGCAAAATCTTGTAGTTTTTAATCACAAACACTGAATGAAAAATCGTTTTGGGGCGCCTGGGTGGCTCGGTGGGTTAGAGCCTCTGCCTTTGGCTCAGGTCATGATCCCAGGGTCCTGGGATGGAGCCCCGCATTGGGCTCTCTGCTCAGCGGGGAGCCTGCTTCTCCCGCTGCCACTCCCCCTGCTTGTGTTCCTGCCGCTTTCCTCAGTCTCTGTGTCAAATAAATAAAATCTTTAAAAAAAGAAAAAAGAGAAAAAAGAAAAATCGTTTCAAAAAGAAAAACAGCTTCAGGAGAGCTGTGATGGCCTTTATGACCAGGCTGTCATTGAAGATACCATTTCCATCACCCATATGAAGGTCTATCAAAAGATTTCCTGACCCTCAAGTATCAGGCAATCTTCACGATAGAGGAGTTATTGATTTCTTTATGGAGGTATTGTAATTGATGTGTCTGATTGCACTTCTTACTCTGTTATGTCTTCCCAAAATATCAGAGATCAATCTGGACTTCAAAGCATCTAGCTGTGTAGGACTGTCTACCAACACGCCTACATTCTAAACCTTATGGTGATATTTTCTTCTCTTTACTCCCTTTTTTATCCTAATACTTATCTACTTATACTTAGAATCGTCCTAAAAACCACAGGAAAACAAAAGCGATGAGTAAATAAATGAACAAATAAAAACTGAGGAAATGGTCATTTCTAACTGTTCTTTGGACGATCTGGGAAGGAAGAGTTGGGGTGGGGTGGAGGGTTAATAAGGAAAAAGTTGCCAGGCAAGACCCACAATCATCAGTCTCCAAACACTATGACCATGTAGAGGCCGAAGAGGAAGACGTTTTGCTGACATCCACTGAATTCCTTACAACCTCGTGATCCTTCTGCAACACAAAAAATCCATTTCTAGAAAAATGTCTTTGACGAATAATCATGGCTGTGCAGAAAGACATAAATCGAGGAATTTCACCACCAAAGTGCCAATTTTATTTTATTTTTTAAAAGATTTTATTTATTGGGCGCCTGGGTGGCTCGGTTGGTTAAGCGACTGCCTTCGGCTCAGGTCATGATCCCGGAGTCCCGGGATCGAGTCCCATATCGGACTCCCGGCTCTGCGGGAAGTCTGCTTCTCCCTCTGACCTTCTCTCCTCTCATTCTCAGTCTCTCTCTCTAATAAAAAAAAAAAAAAAAAAAATCTTTAAAAAAAAAAAAGATTTTATTTATTTATTTGAGAGAGAGAGATCACAAGTAGGCAAAGAGGCAGGCAGAGGGAGAGGGGGAAGCAGGCTCCCTGCCAAGCAGAGAGCCCAACGCAGGGCTGGATCCCAGGACCCTGAGATCATGACCTAAGCCGAGGGCAGAGGCTCCAACCCACTGAGCCACCCAGGTGCCCCCAAAGTGTCAATTTTAATGAAAACCTACTGCCACTGCAAAGGTGCAAAGGATGAGATGCTATGTGACCATTAAAATTATGCAGAAAATTATCTCCGGACATGGAAAAATATTTATCTTATACTCCCAAAGTTTCATTCATTCTTTCTTTCTTTTTTTTTAGAAAAGGCAACCATTCTTACTAGTTTTACTTTATCCTCATTATTTTCTATATTATAGGATAAACCAATAAAGTAAATTATGTTTATGTCATTATGACCCCTCTGCCAAAACAGATACATAAATAAATATTGAAGAAGTAAAAGTTCTGTGATTTTTAATCTGAAATGAAAATGAGCTCGGTATTTTTTTTTTAAGATTTTTTATTTATTTATTTGACAGAGAGAGAGAGAGAGAACACAAGCAGGGAGAGCAGCAGGAAGAGGGAGAAACAGGCAACACAGGGCTCCATCCCAGGCCCCTGGGATCATGACTTGAGTTGAAGGCAGCCGCTTAACCGACTGAGCCACGCAGGCGCCCTGAGCATGCAACTCTTGACCTCGGGGTCACAAGTGCAACCCCCATATTGGGCATAGAGCCTAATTAGAAAGAAATTTTTTGAAATAGAAATGCCATAGGATCCAGTAATTCCACCACTGGGTATTTACCCAAAGAAAATGAAAACACTAATTTGAAAAGATATATGCACCCTTATGTTTACTGCAGCATTATTTATACTAGCCAACATACGGAAGCAGCCCAAGTGATCACTGATAGATGAATCGATAAAGAAGATGTGGTATGTATAGATAATGAAATATTACATAGTCATAAAAAGGATGCTAATGTGCCATTTGTGATGTAGATGGGCCTAGAAAGTATTAGGCTAAGTGGAATAAGTCAGATTGAGAAAGACAAATATCATATGATTTCACTCATATGTGGAATCAAAAAAAAAAACAGATGAATAAAAAAAAAGAGCAGACTCATACTTATAAATACAGAAAACAAACTGATGGCTGCCAAAGGGAGGGGGTGGGGGAATGGGCAAAATGGGTGAGGAGGAGTGGCAGATGCAGGGCTCAGCTATGAAACGAGTAAGCCATGGGAGTAAAAGGCACAGCAATGGTAGCTACACCTGTGGTGAACATGACATAACGTAGAAGCTTGCCCAACCGCTACACTGTACGCCTAAAACTTACGTAACATTGTATGTCAACTACAGTCACATTAAAAAGCTAAATAAATGAAATACATTTTAGGAGTCAAAAATAATAATTCTTTCCTACCTGTGCTGCTCCGTATCTGGGTCATAATAAAATAAATTTAATTTAAAAAATAAAGTATGGGGTGCCTGGGTAGCTCCGTGGGTAAAAGCCTCTGCCTTCGGCTCAGGTCATGATCTCAGGGTCCTGGGATCGAGCCCCGCATCGGGCTCTCTGCTCAGCGGGGAGCCTGCTTCCCCCTCTCTCTCTGTCTGCCTCTCTGCCTGCTTGTGATCTCTCTCTATCAAATAAATAAATAAATAATCTTTAAAATAAAAATAAAGGGCGTCTGGGTGGCTCAGTTGGTTAAGCGACTGCCTTCGGCTCAGGTCATGATCCCGGAGTCCCGGGATCGAGTCCCATATCGGACTCCCGGCTCTGTGGGAAGTCTGCTTCTCCCTCTGACCTTCTCCCCTCTCATTCTCAATCTCTCTCTCTCTCTAATAAATAAATAAAATCTTTAAAAAAAATTAAAAAAAAATAAAAAATAAAGTAAAATGAAGAAGAGAAGACTGCATCACTTGGAGACAAGGCAGATCAGCAGGGGACTTAAAAACCCAGGAACAACATGGCAGCGATTCCCAGGACTTTTCTCCTTACCTCCTGTATCCCAGACTAGGTGCTGGAGAAGCTAGCCAACCAAAAATGCCAATAGGCCAGACAAAAACAGCTCTAAGAAAGTCTGCTTTATCTGGTCAAAGGACCAGGAAAGGGACAATCTAGCAAGAAAACTTAAAAACGATAACCACCTTATTCCAGCCAAGTATCATGAAACAAACAAACAAACAACAAATTGTGGTTCTCAACTCTATCAGCAAAAGCCAAGTGGGGAGCATATACCTCCACTTCTGTCTGGCTCTAACCAAGTGTTATCCCCCCTACAACACTGGGGTGGTATCCAAAAAGACAAAGCAGGGAACTAAGTAAGGCTCATCTCTCTTGGGCAGTAATGAGCCTCCTTGCTCAGTGCTATCAGTGGAGAAACCATGGGGAGACTAGACTTCCTTCCCAAATCAGCTGTAATGAGGCATCCTTCTTCCACTCTGCTGGAGTAGTATCAGAGAAGGTCTAGTGGAGAGTCAGGACTTCCCCCACTGCTAAGGAGGTGAACAGTCTCCCACCCAGGAAGGTATGAGGGAAGACACAATGGAAAGCTTTAGAACTCCACCCCTGTCCAAAAGTAATGGGCTCTCCATCTTGGGTTCAAGGGAAGCCCAATGAGAAACCTGGACTTATTCCTCAACATGGCAGTGATGAGATGGGGTGGAGAGTTTCCTCCACCAGCTGTACTGAAATTAAAGGAAGCCAGCTACAACACTTTAAATAAGAACAAGATTCTCCTAACATAATATCAAAAATGTCTAGGTTTCAATGGATAACTACTCATATCAAAAACCAGAAAAATCTCAAATTGAATGGGAAAAAATCAATAGGCATCAAGACTGTGAACACAGAAAATTGTCCAACAAAGACTTTGAATCGGTCATCACAAAAATGCTTCTGTGAGCCTGTCTCGGGAAGAAAACAGAAGACATAAGGAAGACCCAAATGGAAATTTTAGACCTGAAAAATGCAATGACTAAAATTTAACAAACTTAGGGGCGCCTGGGTGGCTCAGTGGGTTAAAGCCTCTGCCTTTGGCTCAGGTCATGATCTCAGGGTCCTGGGATCGAGCCTCATATCAGGCTCCTTGCTCAGCGGGGAGCCTGCTTCTCCCTCTCTCTCTGACCCTCATCCCCACTTGTTTGTTCTCTCTCTCTCTCTCTCTCTTTCTCAAAGAAATGAAAAGAAAAGAAAAGAAAACAGGAAGAAGAAAAGAAAGAAGACTGGCCTTAAATTCACAACTCACGAAACAATAGATGTTGGAGAGGATGTGGAGAAAAGGGAACCCTCTTACACTGTCTGTGGGAATGCAAACTGGTGCAGCAACTCTGGAAAACAGTATGGAGGTTCCTCAAGAAGTTAAAAATAGAGAACTATCTTATGACTCAGCAATTGTACTACTAGGTATTTATCCAAAGGATACAAAAATAGTGATTCAAAGGGACACATGCACCCTGATGTTTATAGCAGCAATGTCCACAAGAGCCAAACTACGGAAAGAGCCCAGATGTCCACTGATAGGTGAATGGATAAAGAAAATGTGGTAGATATATAAACAATGGAATATTACTCAGCCATCAAAAAGAATGAAATCTTGTCATTTGCAATGACGTGGAATGAACTAGAATGTACGATACTAAGCGAAATAAGTCAGCAAAAGACGAGTACCATGATTTCACTCATATGTGGAATTTAAGAAACAAAACAGATGAACATAGCGGAAGGAAAAGTAAAATAAAATAAGATAAAAATGGAGAGAGAGAGAGAGAGAGACAAACCTTAAGAGACTCTTAACTAGAGGACTAAGGGTTACTGGAGAGGAGGTGGGTAGGGGGATGGGGTAATTAGGTAGTAGGCATTAAGGAGGGCAATTGATGAAATGAGCATTGAGTGTATAACAACTGATTAATCACTTAACTCTACCCCGAACCTAATAATACACTATATGTTAACTGACTTTAATTTAAACTTTTTTAAAAAGAAAAAAAAAGTACGTGAAGAAATTAAGAAACTAATGGCTAAAAATGTCCCAATTTGGCAAAACATAAATTTACAGGGGCACCTGGCTGGCTCAGTCAGAAGAGCGTGCAACTCTTGATCTCGGGGTAGTGAGTTCGAGCCCCATGTTGGGTGTAGAAATTACTTAAAATCTTAAAAAATAATAATAAATAAAAATAAATTTACAGACTGAAGAACCAGAACAAACCACAAACAGGATAAAACCAAAGAAATCCACACCAAGATGTATTGTGAAGATTTTGAAAACTAAATATTAAAAATGTGTACATGGAAAGCCACGAGAGAGAAATGACACCTTACCTACAGAAACAATTTGAGTGAGGCAGATTTCACATCAGAAACCACAGAGGCCATAGAAGGTAGCACACAACATTTATCAGCTGAAAGAAAAGAACTGTCAACAATGAAAATATCCTTTAGGAATGAAGGATAAAAGAAGGAATCTCGGAACACCACGAAAGAAAGAACACAGGAAACAAAAATGTGGGCAAATATAACAGACTTTCCTTCCCCTCTTGAGGTTTCCAGACTATGTTTGACAGTTGAAGCAAAAAATTATAACACTATTTGATGAGGTTCTAAATATATGTGGAGGAAATATTTAAGACAAGCGATGCCTGGGTGGCTCGGTCGGTTAAGCGTCTGCCTTCAGCTCAGGTCATGATCCCGGGGTCCTGGGATAGAGCCCTGCATCGGGCTCCCTGCTCGGCGGGAAGCCTGCTTCTCCCTCTCCCACTCCCCCTGCTTGTGTTCCCTCTCTCGCTATGTCTCTCTGTCAAATAAATAAGTAAAATCTTAAAAAAAAAAACCTAAAAATAAAAAAATAATAAATGAAAAACTACACAGGGTGCCTGGCTGGCTCAGTCAGTGGAGCATACGACTCTTAATCTCAGGGTCATGAGTTTGAGCCCCACATTGGGGGAAGACTTACTTAATAAAAAAATTATAAATAAACAAACAAATAAATAAGTAAATAGCTATACAAAGAGATACACTCATCAACGCTATAGGTAAATCAAGATGGAATTCTAAAAAAATGTTCGAGTGACTGACAGGAAGATAGGGAAAAATAAAACAGAAAATGAAAGAGAGAACAAACGAAGAAAAAATAAAATGTAGACATTAGGCCTAACATATCCTTAATTACATTAAGTGTAAATGGTCTAGGGGCACCTCAGTGGCTCAGTCGTTGAGCCTCCGACTCTTGGTTTTGGCTCAGGTTGTGGTATCGGCATGGTGGGATTGAGCCCTACCTCGGGCTCTGTGCTCAGTGGGGAGTTGGCTGGAGATTCTCTCCCACTCCCTCCGCCCCTCCCCTGCTTGTGTGCGCATGCACACTTGCACACACTCTCTCTCTCAGATAGATAAATCTTTTAAAACCTAATAAAATAAAAACTAAAATAAATGTAAATGGTCTAACTGCACCAATTAAAAGACAGAAAATGGTAGACAGGGCGCCTGGGTGGCTCAGTTGGTTAAGCGACTGCCTTTGGCTCAGGTCATGATCCTGGAGTCCCGGGATTGAGTCCCGCCTCAGGTTCCTAGCTGCACGGGGAGTCTGCTTCTCCCTCTGACCTTCTTCCCTCTCATGCTATCTCTCTCTCACTCTCTCCAATAAATAAATAAATAGGTAGACAAAATCAAAAACATCACCCAAGTGCATGGTCTCTAAAAGGAAGTCACTTCAAATAGACCAATATAGGCAGGGAAAAGTATGGGAAAAGTATGGGAAAGTAAAAGTATGGGAAAAGATGTATCATACAAACATTCATCAAAAGAAAGCAGAAATGTTGTTAATTTTACCTCAATGAAGCTGGGAAAAAAGCAAAAGTAGCTATATTAATATCAGATAAAGTAGACTTCAGAGAAAAAAATTATCAGAGACAGAGAAGACATCTAACAATTAAAAAAAAAAAGTCAATTCATCAAAAGAGACAAATCCATCCTAATGTGTATGAGGCAAACACAAAAGAAAAAGCTAATAAAACGGGGGGGGGAGAGACAAATTAGGGGCCCCTGGGTGGCTCAGGGACCAACTCTTGATTTTGGCTCAGGTCATGATTACAGGTCATGAGATCGAGCCCCGCCAATTGAGCCCTGCATTGTACCCCCCCCAACCCCGGCCTTGCTCAGCAAGGAATCTGCTTCTCTCCCTCTGCCCCTCACACTCTTTTTTTTTTTTTTTTTAAGATTTTTTATTTATTTATTAGAGAGAGAGTGAGAATGAGAGGGGAGAAGGTCAGAGGGAGAAGCAGACTTCCCGCAGAGCCGGGAGTCCGATGTGGGACTCGATCCCGGGACTCCGGGACCATGACCTGAGCTGAAGGCAGTCCCTCAACCAACTGAGCCACCCAGGCGCCCTGCCCCTCACACTCTTAATCTGGCTAAAAATAAATAAATAAAATTTTTTTTAAGAAAGACAAAATTATAGTTGGAAACCTCAATGCCCCTTCTTGCAATTCACAGAGCAACTAAATAGAAAATGAGCAATTTTCCATGACCCCACTGGAATGAAACTGGAAATCAGTAACAGGGGTGCCTGGGTGGCTCAGTCCATTAAGCGTGTGACCTCGACTCAGGTCATGATCTCAGGGTTCTGGAATTGAGCCACACTGGGCTCTGCACTCAGCAGGGAGTCTGCTTTTCCCTCTCCCTCTGCCCTTCTCCCCGTTCCTGCTATCTCTCTCTCTCTCTCTCTCCCTCTCCCTCTCTCTCTCTCTCTAATAAATAAATAAAATCTTCATTTAAAAAGGAAATCAAGGGGGGCGCCTGGGTGGCTGGGTGGGTTAAAGCCTCTGCCTTCAGCTCGGGTCATGATCTCAGGGTCCTGAGATCGAGCTCCGCATTGGGCTCTCTGCTCAGCGGGGACCCTGCTTTCCCCTCTTTCTCTCTCCCTATTTGTGATCTCTCTCTCTCTCTCTGTCAAATAAATAAATAAAATCTTAAAAAAAAAAAAAAAAGGAAATCAAGGGACGCCTGGATGGCTCAGTCAGTTAAGCATCTGCCTTCGGCTCAAGTCATCATCCCAGAGTCCTGGGATCGAGTCCCGAATTGGGCTCCCTGCTCAGTGGAAGCCTGCTTCTCTCTCTGCCCGCTGCTCCCCCTGCTTGTGCTCTATCAAATAAATAAATAAAATCTTTTTAAAAAAGAAATCAATAACAGAAAGATAACAAGAGAATCTCCAAACACCTGGAAACTAAGTAACACATTTCTAATAATCTATGGTTCAAAGAGGAAGTCTCAAAGGAAATTTAAAAAATACAATGAACTGAATGAAAATGAAAATACAACACTTACCATTCGTGGAACACATCTAAAGCAGTACTGAGAGAAAAGTATACAGCACTAAATGCATACGTTTGGAAGAGGAAAGTCTCAAATAAAACATCTAAGGTCCCACCTCAAACATTAGGGGAAAAAAAGATTGTATTGGGGATATACGTTAAGGGTACAGACTTCGAACTAATAGATAAGTAAGTATTGGAGAGCTAATGTACAACAAGTTGATTATCGGATACAATACTAAAAACTTCAAAGTTGTTAAGAAACTAGACCTAAATTGTTCTGACCACAAAAAACAAATGATAATTATGTGATATGATAGGGATGTTAACAAACACTACAGTGGTAATCATATTGCAATATATAAATGTATCCAACCAACACATTGTACACCTTAAACTTCTACAATGTTAGATATCAATTATATTTTAATTTTTTAAAAGGACCAAAGTAAACCCAGAGCAAGCAGAAGGAAGGAAAACGAAAAGAGCAGAAATCAATGAAGGCCCAGTCATTAAGCATCTGTCTTTGGCTCAGGTCATGATCCTGGGGTCCTGGGATTGAGCCCCACATCGGGCTCCCTGCTCAGCGAGAATCCTGCTTCTTCTCCCACTCCCCCTGCTTGTGTTCCCTCTCTCGCTGTGTCTCTCTCTGTCAAATAAATAAATAAAATCTTAAAAAAAAAAGACACAAATTACCAATATCAGGAACGAAACAAAGGATATCAGTATAGCCCTTGCAGACACCAAAAGGACGCTAAAGCAAATATAAACAACTCTTCATATACATACTTGATAACTTAGATAAAATAAACTATTCCTTTTTTTAATATTTTATTTATTTATTTGTTTATTTATTTATTTGAGAGAGAGCGAGAGTGAGAGAGCACAAGCGGGGGGGGAGGAGCAGAGGGAGAGAGAGAAGCAGGCTCCTTACTGAGCAGGGAGCCCAACTTGAGGCTCGATCCCAGGACCCTGGGATCATGACCTGAGCTGAAGGCAGACACTTAACCCAGATGTCCCATGGTCATGGTCCCATGGTCATGATCCGGGGGTCCTGGGATCAAGCCCCTCATAAGGCTCCCTGCTCAGCGGGATGCCTACTTCTCCCTCTCCCACTCCCCCTGCTTGTGTTCCCTCTCTCACTGTCTCTCTCTCTCTCTCTGTCAAATAAATAAAATCTTTAAAAAAATAAATAAATAGGGCGCCTGGGTGGCTCAGTTGGTTAAGCGACTGCCTTCGGCTCAGGTCATGATCCCGGAGTCCCGGGATCGAGTCCCATATCGGACTCCCAGCTCTGCGGGAAGTCTGCTTCTCCCTCTGACCTTCTCCCCTCTCATTCTCAGTCTCTCTCTCTCTAATAAATAAATAAAATATTTAAAAAAATAAAATAAAATAAAAATTTTTAAAATAAATAAATAAATAAATAAAACTCACCAAAAAAGAAAGAAATCAATCCATCAAGCTCTGGCCCAGATGGTTTTCTCGGAGAATTTTACCAAAAGCTTTTTAAGAGTTAATACCAATTACAAAACCTCTTACAGGAAAAAGAAGAGGAGGCAACTCTTCCTAATTCATTCTATAAAGCTGGTATTTGCTTGGGGTAGGCTAAAAAGGGACTCCCAAAGATAGCCACATCCTAATCCTGGCAACCTGTGACTATCACCTTTATATGGCAAGAACCAAAGGGTCTTTGCAGATGTGATTAAGGATCTCGAGATGAGGGGCATCTGGGTGGCTCAGTGGGTTAAAGCCTCTGCCTTCGGCTCAGGTCATGATCCCGGGTCCTGGGATCGAACCCCAAATCAGGCTCCCTGAGCAGGGAGCCTGCTTCTCCCTCTCCCACTCCCCACTGCTCGTGTTCCCTCTCTCACTGTTGCGCTTCTCCCTGGGTCAAATAAATAAATCAATATATCTTAAAAAAAAAAAATAAGGATCTTGAGATGAGAGGTGTATCCTGAATTATCCAGCTGGGTCCCAAATGCAATCACATGTATCCCAATAAGAGGGGGGCAAAAGAAAAGTTGACACCCACACTCAGAAGGAAGTGATGTGAAGGCAGAACAGAGAGAGGTCTGAAGATGCTGGCCCTAAGAACGGAAGGATGAAGATAATGAACAGTTACAGCGTCCCCAGGAGCTACAAGAGGCCAGGAATAGAGTCTCCCCGAAAGGCTCTGGAGAGAGTACAGGCTAGACCAAAACCCTGCTTTTGGTCCGGTGATACTTCTTTTGGCCTTAAGTCTTCCAGAACTATGAGACACTCAATTTCTGTTGTTTTAAGCCACCAAGTTTGTGATAATCTGTTACAGCAGCCACAGGAGACTAATATATTCCCTGATTCCAAAATCAGGCAAATGTAGTACAAAAAAGAAAACTACACACCAATATCACTCATGAATATATAGGCAAAAAAAAAAAAAAAAGATATTAGCAAATGGAATTCAGCAAGATACCAAAAGAAATATACACCATAACCAACTGGGGTTGATTGCAGGAATGCAAGACAGGGTCAGTATTCGAAAATCAATCCATGTGATCCACCACGTGAACAGCATTTTAAAAAATCACATGATCGTATCAACCAATGTAAAGAAAAACATCTGACAAAATTCAACACTCGTTCTGCAAAAACTATGAATAGAAATGGGAATAGACAGGAACTTCTTCAACTGGATAAAGAGCATCTAAACCAACCCTACCGCTGATATTACACTTAGAAGCCAAAGATAAGATTAACACCAAGGCAAGAATGTCCATTCCCACCATCCTTATTCAACATAGTGCTAGAAGTTCTTTAAAGATTTATTTATTTTAAAGATTTTATTTATTTATTTGAGAGACAGAGAAAGTGAGAGAGAGCATGAGAGGAGAGAAGGTTAGAGGAAGAAGCAGACTCCCTGTAGAGCCGGGAGCCCGATGTGGGACTCGATCCCGGAACTCAAGGATCATGACCTGAGCCGAAGGCAGTTGCTCAACCAACTGAGCCACCCAGGTGCCCCTAGAAGTTCTAATAATGTGCAGAAAGGCAAGAAATGGGGGCACCAGGTGGCTCAGTGGGTTAAAGCCTCTGCCTTTGGCTCGGGTCATGATCTCAGGGTCCTGGGATCAAGCCCCACATAGGGCTCTCTGCTCGGCGGGGAGCCTGCTTCCCCCTCTCTCTCTGTCTGCCTCTCTGCCTACTTGTGATCTCTCTGTGTGTCAAATAAATAAATAAAATCTTTAAAAAAAAAAAAAGAAAGGCAAGAAATGGAAATGAAAGGTATACAGAATAAAGAAGAAAAAAATTAAAATATCCCTATTTATAGATGACATGATCATAGGGAAAATCACAAACACAAAAAAATCTCCAAAAAAAGAAAAACCTCCTAGACCTCACAACTGAATTCAGCAGTCACGGGAAACCAGATCCAATACAAAAACCCATTGTATTTCTACATTAGCCATGAAAATGCAGACTCTAAAATAAAAAATATATATAAAATCATTCATAATCACTCAGAAATATGAAGTATTTAAGTATAAATCTGACAAAACACATACAAAATTTGTAAATTAATAACTACAACACACTAACAATCTTTTTTTTTAAGATTTTATTTATTTATTTGAGAGAAAGAAGGAGAGAGCGCCAGAGAAAGAGCATGAGCAGGGGAAGGGGCAGAGGGAGAAGCAGGTTCCCTCTCCCTGCTCAGCGGGGACTCGATCCCAGGACCCTGGGATCATGACCTAAGCCGAAGGCAGACGCTTAACCGACTGAGCCACCCAGGCGCCCCACATTAGCAATCTTGAGATAAAAGAACAATGCTGGAGGCATCATGCTCTCTGATTTTAAACTATAATACAAAGCTATAGTAATCAAAATAGCATGGTACTGGCATAAAAATAGACACATATCTCAACGGAACAAAACAGAGTTCAGAAATAAACCCATGCATATATGGCCAATTGATTTATGACAAAAGACCCAAGAATATTCAATGAAGAAAGGAGTCTCTTCAATAAATGGTGTGGGAAAACTGGACAGCCACATGCAGAAAAATGAAACTGGGGACCACTATCTTACACGATATACAAAAATGAACTCAAAATGGATTAAAGACTTGAACCTAAGACCTGAAACCATAAAAGTCCAAGAAAATATAGGCAGTAAGCTCCCTGACATCAGTCTTGGTGATGATTTTTTTGGATTTGACACCAAAAGCAAAGGCAACAAAAGCAAAAACAAACAAGTAGAACTACATCAAACTAAACAGCTTCTGCACAGCAAAGGAAACCATCAACCAAATGAAAAGACAACCGACCAAAGGGTAGAAAATATTTGTGAATCATGTATCTCATAAGAGGCTAATATCCAAAATATATTAAAAAATCCATATGACTCAATAGCAAAAACAATCTGATTTAAAAATAGGCAGAGGAGGGGCACCTGAGTGACTCAGTCGGTTAAGCATCTGCCTTTGGCTCAGGTCATAATCCCAGAATCCTGGGATCAAGCCCAGAGTTGAGCTCCCTGCTCAGTAGGGATCCTGCTTCTCCCTCTGCCTCTGTCCCTCCCCACAGTTCATCCTCTCTCCCTCTCTCTCTCTCTTTCTCTCTCTCACTTGCTCTCACTCTTTCAAATAAATAAATAAAATCTTTAAAAACAATGGCCAGAGGATCTGAATAGACAGTTTTCCAAAGAAGGCATGCAGATAGCCAATAAGTACATGAAAAGATGCTCAACATCACTAATTTAGGGGCACCTGGCTGGCTCAGTCGGTAGAGAATGCGACTCTTGATCTCAGGGTTGTGAGGTCAAGCCCCATGTTGAACATGAAGCCTCCTTAAAAAAAAAAAATCACTCATCTAATCATTGAAGAAAGGCAAATCAAAACCACAATGAGATATCACCCCACACCTGTTAGGACGGCTAGTATTAAAAACACAAGTTGGTGAGGATGTCAAGAAAAGGGAACCCTTGTGCACTGTTGATGGGAATAGCAACCGGTATAGCCACTATGGAAAACAGTATGAAGGTTCCTCAGAAAATTAAATATAGAACTATCATATCATCCAGCAATTCCACTTCTGAGTATTTATCCAAAGGAAAAAAACACTAACGAAGAATATATATGCACCCCATGTTCATTGCCACGTTATTAACAATAGCCAAGATACGGAAACAACCTAAGTGTCTATCAACAGATGAATAGGTAAAGAAAATACGCTCTGTGTGTGTGTGTGTGTGTGTGTGTGTGTACACAATAGAACATTATTCGGCCATAAAAGAATGGGGGAAATCTTGCCATTTGCAAGAATATGGATGGACTCTGAAGGCATTATGCTAAGGGAAATAAGTCAGAGAAAGACAAGTACTATATGATCTCACTTATATGAGGGATCTAAAAACAACAACAACAACAACAAAACCAAGCTCACAGTACAGAGAAAAAGTTGGTGGTTGCTAGATGTGGGGGTAGGAGTTAGGCAAAATGGGTGAAGGGAGTCAAAAAATACGAACTTCCAGTTACAAAACAAGTCATGGGGATGTAATGTACAGCATGGCAACTAGAGTTAATTATACTGTATTACCTATTTAAAAGTTGCTATGAGAGTAAATCCTAAAAGTTCTCATCATGAGAAAAAATTCTACAACTGTATATGGTGAGATGGATGTTAACTAGCCTTATTGTGATGATCATTTTGTAATACATGCAAATATAGATTATGTTGTACACCTGAAATTAATATGTGAATCAATGAGACCTCAATAAAAAAAGAGCATGGTAGGGACGTCTGGGTGGCTCAGTCAGTTAAGCATCTGCCTTCCGCTCAGGTCATGATCCCAGGGTCCTGGGACTGAGTCCCACATTGAGCTCCTTGCTCCATGGGGAGCCTGCTTCTCCCTTTGCCTGCCGCTCTCCCTGATTGTGATCTCTCTCTCTGACAAATAAAGAAAATCTTAAAAATAAATAAATAAAGAGCATGGTATTGGTGAAGAATAGACAAATATATCAGTGGAATAAACAGAAAGGAAATAGACCTGGGGCACCTGGGTGGCTTAATCGGTTAAGCCTCTGACTCTTGATTTCAGCTCAGGTCATGATCTCAAAGTCATGAGATCAAGCCCCGAGTCAGGCTCCATGCTCAGTGTGAATCTGCTTGTTCCTCTTCCTCCCTCTCACCCCCCTACTTGCACACTTGTGTTCATGTGTGCACACGTGTGTGCTCTCTCTCTCAAATAAATCTTAATTTTTAAAATATTTCAGTTATTTATTTATTTATTTGAGAGTACACAGGCAGGGGGGAGGGGCAGAGGGAGAGGGAGCAGCAGACTCCCCACTGAGCAGGGAGCCTGACACAGGGCTTGACTCCAGAACCCTGAGATCATGAATAGAGCCAAAGGCAGACACCCAAAGGACTGAGCCACCCAGATGTCCCTCTCAAATAAATAAATAAATCTTAAAAAAAAAAAGGACAAAAGATCTGAATTTGACCAAAGAAAATATACAGATGGCAAATGAACGTGTACAACTATGTTCAACATCATCTTTCATTAGGGAATTGTAAATTAAAACAATGATGAGATACCATTATACACCTATTAGAATGGTCACAGTCCAAAATCCCGACAATACCAAATGCTGATGAGGACATGGAGCAACAAGAATGTTCTCATTCATTGCTGGTTTGAATGCAAAATGGTGAAGAACTTTGGAAGACAGTTTGGCAGTTTCTTGCAAAGCCAGTCTTACCCTATGACCCACAATTGCCCTCCTACTTATTTACCCACGTGAATTGAAACCGTACGTCCACATAAAAACCTATATATAAATGTTTATAGCAGCTTTATTCCTAATTGCCCCAAACTGGGAACAACGAAGATGTCCTACAATAGGTGAAGGGATAAGCAAATTGTGGTACGCCCATACAATGGAATATTATTCAGTGATAAAAATAAACATACTATAAAGCCAGAAAAAGACATGAAGGAAGCTAAAACGCAAATTGCTAAGTGAAAGAAACCAATCTGAAAAGGCGACAGATTGTATGATTCCAACTATAGGACACCTTAAGAGGTAAAACTATATAGAGACAATAAATTTAAAAAAAAAAAAGCAGAGGTTCACGCCTAGAGAGAGAAAGGGTGAATAGCTGAGGCGCAGATGAAACTGTTCTGTCTGAAACTATAATGATGAATGTGTGTCATTATGCATTTGTCAAAACCTAAAGAACGTGCAACACAAAGAATGAACCTTACTAGAGACTATAATTAATAACAGGGTATCCGTATCGGTTAATTGTAACCAACGTACTACACTAATGCAAGATAGTAATCACGGGGAAACTATGGAGGGCGTGCAGATCGGTTCATGGAACTACACATACTATTTTCTCAATTATTTACAAATCTAAAGCTGTACTAAAAAAAATTAAGTCAATTAATTGTTTGAAATGCACTCAGCATACAATCTAGCAATCGCATTCACGGGCCTTCGTCTCATACAAAATCCTTACATAAACAATCATAGCATCTTTTTTTTTTTTTTTTTTAAAGATTTTATTTATTTATTTGAGAGAGAGAGAGAGTGAGAATGAGAGAGAGGGACAGGTCAGATGGAGAAGCAGACTCCCCACTGAGGAGGGAGCCCGATGCGGGACTCGATCCCAGGACTCCAGGATCATGACCTGAGCCAAAGGCAGTTGTTTAACAACTGAGCCACCCAGGCGCCCCAACAATCATAGCATCTTTATCCATAATAGCCCCAAACCGGAAACGGCCAAGATGTCCTTCAACAAGAGGTTGGTTAAGCCAACTGTGGTACATTGGACATGGAATACTGTTCGGCAATAAAAAGAAACAAGCTATTCATATACTCAACAATCCGCATGAATCTCCAGACAATGATGCTGCGTACAAAAAGCCAGTCCCAAAAGGTCACATACTGTATTATTCCATTTATGTGTCATGCTCGAAATGACAAAATTATAGCTCAGGGATGGCCAGGAGTTAAGGAGGGAGTGGGGGAGCAGAGAAGTGGTTGTGTCTATTAAAAGGCAAGATGAGGGGTCCCTGTCGTGATGGAAATGTTCCCTATGTCAATATCCTGGTTGTGATACTCTACCAAGGTTTTTGCATGATGTTCCCGTTGGAGGAAACTGGGTAAACGGTACATTGCATTGGAATCTATAATTACCTCAAAAGTAAAAATTTATCTTAATTCCTGGTGGCGATTAATTAATTGTATGCAACACTTTAATTTAAAATGAGTCACTCCGGCTTGGGAATAAATAAAGCCCTCTAAACTGTGAAAGTAAAATGAAAATAAATGTTGACGGCCCTATTGCCAAAAAAAAAGTTTTTTCTTAAAAAAAAAAAAAAAAAGAAAGAAAAAATTTTAAAGTAGGCTCCTCCTCCTTACCTCAAATGATCTGCCAGGCTGCCCTGGTACCAGGGCAGGGAACCTCGGGGGTGATTTCCTATTAGCTGGCATGTTCACCCTGGGTCTCAGCCCACCTTCCAAAGCTGGAGGGGAGTCGGTATGCGGGCTGCGGTCAGAATGAGTGGAAGATCCCGCAGCCTCCAGTAAGGAGAAACCTCAACAGCTCCACAGAGACACCAAGAAATCCTAAAAGGACAGTATCCGTGTCATCAGTGTCATTCCACATTTACACCACAAAGTTCAGCAACCCCCACTCTGAGCGCGTTAGGGTGGATTATGAAAACAATCAAGATATCTGAAGTCAAATGAATGACCTCAGAGTCCTTTATTCTGGGGTGGCTCCACAGAGAGCTGCGCACCTTACCTAGCCAGCCTACTCCTCGATTCTAGGTTCAAGGTGGACCTGGGTTTGCAGGGAGGGCAGAATTGGGGCAGCGAATGGTGCTAAAGTCCGTGGGGACCTACTGGGTGACTGGCAGGAAACTTGGAAACCTGGTAATCTGAATGAAAGGTATCTCTTCTGCCCTCTTCAATTATTTTTCCATTTTAGAGTGAAAAAATCCCTCTTAAATTCTTCTATAGGAAGCTCTTAGTGTCTTCTTTCCAGAAGATGGTTCAACATTAATAATATGTATTAATCAACAAATGGGGGGGGGGCATGTTGCTATTAACCAGAAAAGCATTTGACACAATTCAGGAGACGTTACCAATAGAACTCCAACTAAAATTAGGGAAGATGTAAATCACTTAAATATCACAAAAACCATTTACAAAATCATAGCCCCGGACTATTATGCTAAAAGGTAAAGTGATGAAGCTATTGCCATTAAAATTATCGACAAGATAGGGATGTCTAATATAACTCACAACTGTTTTGCTCGCTCTAGCTCACACTGTGGAAGGTGAAACAATCAGAATGGATATTGCAAGGAAATGGAAATGTGGCTTTCTTTGCCAATGATACGATTTTAGACATAGAAAAAAGAGACACTACTAGCATTAGGGCAATTGGAAAAGGGGCTGGATACCAGATAAATTCATAAGAGCAGATAGCTTTTCCTCTAATAGCAGCGATCATATAAAAACGGGAAAAAAAACCCATTACTAATAACAGTATATATAAATATATACAAAATATATTTAAGGAGTTGGACTTCTAAAATTAAAAAAAAAGATTATCAAATATAAAATAGTCACACAGATATATCCTTGGATAAGATGTAATAAAAATGTCAACCCTCCCAAAAAGCATTTTATTAAGGTAATATAAACAATAAAAAAAGAAACACGAAGCTCAATAATAATAAGATGGTGTATGTAAAATTTTGTGGAATGCAGCTAAAGCGATTCTTAAAGAGAAATTCATGTTCTAAATGGTTTTTAACAAAGAAGAAAGGCTGAACATTGATGAATTAACCTCCAATTTAAAAAGTTAAAGAGAAAGTGGTACAGATAAGAGCAGAAATTAAGGAAATAGAAAATAAAGGTACGTCAGAGAGGATCAACGAGGCCAAAAGTTGGTTCTTTGGAAAGACTAGTAAGACCAGCACACCTCTGGGGAGACTGATAAGGAAAAAACCTAAACACACTCTAAGACTTGACAACAAGCCGCAGCAAGGAATCTAAAAACTGACTATCCCAGAAACCCCCATCCCTGACCTGCACAGATTCCCATTCACCAGAGTCTTCAACTCCCCACCAATGGACCTTACAAACTGACAATTCGTCATTCCCAAAAGCCAACAAAGCCATCACCTCAAAATCACTGCTGTCACTCCATAAAACCTCGTGCACTCGCTTTAGCGCCGCGCGCCAACAAGACTTAAATGTCCTCTGAGGGCCACTTCCGTTTCCTGTTCTCACCCCTGACAGCGCCCCTTCTGTGGTGTTGGTCCCGCACACATCGTAAGGGCTGTGATGCCGTGGTCTACTCACTCTGAGCAAGGCGCAGTTACGGATCTGCGGAGACTTTGTCCGCGATTGGCGTTGTCGGGCGAGGAACATGGCTGTGCCGAGGCTTTCCTCCATGGAGGCCGCCATTTTGGCGCCCATTCCGTACAGGGGGCTGTTCCACCGAAGGCGGGGGCGGGGGGCGTTGTTCAGGGCAAGCGTCCAGGAGTTGGGCTTTGGAGCTGGGTTGTATAGGTCTGTGCAAAGTTTACAGAAGCAGAGGTGCGGGGGGCAGGGGAGATGTGGCCTTATCTTTAAGGGAGATACCACTGGGGAAAAGGAGAGAAAGAACCAGGATTAGTTTCTTCCAGGAAGATGCCACTCGGAAGAAAGGAGAAATTACAATGGTACAGTCCCCCCTCCCGGCAGATAACACTGGGCAGGAGAGGGAAGGAGTCGGTGTGGTACAGTCCTCTCCTTGGAGATACCACTGGGAAGAGGTAGGGAAAGTCAGGTTATTGTTGATCCCCTCCTGGGTGATACCACTGGGGAACAGTGGGGAGGAGTCATAGTGATACATTGTTTTGATGTGCTGGGAATTGGTGTAAGGGGGAATTGAAACCCCCTCAATCTCCATTACCTCAATTACCCCACTAAAATAATAGTGGCTAGAAAGAGTCATAATAACCTTTGATATGGGCAACTAATACTTTTAAGCAAATTGCCAATAGAAAAATATTTAGAAAACACAGTAAGCATACTTTCTCTGAAAATACATCTCCGAGACACACCCCTAAGTCCTCCCGTCAACCAGTTTGCAGCCATATAACCTCTCTTTCATGGGACTTTAGGAGCTACTATGTACTCTTGGGAGAGAAGGGAGAATTCTAGGTGTCCTTCACCTCTGAACTCCTAATCTAAACATTCTTCAAAACCTACTCCTACATATACCCCTCCTGCAGGCCTTCTCTGACAAGAGGTAGAGGGCTCTTTTCCCTGCTGAAGGCATTTCAAATACAACAGGTAGACATTAGCTAAGCTTGGGCATGGATTGCTGGGTCCCCTAGGAACATTCAGACCCTCTCTCTGGGTCTCAGCACAACAATCTGGAGAGTTAGAGTGTCACCCTCTCAGTATTTGTGAATTGAGTGGAAGGAAGAGTGGCAAATGTGAGAACATTATTGCAGCACACACACACGCTTCTACAGAAATTTCCAGAACATTCTTGTCATGACTTTTGGGCAACATCTCAGATCCTGGACCGTGCTAACTTCTCCCATCGATGCCTCCTGGGCTGATCTCAAACCTGGGTCTTTTTTAACTCCACCAACACCTTGTTGCACTCTTGATCTAAATTCATGTGCTCTATTAAATATTTCATTATTAGTGTTTCTGTATCTTGACCATGAATCCAAGATGCTGCTAACTCAATTACCATATGTGCCCTTTTTTTTTATAGACAGAGAGAGTAGGCATTTGCTAATTTTCCACTAACAATGCCTCTCTGGTCTAGATCCCAACTATTGGACCATGGTTAACTTTGGATTAGACCTCCCAAACAGACATATGTCACAGATGACTGGGTTCCAGTTCAAACCTGAGAGGAAATTATGTCTGCAGAGAGGCCCAAGTTCAAGAACCGGACCTGAGGACCATCAAAGGTACAAGTTCATTCATGGTAGAAGACTGCTCACAAGCCTGGGCTTATGGTCATTAAAACAAGATGGTGATTTCTGGCAAAATCATTAACAGATGTTTTTAGATCAAACCAGGAATATTGATGATGTTGAAAAATTCATATTTTCCTAAGATATAGACAGGGAATAGTTAATGGAGGCCTAGGGTTTCAGGTCAGAAGTGATGGTTTGTCACTTCAGAGAACAGACTATAAAAGACTGAGGTCTCCATCTTGTTCTCTCTCTCTCTCTCTGTCTCTTTTCATCCGTCATAGCACTCTGGGAGAAGCCAGCTGCTATGTGGAAATGACACTGGGCAGGCAGCCTTTGGAGAGGCCCATGTGCCAAAGACACCTGCCAATAGCCAGGGAAGAACCGAGGCCTCTAGCCTCTAGCCATATGAATGAGCCAACCTCCAGCCTCAACAGCCACAGCCCCAGGAAACAACTTAACTATAGCATCCATTAGAGACCCTGAAACAGAATCTTGAAGCCAAGCCTCTCCCAAGTGCTTAACCCCACAGACACTGTGAGATAATAAATGTTTGTTGTTTTAACCTTTACGTTTAAGAGTTGTTGCTTGTGCAGCAATAGATAACAATATAAGCATTTAAAGTTTTGGTATTTTTTTCATCATGGATTTTTGCATTAATTTTGACTTTTGAAAACATTGCACTGGGGCGCCTGGGTGGCTCAGTCGGTTAAGTGTCGGCCTTCGGCTCAGGCCGTGGTCCCAGGGTCTGGGATCAAACCCCATATCGGGCTCGTTGCTCAGCAGGGAGCCTGCTTCTCCCTCTCCCTCTGCCTGCCGCCCCCACTGCTTGTGCTCTCTCTCTCTCTCTGTCAAATAAATAAATTAACTAATTAATTGAATATTTTAAAAAAGAAAACATTACACTGAATGTTGTTTATCTTGATTACTGAGTTTTTTGGTGCCCCCTTAAATTTTGCACTTGGAGGTGACTCACCCTAGTCCCGGCCCTGCTAAAAAAACTTCTCTAAAGCCATAGACTATCAGAAACTTTGCTATTTGAAATTATATCAGTAAGAAGAAAACATCCTACTCTGCCTGGAGGATCCAAGTCACTTTGACATAGAGGAGCGGCCTCAATTCCCAGACCAGGTTCAGAGGCTCAAATAAGGGGCATCTGGAGTGAACATGTCACATCTATTTTTACTTTAGTGTTTCCAAATAAAAAAGCCCCTGAATCCACTTCACAGTCCAGACTTAACACTGACTCTCTTATATACCAACTTGCTTTGGGCTAATCAAAACCCTGCTTCATTTAATTTTTTTTTTTCTTTTGCGGCTTGATTTACTTATTTGTCAGAGAGAGAGAAAGCACATGGGCACAAGCAGGTTTAGTGGCAGGCAAAGGGAGAAGCAGGCTCCCCACTGAGCAAGGAGGCCGATGTGGGGCTCGATCCCAGAACCCGGCGATCATGACCCGAACCAAAGGCAGACACTTAACCGACTGAGCCACCCAAGCATCATTCACTGAAGGTTTAACTAAACTCAACTCTTTCCCAAAACCCTATAGTAGTCCCATTTCCTCCTTTGATTGCCAAGTCTAAGGTGATTGACCATCCCTGCTTGCCTAAGACTGAGGGCTTTACTGGGCCAAGCGACAATCTGCTGAAACCAGGTTAAGTCCGGGACAAACTTGAATAACTTGGCCACCCTACGTGAGATTCCCCCACAATCCTTATGGTGTACGGTCTCCCTTGCTGCAGCAAGTTAATAAGCCCATTAATCGACTATGGATGTGCCCCTGGTGGTCTTTATCAGGAAGACTTTATCAAGGTCATTAAAGTTGGAAGGGTTCACAGAGGTCACGTTTGAGATCAGTCCCGGTGATGGAAAATTTAACAGACCTGGATTGAAGCGTCAGATCAAAAGGGCATTGATGGAGGAATAATTAATTGAAGGCTGAGTGCTAAACCATGCCAGAAAAGCACTGATGGTAGAAGAGTTATCAGAGCTCTAAGTCAGACTAGAACAATATTAGATGGGGTTAGAAACTGGTCCAGAGGAGGTGGAAATGTTTAAAGGGGGCCCGGAGTTTAGACTTTGACAAGAGGGTCGCTGAAGGTGGATTAGAGAACAAAGGACCAAGCTCAGGGGCCAACTCGATGAGCAGTGGTGGTAGAAGAGTTAACAGAAGCCAGCAATCTGAGCTCTCTAACCTGTGGGTTGCAGATAAATGGTACAGCTGACCAATGGCTGTGCAAGAGAGGCGGGGTCTAGTTCCTGGTGGCCAATGAGATGAAGCAGCAGCCTGTTACTAAGGAGAAGCCCCTGTTGCTATGTGCTGAGTACAGGCAGGGTCTAACCTGAGTAGCTACAGACAGACAGTTAACCAATGACTGCAGGAGAAGTTGGACTTCAACTTCTTCAGCTAGTGGTGAACCTTTCTATGTAGTAACCCCCAAAGCCATGAGAAATGAGCCAAAGGGGCACCTGAGAAAGCTGTAGACAGAAGGCGCAGTTAGGGAATGGCTGAACCTAAGAATCAGGCTCTGTCCTCCCCACTCAAATAAGGCTGCTAGGTCTCCCTATTGTCCAGTGCAAGGAGGGGGAAGGGCACGTCTAAGGGGGTGTAGATACGTGATGCTGTGTGAGGGGTGGGGGCAAGGCCTGGGGTTGCTTTGGACCTAGGATGCAGCGGGCCAATGGCTCCGTGTGGGGGGCGGGCTTTAGTTTCCACAGCCAATGAAATGTGAATATCCCTGTTACTACGCAGAAATAACTTTGCTGTACCAAATTACATGGAGAAGAATGAAGCCTTTCCCTGTTGGCTGGAGAATCTAAATCACTTTGATGGAAAGCAGCAAGCCTCCATGTCCAACTCAAGCAGAAGGAGAGGAGGAAACTTAGCATGAGGGGCTGCAGACAGGTGACACATTAGGAAGAAAAAGAAACAAATGAAATGTCATAATGTATTTTATTTAAACTGCGTGTCCAAAACATCACTTCCACTTGTAATCAGTTTTTTAATTACCGATGAGATATCTGGGCTTCTTTTCGTTGTAAATAAGTCTGCGAAATCAGATGTGTAGATTACACTTAACTATATGTCTCGCTTTGAACACTAAATTTCCACCAGAAATAACCTGATTTGTATTTAGATTTCATAATATTTAGATTTAAAAACATAGATTAATATTCACAAATTGGTCCAAACATACTTGAAAAGCTTTCCAATAACTGAATTGAGTATCTATTTTAATTGTTTAGTTAATTAAAATACTCCCTCTCTCTCTGCCTGCCTCTCGGCCTACTTGTGATCTCTCTCTCTCTCTGTCAAATAAATAAATAAAATCTTAAAAATAAATAAATAAATGTTTAATTAAAATAAATAACATTTAAAATTCAATTCTCAGTCTCACTAGTTTCATTTCAAGTATTCCATAACCACATGTGGCTGGTGTCTACCATATCAAATGGCGTAATTCTAGACAATATGCCACTGATGGTGATCGAATTAAAGACGCATGGTTTTGAGTTGTGGACCAGGTAGGCATGGATGGTAGAAGAGCTCACAGAAGCCAGGGTTGAAGATATACAAAAGATGGGGAACGGGGGGCGCCTGGGTGGCTCAGTTGGTTTAGCGACTGCCTTCGGCTCAGGTCATGATCCCGGAGTCCCCAGATCGAGTCCCACATCGGACTCCCAGCTCCATGGGGAGTCTGCTTCTCCCTCTGACCTTCTCCCCTCTCATGTTCTCTCTCACTCTCTCTCAAATAAATAAATAAAATCTTTAAAAATAAATGGGAAATGATGATGAATTGTTGACAGAAGCCCACCTTTAAGGACAGACCAATGTAGCAAGGATGGTGGAAGAATTAACAGAAGCTTTGGTCTGAGGTCAGCCCGGGGAGGTGTTGACGGTTAAAAAATAGAGTTTTCCAGTCCCAACAAGATAGCAGAGACCTGTTTCTCCCTGTTCCCTCCTGCTAAGCAGAACTATCAACCCTAGAAATAAAACAGGAAAGCATCAAGAGAAAAGAGAAAACCATGAAGGATGGTTAAAAAAAAAAAGGTGAATTCCTTTTTTTATTTATTTTTATTTAATTTTTTTAAAGACTTATTTATTTATTTATTTGAGAGAGAGAGAGAGAGAGAGAGAGAGAGAATGAGAGGGGAGAAGGTCAGAGGGAGAAGCAGACTTCCCGCAGAGCCGGGAGCCCGACATGGGACTCGATCCCGGGACTCCGGGATCATGACCTGAGCTGAAGGCAGTTGCCCAACCAACTGAGCCACCCAGGCGCCCTTATTTTTATTTTTTTTAAAGATTTTTATTTTTATTTATTTGACAGAGAGAGAGAAAGATCACAAGCAGGCAGAGAAGCAGGCAGAGAGGGAGGGGGGAAGCAGGCTCCCCACTGAGGGGCTCGGTCACAGGAAACTGAGATCATGACCTGAGCTGAGGGCAGAGGCTTTAACCCACTCAGCCACCCAGGCGCCCCCTGAATTCCTTTTTTTAAAGATTTTACTTATTTATTTATCAGAGAGAAAGAGCGCACAGACAAAGGGAGAAGCAGGCTCCCCACTGAGCAGGAAGCCCAATGCAAGACTGGATCCTATGACCCTGAGATCATGACCTGAGCCAAAGGCAGACGCTTAACCAACTGAGCCACCAGGCACCCCAAGAAGAATTTATTTAGGATCCTAGGACCGGAGGAAGAGTACAACTACAGGGTATCTTATATTTCACCCCCTACCCCAACAGAAGGCGACTCGGGACCTGTGTTTTCTGACACCCAACCTAGGAACACGAGGCAGCTCAAGTAGGTTCGTTTCTCCCCTAGATCAAATGGAACTCCCTCTGACAACATGAGGCAAGCCCGATAACCACAAGGGGATGGATTGGGAGCCTTCAGTCTTCTTACAATAAGTGGCCATGAGAAGTTCTCTCTTTCTCCATTGGACCCGAGACTGCCCTCCCCAACCGTCACTGCAGGGTGGAGCTGCGAGAGGGAGGCAGCCACAGCAAGACACGGGGCCTGGAAAACTCCCCTTCCCTTGAAAGCCCCCAAGACCTGAGATTCCCTTCCCCCAACAGGAGGCACAAGGCGAGTGGGTGAAATCAGCAGGAAGAACCCAACCAGGCAAGCAGACTTGGAAAACCCCTTCACGTGACCAGGGGTACTGGGACAGGCAGGCGGAAGCAGCAAAAGGGGCTCAGCCGCAATAAGCATCATGCCCCAGGATGCCACTTTGAACGTGCTGGCTGAAGATCCACCTTCCCTGCACAGAGACACCTGGGCAGCCATGAAGCACTGGTCAGGGGAGCCGATCACATCCCTCTACCACTGAGGGACACCTAGAGGTCTAGCTTGTAGAAATCTTTTCCACCCCCTCAGGCAGGACCAGCAGGGACGAATGGGAGTCCCAGAAACACCAGATAGACCAAGCAGATGAAAATAACACCACAAAGTTCCTGAAAATTAAGCTTCCATTGGGAGATGTCTGGGTGGCTCAGTCGGTTAAGTGTCTGCCTTTGGCTCAGGTCATGATCCCAGGGTCCTGGGATCAAGTCCCGCATCGGGCTCCCTGCTCAGTGGGGAGCCTGCTTCTCCCTCTGCCTGCTGCCCCCGCTGCTTGTGCTCTCTCTCTCTCTGACAAATGAATAGATAAATAAATTAATTATTTTTAAAAAAACCTTTTATTGGAACTATAGCACAAAAACTAAGTCAAAGCCCACATGCTAAACCTAAACAGGGTAAAAGGCCACTGAATTAGTCTCCTAACCTCTTAGACAAATGCCTGGGATACAATAGAAAATTCCCCATCGTTGCAAGAATCACGAAAATCACCATTTGGATGAGAAAAGAAAACCTGGTGCCAACACAGAGATGACCCAGATGTTCAAATTATCTGCTGAGGATTTTAAAGCAGCTATCATCAGAATGTTTCAACAGTTATAAATTCTGCAAATTCTCATGGAACAAATGAAAAACAAGGAAAATCCGAGCAAAGAAATAGTTGTTTTCAACCCAATGGCAGTTATAGAACTGAAAAATACAATAAAAGAAATAAAAATCTCCCTGGATGGGCTTTTTAAGGAACAAAATTCAACTGAGTACATTTAAAGCTCTAATTGGCTTTATTCAATAATTAATGAATCTAGCAGTATCCCATCTACCCAATAAAAAGCAGCTCCAAGGAGCTGTACAAAACATTAGATTTTTATAGGTAGAAGGCGGCAGGATGAGGAAGTTACTAGCAAGGAGTGAATTGTTTCAGGCAAGGTCACCTTCCTTTGAGGGGTGACAGAGGTCTATAAGTAATTACCTCATTAGTGCTGACCAGGAAATTCCAGACTGACTGGTTTATATTACATTCCTGGGAGAGACTGAAACTGCAATTAGGTTAGGGATTAAGTTTCTATTTGGTGATATGAGTTTAGCACAGATGATTCCATTTTGGGGCCCGTTGTCTTTCCCCCCCCCCCCCATGGGCTCAGAAATAGAGTGGAGATGACAAAAGATACAATCAGTAAATGTGAAAACCGATCAATAGAATTAACCCAATCTGAATAACAGAGAGAAAACTGGTTGATGGGGCCCCAGGGTGGCTCAGTGGGTTAAAGCCTCTGCCTTCAGCTCAGGTCATGATCCCAGGGTCCTGGGATCAAGCCCCGAATTGGGCTCCCTGTTCAGCCGGAAGCCTGTTTCTCCCTCTCCCACTCTCCCTGCTAGTGTTCCCTCTCTTGCTGTGTCTCTCTCTGTCAAGTAAGAGAAGAAAGAAAGAAAGAAAGAAAGAAAGAAAGAAAGAAAGAAAGAAAGAAAGAAAGAAAGAGACAGTAACAAAAGACCTAGCATTCATATCCTAGAAGTTCCAGAAGGGTGACAAAGAGTGAGACCAAAAGAGGGGCGCCTGGGTGGCTTAGCGGGTTAAAGCCTCTGCCTTCAGCTCAGGTCATGATCTCAGGGTCCTGGGATCAGCCCTGCATCAAGCTCTGTGCTCAGCAGGGAGTCTGTCCCCCCCCCCCCGCCCCCGCCCTCTGCCTGCCTCTGCCTACTTGTGATCTCTCTCTGTCAAAATAAATAAATAAAATCTTAAAAAAAAAAAAAAAAAGAGTGAGACCGAAAGAATACTTGAATAAATGCTGAAATGTTCCAAATCTATCAAAAGACACAAAGCTACAGGTCCAAAGAGCTGAGGCAATCTCAATGGGATAAGCCTGCCCCAAAGTCACATCAAGATTTATCATAATTAAGCTTTTGAAAACTAGAGACAGTGAAAATACCTTGAAAGCAACCAGAGAGAAACAAAGCATTACCTCTACGGGGCACCCATTTAAATGCCAGCAGATGGGGTGAGGGAATTGGGGAGATGTTGTTTAAGGGTACAAACCTGCAACTATTAGGTAAATAAGTTCTGGATATCTAATGCACAGCGTGATGAATATCACTAAGGGTACTGTATCATATCGGATGTGAAAATTCCAGGGGTTCGGGAGTGAAAGGTCAAGCAAGAATTCTTGAGATGTTTTTGGTGCAAAAAGGTGGTTTTATTAAAGCACAGGGCCAGGACCCTTGAGCAGAAAGAGCTGCTGCACCAGGGTTGTGAGGGGTGGTTGATTATATACTTTCAAGTTGGGAGGGAGCTAGGGATAGCATAAGTCTCTAAGGAATTTGGAAGCTAGGTTACCAGGACCATGAGGAGTTGCTGTTGAAGACAAGGTCATTTACCCCTGCAACTGCACTACTCAGTATTTACCCCGAAGAAGCAGATGCAGTACAAAGAAGGGCCACATGTACCCCAATGTTCATAGCAGCAATGGCCACAATCGCCAAACTGTGGAAAGAACCAAAATGCCCTTCAACAGATGAGTGGATAAGGAAGATGTGGTACATCTATACAATGGAATATTATGCCTCCATCAGAAAGGATGAATATCCAACTTTTGTATCAACTTGGACGGGACTAGAAGAGATTATGCGGAGCGAAATAAGTCAAGCAGAGAGAGTCAATTATCTTACAGTCCCACTTATGTGTGGAGCATAAGGAAAAACATGGAGGGCATTGTGAGAAGGAAGGGAAGGGTGAATGGGGGGAAATCGGAGGGGGCGATGAACCAGGAGAGACTGTGGACTCTGAGCAACAAACTGAGGGTTTTGGAGGGGAGGGGGTGGGGGATTGGGCGAGCCTGGTGGTGGGTATTGAGGAGGGCGCGTATTGCATGGAGCACTGGGTGTGGTGCATGAACAATCAATCTTGTAACACTGAAAAAATAAACATATTTGGGGAAAAAAAAGATAAGGTCATTTACTACTTACTGCCTAGTACAACCTTAGTCATGAGACCCTTCAGATGCTTATCCTGGGGCCATGTGCTTGGAGGATGGTTGCTAAGATACACCTTAGGGATTAGAGATAAAGGAAGTTTCCAAAGTAATTTTTCTCTTAAAGGAGACTTACAGGATCCTGGGGGGGGGGGGGTCGGGATGATGTTAAGCTAAGGTGGCTTTTGCCTTAGCAAAGCATTAACCTAGAGGAAGATCGCTCTGCCTGTCTCAAGGACTTGTCAGTGGGCTGTAAGTAGTAAGGAAATTGATTATTTTTTTCTTTTGCCTCTGTTCCCCACATCAATATCCTTGAATACTGCTAGGAGAGATCTTAAATGTTCTCACCGCAAAAAAAGAAGTGGTAACTGTATAACGGGATGAAGGTATTATTAGCTAATGTTATGGGGGTAATCATACCGCACTATATAAATGTGTCAAATCAACACATTATCCACCTTAAACTTACACAATGTTATATGCCAACTATATCCTAATTTTTTAAATGGAAAAAAAAAAAACCCTTTTGCCACCTGGGTGGCTCAATTAAGCGACTGCCTTTGGCTCTGGTGGGGTGGGTCCTGATCCCAGGGTCGAGGGATCAAGCCCTGCTTTGGCTTAGGGCTCCCTGCTCAGTGGGGAGCCTGCTTCTCCCTCTCCCTCTCGCTCTCAAATAAAGACATAAAATCTTTAAAAAAAAATAACAAAAATTCAAAAAAAATTTCAACCGAGTACATTTTAAACATCTAATTGGCTTTATTAATTGGCTCCTGAGTTGGGCAACAGCCCATCTAGCGCGGAGAGGGGAGCTCCAAGAGGCTACAGAAAGGGAAAAGTCTTTCAAGGTAGAGAGGGAGTGGGATAAAGGAAATTATTAGCAAAGAATCCATTGTTTTAGGCAAGGTCACCCGCCTTTGGGGGGAATGGAAGGAGTATATCAGTAAATTTCCTATTACTGACCAGGAAATTCCTATGTTGACTGGTTAAAGGTTACATTACTAGCGGGTTGAAACTGCAGTTAGGTTTAGGTATTAAGTCTTGGTTTACTGACTTGGGGTCTTAACCCCGTGGGATACAATTTGGGGCTGGTGGCTTTCTTCTTAACGCCGGTACACTAGTAAGAAAAATGTTCCTCTGAATGATGTGACCTGCTCTAGCAAATTAATGGAACCTAAGGAGGGGTCGGGGGATCTCTGGTTTGTAGCCAGTTGGTCGGAAGTACAGGTAAATTGAGCTTGTGACTGCCATCTGAAGTGTGTATGTGGCGGGCAGGGGTGGGGGGCGGGGGGAGTCTTGTAAAATCGAACCCTTTTAATCTGTAGAGCTTGGGGCCATCTCCGGATAAACAAAATCAGAATTGCCCGCCGTTGTGTCAGAAGGCCCCCCTCCCCCACCCGCACATTGGAATTGGGTCCAGGAACCCAACATAGTCGGTTATCAGATACGTGGGATTTGCGAAGAATGGCCC
>CM052801.1:36358682-36428761 GCA_028533885.1 Nasua narica | reverse complement strand
AGGGGGTTGGTTCACTGAATACATAAGGTAAGAATGAGAAACTAAGAAGCAAGAGAATTAATAAAAGGCAAAATCCTCAATCCCTTGGTTATTGTCACCTGTAATAGCTAAACAAAGAGTCAAAGAGACTGCCCGGTCGGACTCCGACGCTAGCCCAAGCTCAGATTTCAGTCTAAGCCTCAAAGCCACCCCCAAGGTAAAAATCCCGGTGGGGGAAGGGCAAAGCCGGGAAACGATTGAAACTGGGGAAGAGGGGGGGGTTCGTGGGGGAGGGGGTTGTTTCCTTTTGTAGATCGGGGTGTCATCAGCTTCCAGAAGAGCCTTTACCAAAACGGATTATGAGAATAATTTCCTTAGGAGCTGCGAGTGCTGCCGAGCGGAAAAGCACGTCTGGTTTGATCCAGCACTCGAAGCTCACTCCCCAGGTCGAGATAAATGCTGTGATTAACGGGCCCCCTTTCGTGGGGCGCCCCCAGAACTGAAAAACAGCTCCGGAAGCCTTATTGAATTTGCCGTCTCAGCTTCCCCTTCTGGGTCTTACAGATGCTAATAGAAACATTAGGTTCATTAACAAGTGAATGGGAGAGATTCCGAGGGCAGAATCCGAGGACTCTTCCTCGACCAGGTGGAAAATTTTTTAACGGTTGTTTAGAAGTGGGGTGAAGAAAGCAAATAATTTAGGACCAAAACGGGGGAGAGTCGCGGGATCTGTCCCAGCAGGGTGGAAATCTTTAGATGGTTATTAAGAGACGGGAGGAATAAAACAGACATTGAGGGGGTTAAAATAGGTTTTAATACAGCACTACCAAAGGTTGGATGGGCGGAAGGGACCCCCTCTTCCCGCAGGTGCCCAAACAATTCTGCTTTATTTACCCCAGTTGGAAGCAATTTGAAAAGTCTGGAGGTAGAGATTACTATAAGAAACCTGACCAGCAATCCCACGGATCAATGGTTAGGGAAATTAATCAAGTTAAAAGTTGACAAAAGTCCGGGGCGGGGGGGAGGGGGCCAGGGGGGAACGTCAGGCTGCCTTGGTCACTGGAGCCTGCGACTCTTGATCCCGGTTTGTGAGCTCAAGCCCCAAGTTGGGCATAGAGATTACTTAAAAATAACATCTTAAAAAAAAAACAAAAAAGGTTGACAAAAGGGCCAGAGTCCCTTGGCTCCGTCTGTGTCTCAGAAGCCAAAAGCCTTTAGCACCAGTCAATAAAATGGTTCGGGGGGGGGGGGGGTGTTGAGTGGAGAAATTTCCAGCTTAAAATTATTATTAAGCTGCTTATTTTCAAGAAACAGCAGATACAGGTGAAACTCTGAAAACTGAATAGAAGTTACCTTCGCTAAAAGATATTTACATGTATAAGGGAAATCTGCGTTTGCAAAAGCGTCTTCCTTGCTGTACCAGGACGAGGGTGTGACTCAATCTCTAGAAATTCCTTTTTTTTTTTATAAGATTTTATTTGTTTAGGGGCGCCTGGGTGGCTCAGTGGGTTAAGCCTCTGCCTTCAGCTCAGGTCATGATCTCAGGGTCCTGGGATTGAGCCCCTGCATCGAGCTCTCTGCTCAGTGGAGAGCCTGCTTCCCCCTCTTTCTCTGCCTCTCTGCCTACTTGTGATCTCTCTCTCTCTGTCAAATAAATAAATAAATAAGATTTTTTAAAATATATTTTATTTGTTTATTTGACAGAGAGAAAGAGATAGCAAGAGAGGGAACACAAGCAAGGAGAGTGGGAGAGGGAGAAGCAGGCTCCCCAATGCAGGGTTCGATCCCAGGACTCTGGGATCCTGACCTGAGCTAAAGGCAGATGCTTAACAACTGAGCCACCCAGGTGCCCCTCAACCTCTAGAAATTCTTATCCATGGAGAAGACAGTGAGTTAACTGTGCATAAGAACACTATACCAGGGTATCCTGTGCTTTGCTTCCTTTGTCTTTAGCTAAAGGTGGTATTTAAGGGGACGTCTTTGACCTTTTGGGGGGAGGGGAGTTACTCAGTTTTTCTTGTCTGTCCCGTGCATAAGGGAGGTATACATGTGATTAAACTCATATTTTTCTCCTCTTGATTGGTCTTATATTAATTTACTTCTTAGACCGGCCAAAGAAGCTAGAAGGGAAGAAGGGAGAATTTTTGCACTCCTACCTAAGGGTTGACAAAATTAAGGTGAAAATTTGTAGGGGAAACTTGCTATGTTTGAAGAGGCTTTATGTGAAGCGGTTGCACTTTTTTAATCGAATTGAATTATGGGGCTGGACACTGCAACTGACTGGGGTATGTTTCTGCTGCCCAACAGAGAAGGCAGAGAAGCCTGCCCTTCAAAGCAATGTTAATTGGACATGCTCAATGGAAATCAGTAAGATTGCAGGACCCATGGTGCAGAACAGGAGCTGGAGCGCGTGAAAGATTTCAGAATAGAGCGAGCCAGCCTAGATAAGAGTCCCTTTTAAAAATAGGGTCAGGAGGCCATCAGGGAGGAGGAATTTATGCACATACTCATTGAAGAAACCATGAACTTTTTTTGAACTTTTCAGCCAGCTGCAAGCCCTCAGCCTAGGCTTAACTTCTCACCATGCCCTCACCCCCACCCGCCCAGGTCATCATCAACTTCACTTTGGAAGAAGCCAATGTGATTTAACAAAGTTTCAATCCCTCATGTGGGGAGGAACCCAACAAATCCCAGTTAACCTAGTTTCCAGTCCCGTTTTGCCTGGGGGATCTGAAAGAGAACTACGCTACAAGGCTTTTGCCCCTCTCTTTGTTTACCTGAATCTGTGTCTCCTGAATGGCAATTCTAATTGCTGAAATAAACGTGGTTTTGTTTAAATTTTCAGGGAATTCTTTCTTAGTCCACAAGTGCCGATAGGGATAAATGATGCAATAGGCCACAGGGAGCTTAGATGGGGCCTTATGGCAAAAACCAGTGACCGCCTCCCAGCGACTACTACTAGGACCTTGAACTAGAGAATTTCTACTTGAAGGTACTTAATACCTTGCTATTAGACATTATTAATTGAAGCTACCTCTGTGACTGAAGGACATAAAGTGAACTTGATGCCAGAAAGTAGGTCAAGAAAAACAAAGACCCGGGGCGCCTGAGTGGCTCAGTGGGTTGGAGCCTCTGCCATCGGCTCGGGTCACGATCTCGGGGTCCTGGGATCGAGCCCCGCATTGGGCTCTCTGTTCAGCGGGGAGCCTGCTTCCCCTCTCTCTCTGCCTGCCTCTCTGCCTACATGTGATCTCTCTCCCTCTGTCGAATAAATAAATAAAATCTTTAAAAAAAAAAAAAGAAAAGAAAAAGAAAAACAAAGACCCACTGAACAAATCCGGGCCGGAAAGAAGTCCAAAGGCAAAGTTTCAGGACAACCTCAATAACCTAGACTTTTTTTTTTTTAATTTTTTTTATTTTAAAGATTTTATTTATTTATTTGACAGAGAGAGAGATCACAAGTAGGCAGAGAGGCAGGCAGAGAAAGAATGAGAGAGAAAGAGAGCAGAGAGCCTGATGCGGGGCTCGATCGCAGGACCCTGAGATCATGACCTGAGCCGAAGGCAGAGACTTAACCCACTGAGCCACCCAGGTGCTCCATCCCAACTCTAAGTTTAGAACGCCAGCTGTTGTCTCTGAGAGACTGAAGATTCGAGGTTCACAGGCCGAGGCAGCCCTTTGGGGCTCCTTAGTAAAGGACTTATTAAAGTTGGAAAATATAGAGCTCAAACTTAGGCAACCATCAACTTAATATAGACTGCTATATGCAGAATATGTTGTATACAAACCTAACGGTAACGACAAATCAAAAATCACTAATAGATATGGAAAGAAAAAAGAGAAAGGCATCCAAGTGTATTACTAAAGAAAACCGGCAAACCGTGAAACAGAGAAAGAGAAGAAAGGATCAGAGACAACCACAAAACCAGTAACGAAGTAATTATAAATACATATCTGTCAATAATTACTTTGGGACCGCCTGGGTGGCTCAGTCAGTTAAACATCTGACTCTTGGTTTTGGCTCAGGTCATGATCTCAGGGTCATGAGACTGAACCCCATGTCGGGCTCCCTGCTCAGCACAGAGTCTGCTCAAGATTTTTTCCCCTCCCTCCCCCTCTGCTCCTCCCCCTGCTCTCCGCTCACTTACTCTGTCTCTCCTTCTCTCTAAAATAAACAAACAAACAAACAAACAAATAAAATCTTCTTTAAAAAAGAATAAAAGTGAATCAGGAGAAAGAATGTTAAAAAAAAAAACAGCAACACAGACTGTAACAAGAGACAAAGATGGACCGTATATAATAAAGGGGAAAATCCAACAAGAACATATGACAATTATAAATACTTACACACCCAACATGTGAGCACCCACATATATAAAATAGTAACAAACATAAAGAAACAATCTATAGTGATACAATAGTAGAGGACTTTAATGCACCACTTATATCGATGAACAAATCATCCAAACAAAATCAACAAGTAAACATCGGCTTTGAATGGACCACACTAGACCAGATGGATTTCACAGCTATATTCAAAACATTCTATCCTAAAACAGCAGAATAAACATTCTTTTCAAATGCACATGGTACATCCTCCAGAATAGATCCCATATTAGGCCACAACAAGTCTAAGTAAATTCAATTCTAGTACATGTGCTGCCGAAGCAAACACTAGTCTCAGCAAATTCAAAAAGACCACAAAGACCAAAAGATCTTTTCTGACCACAACACTATGAAGCTAGAAATCAACCACAAGAAAAAAATCCAGGAAGACCACAAATATATGGAAGTTAAAGAACATACTACTAAACAATGAATGGGTCAACCAAGAAATCAAAGAAATAAAAAAATACATGGAAACAAACAAAAATGAAAACACGATGGTCTAAAACCTTTGGGATGCAGCAAAAGCAGTTCTAAGGGTGAAGTTTATAGCAATAAAGGCCTAGCTCAAGAAGGAAGAAAAATCTCAAATAAACAACCTAACCTTACACCTAAAGAAGATAGAAAAAGAATAACAAACAAAACCCTAACCCAGCAGAAGGAAGGAAATAAGAAGATTAGAGCAGAAATAAATGGTTTAGAAACTTTAAAAACAATAGAACAGATAACGAAATCAGCAGCTGGTTCTTTGAAAATATCAACAAAAATTGATAAACCTCTGGCCAGACTCATAAAAAAAGACACAAATATATGAGATCACAAATGAAAGAGGAGAAATAACAACCAGCACCACAGAAATACAGTTGTAAAATAATAATATAAAAAAGTATATGCCAACAAATTGGACAGCCCAGAAGAAATGGATAAATTCCTAGAAACATATAACCTACCAAAACTGAAATGAGAAGAAATAGAAAAATAGAACAGACCAATTATCAGCAAGGAAGTTGAATCAGTAATCAAAAAACTCCCAACAAACAAAAACCCAGGACCAGACAGGTCACAGACAAATTCTATAAAACATTTAAAGAAAAGTTAATACTTATTCTTTTCAAACTATTTCAAAAAATAGAAAAGGAAGGAAAACTTTAAATTCATTCTACGAAGCAAGTACCGCCCTGATTCCAAAACCAGATTAAGAAAAAAACACACACAAAAAGAAAGAATATCTCTCATAAACATAGATGCAAAAATCCTTGACAAAATACTATCAAACTGATTCTAACAATATATTTTAAAAAGATCATTCACTGGTAGATAGTCTCTACTTTACTGTCCTGCCTGCCATTCCCTTGTGGTATCTTCAATAAACTTTTATCTTCTTTAAAAAAAGATGATTCACCACAATCAAGTGGGATTTATTCCTGGGATGTAAATATGGTTCAATATTTGCAAATCAATCAATGTGATACATCACATCGATGAGAAAGAATAAAAACTACATGATCACTTCAATAGACACAGAAAAAGTATCTGACAAATTACAACATCCGTTCATGAAAAAAGCCCTCAAAAAAGTAGGTTTTAGAGGGAACGTACCTCAACATAATAAAGGCTACATTAGAAAAAACCACTACAAAGATCAAACTCAATGGGGAAAAAGTAAGAGCTTTCTTCTTAAGGTAAGAAACAAGACAAAGATGTCTACTCTCACCACTTGTATTCAACACACTACTGGAAGTGCAAGTCTCAGGTATTAGACAAGAAAAAGAAATTAAAGGCATCCAAATTCATAAGGAAGAAGTAAAACTTTCATTATTTGTAGATGACATAATGTTATATATATAAAACCCAAGGAATCCACCAAAAGACTACTAGAACTGATAAATGAATTCAGTAAAGTCATAGGTTACAAAATCAATGTACAGAAATCCATTGCATTTCTATACACTAATAGTGAAACAGCAGAAAGAGAAATTAAGAAAAAAAATCCCATTTAGAAATGCACCAAAAAGAATAAGATACCTAGTGATGAATTTAACCAAAAAAGTGAAAGACCTCTAAAAACCATAAAACACTGATGAAAGAAATTAAGACAACACAAAGAAATGGAAAGGTATTTCCATGCTCATGGAGAAATGGAAAGATATTCCATGCTCATGGATTGGAAGAACAAATTTTGTTAAAAATTTGTTTAATTTTAATTTGTTTTTATTTTTTAAATTTAAATTTAAATTTGTTTAAAGTTGTGGTATATATATACAATGGAATATTATTCAGCCATAAAAAAAATGAAATCTTGCCATTGGCAATGACGGGAAAGGAGCTAGGGAATATAAGGCTGAGTGAAGTAAGTCAGTCAGAGAAAGACAAATACCATATGATTTCACTCCTGTGTGGAATTTAAGAAACAAAACAAACAAGCAAAGGAAAAGAGAGGGTGAGAGAGAGAGACAAGCCAAGAAACAGACTCTTATGTATAGAGAACAAACTGATGGTTACAGAGGGGGTAAGTGGGGGGATGGGTGAAATAGGGGATGGGGATTAAGGAGGGCACTGGTCATGATGAGCACTGGGTGATTATGGAATTCTTGAATTGCCATATTGTACACCTGAAACTAATATGATACTGTATGTTAACCATACTGGAATTAACATTTTTTAAAGATTTTATTTATTTATCTGAGACAGAGAGAGAACAAGCGGGGGAGGGGAGGGAGAAGCAGGCTCCCCACCGAGCAGGGAGCCTGACACGGGGCTTGAATCCAGGACCCTGAGATCATGACCTGAGCCAAAGGCAGACACTTAACCAACTGAGCCACCCGGGTGCCTCAGAATTAAAATTTTTTTTAAGAAAAATCTCCGAGCTGAAGTAATTTACACCAGAAACACCAAGGGTGGACATGCCCCAGCTGCTGGTGAAGATACATGAACAGATCCTACCAACTGTACATTTTGAAAAACACAACTTCATTAAATCGAAAACGACAACCACCACCACCCCGAAATACCTGGGATGGTGTTGGAGAAATGCCCTAATGCATATTACGGGAGCGCCCGGAAGAATTCCATAATAAAATGGAAATGGTTTATACAGGATCATGCTGCCAAGGCAGTTCTCAAGGAGAAGGTACTTGAGAGCAGGGACCCCCTTTTGCCTAGGACTGACTCTGGAACTGGGGGAGGAATTGCTGGATTCTTTTTTTTTTTAAGATTTTTATTTATTTATTTGACAGACAGAGAGATCACAAGTAGGCAGAGAGGCAGGCAGAGAGAGGGGGAAGCAGGCTCCCCGCTGAGCAGAGAGCCCCATGTGGGGCCCGATCCCAGGACCCTGAGATCATGACCCGAGCTGAAGGCAGAGGCTTTAACCCACTGAGCCACCCAGGCGCCCCAGGAATTGCTGGATTCTATTGCCACCCGGACGATGCCTTATCCACAGCTCTCAACTGACCAACAAAGAGCTTCGTGGTTTGTGGATGGTAGTCCCACCATGAGTGGGACTCATCCTGTTTGGAAGGCCACCACTCTGAATAAGTTTAAAAACCGATCAGCTCAGTGGTCTGAATTGCATGCTCTTTTGCTAGCAGCGATGGAAGAATTGAACCGTGGTGAAAGCCTGTATGTTTGACTTTTTACTGACTCATAGGCAGTGGCCAACCGCCTACCCACATCATCAGCAAGCGAGGAACGGAAATGTGCCCATTAAAGGGATGCCCATGAGGGATATAGCCTTCTGGAGAGTTTTGTTTGTTTGTTTTTTAATTTATTAGAGAGAGAGAGAGAGAGAGAACATGAGATGGGAGAGGTCAGAGGGAGAAGCGGGCTCCCCACTCAGCAGGGGGAGATGTGGGACTCGATCCCAGGACTCCAGGATCATGACCTGAGCCAAAGGCAGTTGCTTAACCAACTGAGCCACCCAGGCGCCCCTGGAGAGTTTTTTAAAGTAATCTCTACACCCAATGCGGAGCTCAAACTCACAACCCTGAGATCAAGGGTCCCACGATCTGCTGACTGAGCCAACCAAGGTACCCCAGCCCTATGGAAATTCGAGGGGCACACTAAAGTAGGACATGTCAACGCCCAGCAGAAGAACTCCCTTCCAGGTTTGGAAGGTAGTTGGAACGAACCAGGAGATGTCCCCACGTGCTCCCTTGAGGTGGCCGCCTGGGTCCATGAGATGAATGGCGATGCAGAAATGGACTGGTTCCAGACCTGTTCCTCTGGCACCTTCTGAGGCACAGAATTGTTCTGTTAGCAGAGGAGACAGAGACTGCAGGTGGCCTTGTGGCAGATTCCCTGGTGGGAGGGGCCTGAACACAACCGGGTCCTGACAGCAGGGGTCACTGACTCTAGACGGGCTTTGCTTCCCCGGTGGGAGGGGCAGGCGCTCCAGTGCTGGGAAAGAACCAGAACTGAGGATAGGGCGCTACTTTGGACAGCCCGTCGACATTTTTTCAGACGGAGGAATGTACTTCAGAGCTGATAAGATATCCTCCTGAGAGTGCTAGTTAAACAGAGAATGGCGGGGGCGATTAAACAGTGGTTGTCTAAATGTGGGGTGGGGTCAGGGTGGGCAAGAGGGAGAGGCCTTCACGAGCGTGTGCTCACACTCAGTGCAAACACGAGGAGGCTACAGGAGTGTCCCCACTGGATAGATTCCTCTGTTTTTCTGGTGGATCTGGGGAAGAGGGGGGTGGGGAATATGCTGGCATTCATTCTTCCCCACATCACCTCAACTTTTTTTCCCCCTACTTGATGCAGGGGTCAGAGGACCAGGGCTGCAACTGTAGGGGCTGGAGGCAGGGATGATTCCTAAGCAAGAAATGTAACTGTGTTTTTAACTTTTATGTCAGGATTCCTAAGGGCCTAATGGGGCAGGATTTGCCTTTCCCCCATCTGGCAAAAATGGGTTAACAACGAATGTAGCTCTAAAATGCCCTTCAACAGATGAGTGGATAAGGAAGATGTGGTACATCTATACAATGGAATATTAGGCCTCCATCAGAAAGGATGAATATCCAACTTTTGTATCAACATGGACGGGACTAGAAGAGATTATGTGGAGTGAAATAAGTCAAGCAGAGAGAGTCAACTATCTTATGGTCTCACTTACGTGTGGAGCATAAACAAAATTATGGAGGGCATTGTGAGAAGGAAGGGAAGAGTGAATGGGGGGAAATCGGAGGGGGCGATGAACCAGGAGAGACTCTGGACTCTGAGCAACAAACTGAGGGTTTTGGAGGGGAGGGGGTGGGGGAAGGTGAGCCTGGTGGTGGGTATTGAGAAGGGCACGTATTTGCATAGAGCACTGGGTGTGGTGCAGGAACCATCAATCTTGAAACACTGAAAAATTAAAATAAACATATTTGGGAAAAAAAAAACAAAACAACGAATGTAGCTCTATTGCCTAGGGGTAGAGCTAGCCCACCAGGCAATGCACCTAGGTAACCTTACCCTATGTAAACAGGAGTCACTGAGGGGAGGCACTTGCTAGACTAGTATTGCTGCCTGCAATCTAGACCATCATAGGAGTAGAACTTAATGTCCCCTCCAAAGGTGGAAAAGCTTGGGTATAATTGGAAAGAAGGAAAAATGGTAGCTGAGAGTAAGGGGATGAGTAAACGGGTTATGTTATGTAATGAGAGAAAACTGATATTACATTAACACCTTTAAAGAGGCTCAGAGCAAGAAAAGATACTCTCTAAACTTGATTATACCAGTGCATGAAAGTGTGAAGCCATAATTTTGCTGACACCCCTCCTGCTTTCAGGAAACTGACCAGATGAAATGGAAGCCTGTGTAGGGGAGGAAAAACTTTATTCCTACCCTTCTAGTTTCTTTGGCTGGTTTCATAATTAAACTGACATAAGACAGATTAATAGGAGAAAAACAAATTCAATTACATAAGTACAGGAGCCCCAAAAATATAAGACTCAAGGGCAAGTTGGTCAATTGAGGCTTATAGGCCATCCTGAACTAAGAATAACATAGACACCTGGGACTTCGAAGGGGAGGATGGTAATTCACAAGACAATACGAAAATCAAAGTTTGGTAATTAGATATTTGCCCTCCCACACAGACAGGTCATTCAGATAAAAGTTATCTCTGGTAATAATATATTCTCTGAGCCAGATGCCCCTCCACCCCATCTAAATTATTTTAGGTAGTTAAGGGAGAGGTAAAAGTTTTCCTTGAGTCTGCTGGGCCTTGACCGCCTTCAGTTCAAAATAATCCATGTGTCAAAGTAGCATGTTTTGGGGTCACATATTCTGATCCCCTTCACCTGCATATCTGAGTGATTTCACCCTGGGAGACATTTTCATGTGATGTGATGATGGATTGGATAGTTACTAATGACTGAATGAGATTCTAATAATGTGGCATTATTTTTGATATTTATGATTATTTTGCTATAAGGGGTCCATGTTCAAAGACCAAGGGGTGAACTGTGATATTGCGATTTACTTATTTATTTATTTAGAGCCGTCTGTTTAATTAATTAATTAATTATTTATTTATTAAGATTTTACTCACTTATTTGACAGAGAGATCGAGAGAGCACAAGCAGGGGGAGCCGGAGAGGGAGAAGCAGGCTCCCTGCTGAGACAAGAGCCAGATGTGGGGTTCGATCCTAGGACACTGGGATCATGACCTAAGCCAAAGGCAGATGCTTAACCATCTGAGCCACCCAGGCACCCCTTATTTATTTATTTTAGAGAAATGGGGGGGGAGCAGGTGGAGAGGGAGAAGCTGACTCCTTGCTGAGCAGGGGTCCTGACACAAAACAGAGATTGATCCCAGGACCCCGAGATCATGATGCCTAACCAACTGAGCTACCCAGGCACCCCAATGTTGTGATTTATAATAAGAAATATCTATATAGTCTTCATTTCCATTTCTGGCACAGCCCTCCTAAAACCCTTGGAATTTCCTAAGTGAGGAGAACAGTGAAGTCTTCTGTTATGTTAATAAGATGGTTTTAGGAAACTCTCTCCGAGAGAGGGCTGGTTGCCAGGGGAACCAACCTTGATTACAGGGTTGGAATTTTTGGCCCCATCCCCCCAACATCTCTGGAGGGTACAGGGAATAAAGATTGAGTTCAGTCACCAATGGCCAAAGATTTAATCAACAGTGCCTATATAGTGAAGCTTCCATAAAACCCCAAAAGGATGGGTTTGGAAAGCTTCCAGATTAGTAAACACGTGGAGATAAGGGGAGAGTGGTAGGCCAAGAGAGGGCATGGAAGTTCTGTACCCTTCCCCACTCTCTGCCCTATTCATCTCCTCAATCAGGCTGTTCCTGAATTATATCCATTTTTAGTAAACTGAAGATCTAGGAAATAAAAATAAATACATTTTTTAAAAGACAGGGAAATAGGGGTGCCTGGGTGGCTCAGTGGGTTAAAGCCTCTGCCTTCGGCTCAGGTCATGATCTCAGGGTCCTGGGATCGAGCCCCGCATTGGGCTCTCTGCTCAGTGGGGAACCTGCTTCCCCCTCTCTCTCTGCCTGCCTCTCTGCCTACTTATGATCTCTCTCTCTCTCTCTCTCTGTCAAATAAATAAATAAAATCTTTAAAATATATATATACATAATTTAAAAAGTAAGAAGAAGCATGTTTATTATCATTACAGTTTTCAAAATCATGATTTAAAAAATATTTTTGTTTTTATTTTTTTAAAGATTTTACTTATTTGAGAGAGAGAGAGAGAGAGAGAGAGAGAGTACAAGCAGGGGGAGGGGCAGAGGAAGAAGAAGGCTCCCCACTGAGCAGGGAGCCCGATGGGGGGCTTGATCCCAGGACCCTGGGATCATGATCTGAGCCAAGGCAGACACATAACTGACTGAGCCCCTCAGGCACCCCTTTGAATGTTTTTATTATGGAAACTTAAGCACATGGACAAAGAATAATAAAAAGTATAATGAGCTGGCATATAACCATCACAAGTTTCTTTCCCTTTTTTTTTTAAGATTTTAAGTAATCACTACACCCAACATGGGGTTTAAGTCACAACCCTAAGACCAAGAATCACACACTCTACCAACTGAGCCAGCCAGGTGCCCCCGAAAATCTTTTTTTTAAAAAAGATTTATTCATCTATTTTATTTTATTTTTTTTAAAAGAATTTATTTATTTACTTGAGAGAGAGCGAGAGAGAGCATGAGAAGGGAGAAGGTCAGAGGGAGAAGCAGACTCCCCGTGGAGCTAGGAGCCCGATGTGGGACTCGATCCCAGGACTCTAGGACCATGACCTGAGCCGAAGGCAGTCCCCCAACCAACCTAGCCACCCAGGCGCCCTATTCATCTATTTGAGAGAGAGAGAGAGAGAAGCCAACTCCCCAATAAGTGCAGAGCCCAACGTGGGGCTCGATCCCAGGACCCCGAGATCACAACCTGAGCTGAAATCAAGAGTCCCGTGCTCAACCCACTGAATCACCCAGGCTCCCCTCATAAAATCATTTTTTTTTTTAAAGATTTTATTTATTTATTTAACAGAGAGAGAACACAAGCAGGCAGAGAGGCAGGCAGAGGCAGAGAGAGGAGCAGGCTCCCTGCGGAGCAAGGAGCCCGATGCGGGACTCGATCCCAAGACGCTGGGATCATGACCTGAGCCAAAGGCAGCTGCCCAACCAACTGAGCCACCCAGGCGTCCCTCATAAAATCTTTTTTTTTTTTTAAGATTTATGTATTTATTTATTTGACAGAGAGATCACAAGTAGGCAGAGAGGCAGGCGGAGAGAGAGGGGGAAGCAAGTTCCCTGCTGAGCAGAGAGCCTGATGCGGGGCTCGATCCCAGGACCCTGGGATCATGACCTGAGCCAAAGGCAGAGGCTTTAACCCACTGAGCCGCCCAGGCACCCCCCTCATAAAATCATTTTTAAATCGTAAGTAAATCACTTAGATGTAACATCTTCACACTTAAAAATGTACCATCTTTATATCTACGTGATTAGTTTAATCTGTGTAGTTTTGTTTTTATGTATAATATATACTTCATATAATGATATTATTTATATAATATAAATATATATTTATACATATTCTATACAATATATAGTATAAATATATACTATATATTTATAATATGTAAACTTTTCTATATATGATTTATATAATTTTATATAGACTAGATGTATATGTTTACCTATATTAGCGGGAAGAGAGATTTCTCCAAATTTACACTTTGGGGTGCTGTTCCTAAACCCCTAAAAACTGGTCCCTTTCCTGCCACCCCATCCCGGAGCACCAGGACCACAACCCCGAAGAACCAACTCCAGGAGCAGAATCCCAGAGGGGAAATGGCCTGGGCAAACTGTCACTTCGCAGATGGTAACAAGGAGGCATATTGGTGGCACATAGGCGAGGACTGAGAAAAAGGGGACCGACAAAAAAGCAGAAGGGGTCTTTGTTACAGCAGCTCACTTACACAGTGGCTTTCATCAGGAATGACTTTGGTTAGTGACCAGGGAACAGGGGTGGGTAAGACAAGTTATGAAGATCTGTGGGGTCGGTAATGAAGGGTCCGTAATGATTGGATGTCTGTCAAGTCAGTTATGAAGTTTTACTATTTCCTTGGCTTCTTTTACCATATTATATTACAAAGGACTTCCTGTTGAGATACAGCTGTCTTTCCTTTTATAAAGAACAGCGTGGCAAGACGGCCTGCCTCCAACTTTATATAACTAACATTCTAAATTTTCTTTTAATGTTTGACATTTATTGCTTTTTACATTTTCCATCTTTCCAGCAGCTGCAGTTTATTCTGTGTTTTGATATGTGCTGGAACACTTATCTTTGTGAAAAGGTTTCTTTTTTTTTTTTAAGATTTTATTTATTTGAGAGAGAGGGAGAGAGAGGGAGCACAGAGGGAGAGTGAGAAGGAGAAGCAGACTCCCCACTGAGCAGGGAGCCTGATGCGGGGCTCGATCCCAGGACCCCGGGATCATGACCTGAGCTGAAGGCAGATGCTTAACCAACTGAGCCACCCAGGTGCCCCTCTGTTTCTAATTTCTTTTCTTTTCTTTATTTTTAAAAGATTTTATTTATTTATTTGACAGAGAAAGAGACAGTGAGAGAGGGAACACAAACAGGGGGAATGGGAGAGGGGGAAGCAGGCTTCCTGCCGAGCAGGGAGCCCGATGTGGGGCTCGATCCCAGAACCTTGAGATCATGACCTGAGCTGAAGGCAGACGATTAACAGACTGAGCCACCCAGGCGCCCCTCTCTGTCTCTAATTTCCTTTTTTTTTTTTTTTTTTTTTTTTTTAAAGAATGAAAGAGAGCTTGAGAGGGGAGAAGGTCAGAGTGAGAAGCAGACTCCCAGTGGAGCTGGGAGCCCGATGCGGGACTCGATCCTGGGACTCCAGGATCATGACCTGAGCTGAAGGGGCTGCTTAACCGACTGAGCCACCCAGGCACCCCTCTGTCTCTAATTTCTTAACTAACATTGGCTAGTTCCTCTAGGACATGTCAAGTCCTGACAGGGACCAATCTCATTTTTTTCCTAACTTGAATAAAATGGCTTCTGTGGTTCCACAGTTAATATGATGCTGGGTATTGGTTTGATATAAAAATATTTTATCACAAAAAAAAAAATATTTTATCACAGGGGAACCTGGGTGGCTCAATCTGTTAAGCGTCTGCCTTCAGCTCAGGTCACAATCCCAGGGTCTTGGGATCAAGCCTCGCATTGGGCTCCCTGCTTCTCCCTCTCCCACTCCCCCTGCTTGTGTTCCCTCTCTCACTGTCTTTCTCTCTGTCAAATAAATAAAATCTTTAAAAAAATATATTTTATCACATTAAAGAAATATCCAACTATTACTAGTACATTAAGTTTATACTCAGAATGATCAAGGGTTTTTATCACATATGTTTTTGATATCTGGGAGATAATCTGGGTTTTCTCCTAACATCGAGCAATATAATATGATTTATATTAATAGATTTCCTGGGGCGCCTGGGTGGCTCAGTGGGTTAAAGCCTCTGCCTTCAGCTCACGTCATGATCTCAGGGTCCTGGGATCAAGCCCCGCATTGGGCTCTCTGCTCAGCAGGGAGCCTGCTTCCCCCCCTCTCTCTGCCTGCCTCTCTGCCTACTTGTGATCTCTCTCTTTGTTTGTCAAATAAATAAATAAAATCTTTAAAAAAAAACAGATTTCCTTCCATCTGACCCTCTTGGCATTCCCAGAAAAAAAAAAAAAAACCCACTTGTTCATGCTGTATTATGCTTTTTTTTTAAAGATTTTATTTATTTATTTGAGAACTTGAGAGAGAGAGAGAGAGCATGAGTGGGGAGAAGGTCAGAGGGAGAAGCAGACTCTCAGTGGAGCTGGGAGCCCGATGCGGGACTCGATCCCGGGCCTCGGGGATCATGACCTGAGCCGAAGGCAGCCGCTCAACCAACTGAGCCACCCAGGCGCCCCTGTATTATGCTTTTGATGAGTAGTGTGTTTCACAGTTTTTCATATATGATTTACGTATTGATAGACATAACTGAAATATGGCTGCAGTTATCATCTGATTTTTTTCTCCTTTTGGTAAGGAGAATATCACTGATATCAGTGTTGTATTCAATTCAAAAAAAAATTGAAAAATTTTCCCTTTTCTTTCTTTAGTTTTTACCTAACATCCTTTTCATGTTTTAGGGTACCACATTACATTTATTTATTTGTTTTTAAAGATCTTATTTATTTACTTATTTATTTGAGAGAGAGACAGAAAGAGTGAACACGAGCTGGGTAAGGGGCAGAGAGAGAAGCAGACTCCCCGCCGCGCATGGAGCCCAATGTGGGGTTTGATCCCGGGACTCCAGGGTCCTGATCTGAGCCGAAGGCAGATGCTCAACCGACTGAGCCACCCAGGCGCTCCTATTACATTCCATTTAATTTTCATATCCCCTTAGGGTCCTCTAGGCTGCCACATTTCCCATCACTCTTCTTAGCATTTTCTTACTTTTTGGCATAACAAGATGTTTCAGGTTCATTTTGTATTTTCCTTGTCACAGCCCTGTGATCAGCCATGTCTCCAGGGGGCTCTGGTTGGTGGAAAATATTACCGGGAAACTGAGATCTGGGCACCAGGCATGCTCATTGCAATGGGGCTGTGACTGTTCCCAAGCCATCTCTGTGGACAAAAGAACATATACAGTGGTGTGCTGGAGTTAGCTTGTACCCTTGGGTTTGCAAGAGCTGATTGTTAAATTTTCATTGTTACATTGAGTTGGTTGTCAAACATGGCCATTATTAAATATTAAATAATATAAACTTACAATTAAATGAATTCTATTAAGAACAAAAGTAGGTGCCTGGGTGGCTCAGTCGGTTAAGTGTCTGACTCTTGATTTTAGCTCAAGTCATGATCTCAGAGTCCTAGGATCGAGCCCCCTGCCTCGGGCTCCACTAGAGATAGAGGGAGACCGAGAGCGACAGCAAGAGAGAGAGAGACAGAGACAGAGACAGAGAGCACATGATGGGGTTGGGGGGCAGAAGGAGAGAGAGAAGGAGAGAAACAGACTTCCTGCTGAGCATGGACCCGCCGCCACCCAGGCTCCCCTCTAAAATAAAAAAATAAAATCTTTTTTGAAAAAAGATACTACATCCTCAGAACTCATCATTCCTAATTATTTTTGTACAGCTTATCCTTATTTTCCTGTTCAGATTACTTACACGTATGTGTAGAATGGAAATACTATATAATGGAATGTTATTGTGCATTCCTCTCCAACTCTCTGTTTAATGACGCCATGTCGGCAGCTTTGAAATCAGCCATGGTGGCAATATTTACCCAGCGGAAATCAGCAAATACTCTAAATCAGAGCCAGTTCATTCTAGTGTTGATTGTTTAAACCATGGGTCAAAACTATAGCTCACAGGCCCATCTGAACCTATTACCTGCTTTTTAAGTCAAGTTTCACTGAAACACAGCTATGCACATTTGTTACATATTTTCTATGGCTATTACACAATCCGTCAAAGAAATTGCTCGTATCATTGACCAATGAGTAAAGTTGCAGCCTAGTGCTGAAGCTGAAAGAAATTTTTGTGTAACAAGATCGGAGTTAAGATGGTGAGGTGTTAGGAGAACCCTATGCTTGTCTCAGTCTTGAACACAGCTAGATAAATATCAACTCATTCTGAACACCCAAGAAATTGATCTGAGGGCTGACAAAACAAACTGCACAACTAGAGAGAGAGAGAAGAGGCCACATCATGGAAGGTAGGAGGTGCAGAGACATGATTTGGGGAGGACAGGTTTGCAGGTGCTGTGGAGGGGAGGGAGCCCTGTTCATGGAGAGAAAGAATGAGAGAGAGAGAGAGAGAGAGACAAAGAGACAGAGAGGATCACACAGGGGATTGCACAAAGGAAAACACTTCCCCAAAGCCACTGACTAAGAAAAGAAGAAGGGCTGATTATCTTGAGTTTTTACAACCAGCAGAGCTCAAAGCCCAGAGTTTTAGAAGTCTGCACCTTAGCTGGTGTTGAACCTGGTGGGTGCTGCAGTGTTCCCATGGAGGAGGGCAGAGGCCCAGGAGTGGGCGCATGATCTAAGGATTCCCTGGGACACATTGAGAAAGATGGCTCCCCCTTCTTGGAGTGCACCTGGGAGAAGTAGCATTGGCTTCTCAGGCAACAAAAGAGCCGACAGGTGCCATTGCATTCCCCTGCCCCTTAAGCATAGGAGAGAGACAACCACTGAAGGCAGTTAACCCAGACTCAGGCATTTCACTGCACTTTACTACAAACTCCAAGTTCCTGCCTTAAGTTCCACCCAATCAAGAGTGTGACTGTCCTTTTGGGACAAACTGGCACCAGCCCCAGCACAGCAAGACCCTTCCCCAGAGGACCAGCGCAGGTGTGCACTGCGTTGGGTCCCTAAAGTCTGGAGTTTAGAAACTTAGTTGCCTGCCTGGGATAAAACACAGGTGTGCCACACTGCCAGTTAGGCAGACAGCTGGGACCCAAACAGAATGAAGGCAGGGATCTGAGGGATGCCTGGGACAGATGAGGGAAGATTGCTCTTCTGGGAGGGATTCCTGGATAGTGGCAGGTGCAAACTCCTCTCTATGGGCATGAGGGACAGCACTGGCATCATTTTTCTCCCCTGCCCATCAGCACAGACTGACCTCAGGTTGCAGCACATCTCCAAAGGTGGAGGCCTGAGTTGCTTATGACAAGCCACACCCCCTGCTTTCTGCAGGTGCTTTCTTACTAGGGCAAGTGTGTCTGAGAACCGCAGCAGTGGGCACCTCCCCCAGAGGACTAGCACAACCCCCTGTGCCATGTCTATGGACCATAGAGTTCTGCAAAGCTTCGGCTCTAGTGGAAATAACTTCAGGTCTTTTAACAAACAAATCAGAGCACACCTAGTTAAAACTCACCATACTCTGGCCAAGGTGCAAACATTCCCCACTGCAGGCAAGGAGAAACTGCAGAGGACTGACCTAAAGGAAAGGGCAGCCAAAATACAGCAGCAGAAGGCACACAGCATACACCAGAGACACTTCTTAAAGTGCCAGGTGCACTGGCACTTTAAAGTGCAGTATATGACCTCTTCATAAAGCCATTACTCTCAGAAGCAGGAAACATAATAGGCTTTCCTAACACAAAGAAGAAGGTAGAGACCTACACAAAATGCCAAGGTGGAGGAATTCATCCCAAAAGTAAGAAGAAGAAAAGGTCACAGCCCGGGATCTAATCAAAACAGATATAGATAATAAGCCTGATCCAGAATTTAAAGCAACAATTATAAGGAGACTAGCTGGGCTTGAGCAAATCAGAGAAGACACCAGGGAGTCCCTTACTAGAGAGATAAAAGCATTAAAATCTAGTCAGGCTGAAATTAAAAATTCTATAACTGAGATGTGAAACCGACTAGATGTAATGACCAAAAGGATGGAAGAAGCAGAGAAATGAATATGTGATATCGTAGATAAAATTATAAGAAATAATAAAGGTGAGGGGCGCCTGGGTGGCTCAGTAGGTTGGGGCTTCTGCTTTCGGCTCAGGTCATGATCTCAAGGTCCTGGGATCGAGCCTCACATCGGGCTCTCTGCTCAGCAGGGAGCCTGTTTCCCCCTCTCTCTCTGTCTGCCTCTCTGCCTACTTGTGATCTTTCTCTCTGTGTCAAATAAATAAATAAATAAAATATTAAAAAAATAATAAGGGTGAAAAGGAAAGGGAAAGAAAAATATTGGATTACGAATATAGACCTAGGGAACTCAGCAACTCTTTAAAGCATAATAACATTTGTATCACAGGAGTCCCAGAAGAAGACAGGGGAAAGGGGGAGAAGATTTATTTGAGGAAATTATAGATGAAAACTTCCCTAATCTGGGGAAAGGAAACAGATTTCCAAATCCAGAAGACACAGAGGACTCCCACCAAAATCAACAAAAGCAGGCCAACACCAAGACATATTGTAGTAAGATTTGCAAAATAGAACTAAGGAAAAAATAATCCTCAAAGCAGCCAGACAAAAGAAGTCCCTCACTTACAAGAGAAGACAAATAAGGTTAACAGCAGACCTTGCCACAGAAACCTGGCGGGCCAGAAGAGAGTGCCATGATATATCAACATGCTGAATGGGAAAAATATGCAGCCAAGAGTACTTTATCCAGTGAGGCTGTCATTCAGAATAAGAGAGATAAAGAGTTTCCCAAACAAAAACTAAAAGAGTTCATGATCGATCACTAAACCAGCCCTGCAAGAAATTTTAAAGGGGACTTTTTGGGTGGGAAAGACAAAAAGCAACAAAGACTAGCAAGGAACAGAGAGAGTCTCCAGAAACAATGACTTAACAGGTAATACAGTGGCATTAAATTCATATCTATCAATAATCACTCTGAATGTAAATGGACTAAATGCTCCAATCAAAAGACATAGAGTATCAAAATGGATAAACATTAAATAAGACCCTTCTATATGCTGCCTAGAGACTCATTTTATTTTTATTTTTTTTATTTTTTATTTTTTAGAGACTCATTTTAGACCTAAAAACACTTGCAGATTGAAAGTGAGGACCATCTGTCATGCTAATGGACATCAAAAGAAAACTGGAATAGCCATACCTATATCAGACAAACTAGGTTTTAAACCAGTGACTGTAAGGAGAGATGAAGAAGGGCACTATATCATAATAAAGCGGTCTATCCAATGAGAAGATCTAAAAATTGTAAATATTTATGCCCCCAACTTGGGAGCACCCAAATATATAAGATTAATAAGGAACATAAAGGACCTCATTGTTAATAATACAAGAATAGTAGGGGACTTTAACACACCACTTACAGCAAAGGACAGATCATCTAAACAGAAAATCAACAAGGAAACAAAATGGCTTTGAATGACACACTGGACGAGATGGACTTCACAGATATATTCAGAACATTTCATCCTAAAGCAACAGGATACACATTCTTTTCCAGTGCACATTGGACATTCTGCAGAATAGATAACCTACTAGGTCACAAATCAAGCCTCAATAAGTACAAAGAGATTGAGATTGTACCATGTATATTTTCTGTCCACAACACTATGCAACTTGAAGTCAACCACAAGAAAAGTATTTGGAAAGACCACAAATACATGGAGATTAAAGAACATCCTACTAAAGAATGAATGGGTCTGCCAGGAAATTAAAGAATTTAAAAACACATATAATCAAATGAAAATGAAAATACGTTGGTCCAAAACCTTTGGGATGCAGCAATAGTGGTTGTAAGAGGGAAGTATATAGTAATACAGGTCTTCTTCAAGAAGCAAGAAAAATGTCAAATATACAACCTAACATTAAAGCTAAAGGAGCTAAAAAAAGAACAGCAGGGATGCCTGGGTGGTTCAGTTGGTTAAGCAACTGCCTTTGGCTTAGGTCATGGTCCCAGCGTCTTGGGATCGAGTCCCGCATCGGGCTCCTTGCTCTGCGGGGAGCCTGCTCCTCTCTCTGCCTCTGCCTGCCTCTCTGCCTGCTTGTGTTCTCTCTCTGTTAAATGAATAAATAAGATCTTAAAAAAAAAAAAAAGAACGGCAAATGAACTCCAAAGCCAGCAGAAAAAGTGAAATAATAAAGAATTGAGCAGAAATACATGATATAGAAACAAACAAACAAAGAAACAAACACCCAGTAGAACAGATCAATGAAACTAGGAGCTGGTTCTTTGAAAGAATTAATGAAATTGATAAATCCCTAGCTAGACTTATCAAATAGTCTAGCTATTTCTGAAAATAGAAAGGACCCAAAGAAATAAAATCACGAATGAGAGAGGAGCTCACAACCAACACCATGGATATACAAGCAAGTATAAGAGAATATTATGAAAAACTTCATGCCAACAAATGGGCATGGGCAATCTGGAAGAAATGGGTAAATTCCTAGAAACATATAAAGTACCAAAACTGAAAGAGGAAGAGACAGAAAATTTGAACAGACCCATAACCAGCAAAGAAATTGCATCAGTCATCAAAAATCTCCCAACAAACAGAAGTCCGGGGCCAGATGGCTTCCCAGGGGAATGCTACTAAACATTTAAAGAAGAGTTAAGGGGCGCCTGGGTGGCTCAGTGGGTTAAGGCCTCTGCGTTCAGCTCAGGTCATGATCTCGGGGTCCTGGGATTGAGCCCCACATTGGGCTCTCTGCTCAGCGGGGAGCCTGCTTCCCCCTCTGCCTCTCTGCCTACTTGTGATCTCTCTCTCTGTCAAATAAATAAAAAAAAATAATAATAAAGAAGAGTTAATACCTATCCTGAAACTGTTCCAAAAAATGGAAATGGAAGAAAAACTTCCACTTCTGAGCAGGCTCTATCTTATCAAACCGGGGTGGCACAGTTAGGTAGGCATCCAACTCCTGGTTTTGGCTTAGACTGTGGTCTCAGGATTATGAGATCAAGTCCCAAATCGGGCTCTGCACTCAGCATGGAGTCTGCTTGGATTCATTCTCCATCTGCTACTCCCCCCATCCCACTTGTACTCTCTCTCTTTCTCAAATAAATGAATAAGTCTTAAAAAAAAAAAAAAGAACTAATCAAACTCAACACCCAAAAAACAAATAATCCAGTTAAGAAATGCCAGAAGGATGGGAGCCTGGGTGGCTCAGTCAGTTAAGCATCTGCCTTTGGCTCAGGTCATGATCCCAGGGTCCTGGGATCAAACCCCACATTGGACTCCCTACTCAATAAGGAGCCTGCTTCTCCCTCTGCCTCTTTCCCCCACTTGCTCTCCCTCTCTCTCTCTTTCTCTCTCTCAAATAAATAAATAAAATCTTAAAAAAAAAAGAAATGCCAGAAAGCATGAATAGACATTTTTCCAAAGAAGACATCCAAATGGCTGACAGATGCATGAAATGTGCTCAACATCATTCACCGTCAGGGAAATACAAATCAAAGCTACAATAAGATACCACCTCACACCTGTCAGAAGAGCTAAAATTAACAACTCAGGAAACAACAGATATTGGCAAGGATGTGGAGAAAGGGGAACCTTCTTACACTGTTGGTGGGAATGCAAACTGGTGCAGCCACTCTGGAAAACGGTATGGAATTTCCTCCAGAAGTTAAAAATAGAACTACCCTACAATCCACCAATTGCACTACTAGGTTATTTTTTTTAAAGATTTTTATTTATTTATTAGAGAGCGAGAGACTGAGAATGAGAGGGGAGAAGGTCAGAGGGAGAAGCAGACTTCCCGCAGAGCCGGGAGTCCAATATGGGACTCGATCCAGGGACTCCGGGATCATGACCTGATGCTCAACCAACTGAGCCACCTAGGCGCCCTGCACTACTAGGTTATTTACCCAAAGAGTACAAAAATACTGATTTAAAGGGGCACATTCACCCCAATGTTTAGAGCAGCATTAACAACAATAACCAAATTATGGAAAGAGCCCAGAAGATGTCCATCAACTGATGAATAAAGAAGGTGTGATATATATATATATATATATATATATATATATATATATATATATAAAATATATATATATTTATATATATAAATATATATATATAAAATATAAAATGGAATATTATGCAGCCATAAACAAAATAAAGTCTTACCATTTGCAGTGACATGGATGGAGCTAGAGTGTATTATGCTAAATGAAATAAGTCAGAGAAAGATAACTATCATTTGATTTCACTCTTACGAATTTAAGAAACAAAACAGATGAATATGGGTGAAAGAGAAAAAAAGGAGGGAAGCTAACCATAAAAGAGACTCTTAACTATAGAGAACAAACACGGTTGAGGGAAGGGAGGTGGTCAAGGGGTGGGCTAAATGGGTGATGGCCATTAAGGAGGGCACCTGTTGTGATAAGCACTGGGTGCTACATGTAAGTGATGAATCAGTAAGTTCTACTCCTGAAACTAAAAAAAAAAAAAAAAAAAAGCATAGAAATAGGAAAAAGCAATTTTTGTGTATCACCATGAGAAATAGTTTAATAGATCACGTATCACATATAATGGCAATAAATTTATGTGGAAATGAGTAATGAGATTGGGATGCCATTGAAACAGATAGGTAGGCAGCAGATAAATTTGGCAAAAGACAATGAAAGAATTCTGTGATAATAAACTGGCTCTACAATATTTACAGTAAAGGGTATTGTGTATTGGGGTGCCTGGGTGGCTCAGTTGGTTAAGCATCCCACTCTTGATTTTGGCTCAGTTTGTGATCTCAGGGTCACGAGATAGAGCCCTGTGTCGGGCTCTGCGCTCAGAAGGGAGTCTGCTTGAAGGTTCTCTCCCTCTGCTTCTCCCTCTGCCTCCCTCCCTCCACCACTCACACTCATGCTCTCTCTAAAAATAAGTAAATAAATCTTTTTTTAAAAGTATTGTGGGGCGCCTGGGTGGCTCAGTGGGTTAAAGCCTCTGCCTTCGGCTCAGGTCATGATCTCAGGGTCCTGGGATCGAGCCCCACATCGGGCTCTCTGCTCAACGGGGAGCCTGCTTCCCCCTCTCTCTGCCTGCCTCTCTGCCTGCTTGTGATCTCTCTCTGTCAAATAAATGAATAAAATCTTCAAAAAAAAAAAAGGATGAAGAAAGATGTATGGCAAGTTGCAGGACATATTTAAGTGACATTTTCAAAGTAAACTTTATATTAAGAAAACATACAGTAAAGGGCACAAATCCTAATCCCTGTGAGATTTGACAAATGTATTCCCCTATGTAACCAGCAGCGACAAGATCTAGGACACTTTTAGCCACCCCAGAAAGCTCCTTCACCCCTCTCTGAAAACAAGAAAGCCTTCAGCAGGAAATCTGAACTCACCATTCATCATAAGATTCATACTTCTGAGAAGCTCTATGAATGTACTGAATGCGGGGAAGCCTTCTGTAATACATCCTTTACTGACCATCAAAGAAGTCATGCTAGGCAGAAACGATGTGAATGTGCTGAATGCGGGGAAGCCTTCTTCTGGAAGTCAGAACTAATTGTATACTTCTGAACTCACCCAGGGAAGAAACCTTATAAATGTAATGAATGTGGGGAAGTTTTTTTAGCATAAAGTCATATCCCAACATATATCACAGATCTCATACTGGGGAGAAGCCCTCTATATGTTCCAGATGTGGGAATGACTTCAGTCCCGGCTCCGGACTTATTAAGTGTCTGAGAATTCCCTCTCAGGAGAAATCATCAATTTAAGGAATTTAGGAAAGAATTTGTATTTTGGGGTCGCCTGGGTGGCTCAGTGGGTTAAAGCCTCTGCCTTCGGCTCAGGTCATGATCTCAGGGTCCTGGGATCGAGCCCCGCATCGGGCTCTCTGCTCAGCGGGGATCCTACTTCTCTCTCTCTCTCTGCCTGCCTCTCTGCCTACTTGTGACCTCCCTCTCTCTCTCTGTCAAATAAATAAATAAAATCTTTTTTTAAAAAAAAAGATTCATTAAGGGGCGCCTGGGTGGCTCAGTGGGTTAAATAAAGCCTCTGCCTTCGGCTCAGGTCATGATTTCAGGGTCCTGGGATCGAGCCCCACATCGGGCTCTCCGCTCAACGGGGAGCCTGCTTCCCCTTCTCTCTCTGCCTGACTCTCTGCCTACTTGTGATCTCTCTCTCTCTGTCAAATAAACAAATAAAATCTTTTAAAAAAAGATTCATTAAATTAAAAAAATATATAAGGAAAGTTATGTTTCAGATGTCATCTCAAAATTTTCAAATATTTTAAAAATAAGGACTTGAGGGACACCTGGGTGGCTCAGTCAGTTAAGTGTCTGCCTTCAGCTCGGGTCATGATCCCAGGGTCCTGGGATCGAGTCCCACATCAGGCTCCTTACTCAGCGGAGAGCCTGCTTCTCCCTCTGCCTGCCACTCCCCCACTTATGTTCTATCTCTCTGATAAATAAATAAATTAAATTTAAAAAAATAAAATAAAAATAAGGACGTAAATAAAAACAAAATAGCATAGCACACTGGGAAAATTAGCAATAATTACTTAATATCACCAAATAGCTGTTTAGTGTTCAGGTTTCCTCCAATGTCTTGCAATTTTAATTTTACATTTGAGTTTACAAATTGAGTTTCAAACAAGATCCACAGATTGTATTTGCTAAATTATGTCTCTTCATTATGTCTTCTTTTGTCTTTTTTTTTTTTCCCTTGAAATTTATTCACTTAAGAATCCAGATTGTTCAGCCTAGAATTTCTCAGGTTAGCTTGGGTGACTCAGTCCTGAAGCATCAATACTCATCCCCTCAGTCATGTATTATCCCCTCTGACCTGTATTATCACATATTAGGGTTTTTTTTAAGATTTATTTATTTATTTATTTATTTGGCAGAGAGGAGAGAGATCACAAGTAGGCAGAGGGGCAGGCAGAGAGAGAGGGGGAAGCAGGCTCCCCACTGAGCAGAGAGCCCGATGCGGGGCTCGATACCAGGACCTTGAGATCATGACCTGAGCCAAAGGCAGAGGCTTTAACCCACTGAGCCACTCAGGCGCCCAAACCTTGTTCATATTTTAAACACTAAAATAAATACCACATCATTTTTATCTTTTTGGGGGGAAATATTTTATTTTTTTAAGATTTTATTTATTTATTTGGGAGAGAGAGAGTGAGAGAGAGCATGAGAGGGGAGAAGGTCAGAGGGAGAAGCAGACTCCCCGCAGAGCTGGGAGCCCAATGTGGGATTTGATCCTGGGACTCTGGGATCATGACCTGAGCTGAAGGCAGTCGCCCAACCAACTGAGTCACCCAGGCGCCCTGGGGAAAATATTTTATTTATTTATCTGAGTGAGAGAGAGAAGGAGCATGCAAGAGAGCACAAGTGCTGGAGAGGGAGAAGCAAGCTGTCCATTGAGCAGGGAGCCCGATGCGGGGCTGGATCCCAGGACTCTAGGATCATGACTTGAGCTGAAGGCAGACGCTTAACGACTGAGCCACCCAGGTGCCCCACATCATCTTTATCTTAACCTACTATGGGCTGACATATGTAAACTGGTGGGGAAACTGATCCTGAGGCCCTGGTTCAATAATAGGGCCAACACTCTTGAGGTCTCCCACTGCCTGAGCCCCACCTTGGGCTCCATGCTGGGTGTGGAGCCTAGTTAAAAAAATTTTTTTTAATTATTTTTTTAAGTTGAAATTGTTGTTTAGGATTTTATTTATTTGAGAGAAAGACAGAAAACATGAGCAGGGGAAGAGGGGCAGAAGGAGAGGAAGAGCAAGAAGCAGACTCCCCACCAACAAGGGAGCCCGATGCCGGGCTCAATCCCAGGACCGTGGGATCACGACCTGAGCCAAAGACAGATGCTTAACGAACTGAGCCACCTAGGACCCCCAAAAGACACTATTTTCAATCTAAGTTTTCCTTGGTGACTTCATTCATTGTATCTTTTTGCCTTACCAATATTGACATTGGTATATAATAAAACATGCACACTTCTAAATTTGTAGCTTCTTGGTTTCCCTTATTGGTATAAAATTTCTTCCCTCTAAAAGTATGGTCTTGGGGAGCCTGATGGGTTCAGTCTACAGAGGGTTGGACTCTTGATCTTGGAGTCATGAGTTTGAGCCCCGCATTGGGGGTAGAGTTGACTTAAAAAAATAAATAAGTATACAGCTTAAAAAATTTTGAAACAAATAAAACAGAAGTATGGTTTGACGTTAAGAGTTTATTAAGTTCACCACGTTTTTTTTAAAAGGACTTTTGAGATTTTTTAATTTTATTTTATTTATTTGACAGGGGGTTCACAAGCGGGCAGAGAGGCAGGCAGTGAGAGAGGGGGAAGCAGGCTCCCTGCTGAGCAGAGAGCCCGATGCGGGGCTCGATCCCAGGACCCTGAGATCATGACCTTAGCCGAAGGACCCTGAGATCATGACCTGAGCCGAAGGCAGAGGCTTTAACCCACTGAGCCACCCAGGCACCCCAATTTCATCACGTTTTTAAGCCTAACACAACAATCTTATTCCCTTTAGGCTCCATCTGGGAAGCTGACAGTCTTCTAGAGGGCTCACTGAGGATTTAAGGTCATAGATGAGCGCTTTAACCAGCATAGCAGTCCCCATAGCTCTTCTGTGCACCCTTGAGCATCCTTCATCCCTAAACCTCAAGGAAGCAGGCAGCACCCACACAGCAGCCTCTCCATGGGTGCAGCCATCTTGGATCATGCGTCAGCTACGTCCACCTCAGCATGAACTAACTCCTCCTCCCCCTCTGTGTCTAAATCCGGTCTTCCTCACCTCACCCTTGGTGCCAGCCCTAGTCTCCATGACACCCATTCTCTGCCAAGCATTCCAGTCTCTTAGTGTGATGTCCAGGCCTCAGTGCGACTCGCCAAACATTCCAAGGGGAGGTCCCAGGCCTGAATTGCTAGTGCCCTCTTCATAGCTAAGGAGGCTGCCTTGTTGCTAGGAGTTTCACTACTTGCTAAATTCCAGCCTGGGGACTTTATGCCCAACAAGACCATAAATACCAGACCTAGGGGCAGTGTCAGTCCCCAAACTGATCACCACGCCCAAATTTGTGCACCTCAACCACTAGGAGTCCACACACCAACTGGAATCTCCCACTTGACTCCACTCTCAGACCCGCCCTTGCATTGAATGGTAAAAGTTAGTCTATGTCGCCTGTCCCCATTTCCACATGTCAGGTTCAGGAAGACCCTGCGGTAGGCAGCGTTGGTATAGGAGGGGTAGGTAGTGGTCTTCTTTGCCAGTGTGCCCAGATAGTACACACTGAGGAAAGAGATATGGTATCCTGGGGACAGAGAGTTGGTTGTGAGGAAGGTAGCTGGGGGCCAGCTGAAGGGGAGGAGAAAAACAATATGAGAGACATAAGGGTCAGGACACAAATACTATTAGGCCCTTTCCCTCAGGCTGTCCCTTTCGTCTTTAGACACTATCCTTCCCTTTTCTTCCCTCCTCCACAGTCTCCCAGGCATCCCTCCGTGCTCCTTCAGGACCAGCCCGCCACGACCTAACCAACTTTTTCTGGGTATGGTTCACGTGCTGGGCCCCGGGGGTTGTGAGTTTTAGCTCTTAGACATGAATACACACCTCTCGTGGCTGGTCCAGGAAAGAATGAGTGGACCTCTGCCTGAATGGCCAGCATTCACCGCCATCACCCAAGACCTTCACAAACACCTTGAGGCAGGAACCAGAGTCTCAAAAGGCAAGGGTCATGACCTTGGTGTCCTTGACACCTTCCCATTGATATTTGTCATCCATGAGACTGTGGACACCCACTGTGGGCACAGTAGGTGAAGACTTAGGATTGTCTTCAGCAGCAAGAAGTTAATTCTGGGGGGCACCTAGGTGGCTCAAGTGGTTAAGCAACTGCCTTCAGCTCAGGTCATGATCCTGGAGTCCTGGGATCGAGTCCCGCATTGGGCTCCCAGCTCCGTGAGCAGTCTGCTTCTCCCTCTGACCTTCTCCCCTCTCATGCTCTCTCTCACACACTCACTCTCAAATGGATAAATAAAATCTTAAAAAAAAAAAAAAAGAAGTTAATTCTGGGCTAGTGGCCCATCTTGAATCCCAAAATTTCTACTAATGCACGAAGAAGACACGCTCCATGCACTCCCCCAATACTTCCAGTATTTGTAATATTTGTTTTCATTTGTTAGATAAATAAATGAATATAATATTTTGGTGTCCGTTGAGTGCCAGGCACTGGTGATACAACAGTGAAAAAGAACATACAAAAATCCTTGCCCACATAAACATTATATTTCAGTGGGGAAGACAAACAAGCAGATAAACAAGTAGACAGGAAGTAATCGAGAGAGATATATATCCCTCAATTTTGATTCAGAATGGTGGCTTTCTGACTTGGGGAAAGAAGGTCAAGGAAGACCTCTCTACAAAGGTGACCTTTGAGCAGAGCAGGGGAAGCAGTAAACCACATGAGCACCCGGAGGAAGAGTGTACCAAGCAGAAGGAAAAGCAAACATGCGGGCTCGAAGTGGGAAATTACTAGGTAGTGGGAGCCCATGGCAAAAAGGCCAATACGGCTTAAGGAAAGTGAGTAGGGGGAGAGGGTGGATTGGAAGGAGAAGACGTCAATAAGGTGACAGGGAATCAGACCTCATGGGGCAGGGACGTATACACCGCACACCTTCTCTGTAGGCATCATCACACTCTCCTGAGCCCCCTTGCAAAGCTTGATGCTCGGTGGGGCCACGGGGGATGACGCCCTCCAACGGCGCTATGGGTGAGCCTGGCCTGAGATGTGTAACTTCTGACTGAATGCCAGATTCAAAGTTAGAATAATGGTTGTGTATAGAACATTGGGTCTCACAGAGAAAGATACCTCCTGTATGATCTCACTTACATGGAATCTGAATAAGCCAAACTCAGAAAAGTAGAGAGCAGAATGGTGGTTATCAGGGGCTGGGGGGCGGGGGATGGCGAGGGAAATGGGGAGATGTTGGTCAAAGGGTACAAACTTCCAGTTAGAAGATGAACAAGTTCTGGAGATCTAAGGTACAACATGGCGATTCCAACCAACGATACTATATCATACACTTGAAAGTTGCAAAGAGAGTAGATCTTAAAGGTTCTCACCTACAAAAAAGGAAAGGTAGCTATGCGACAAGATGGAGGTGTTAGCTAATGTTTTGGTGGTAATCGTACCACAATAAATAAATGTATCAAATCAGCACATGTATGCCTTAAACTTACGCCATGTTAGATGTCAATTACATCTCAATGTAGCTGGGGGGGAAAAAGAGCAGCTAGGAAAGGTAAAATGATATTGGTTTCCTATGTAAACCTGAAGAGAGACTTTTCAAAATTACTACTAAAAATTGGGTCTTAAAATATAAAGTTGTCAAAAAATGCGTGACGCATAGATTTTTTTGCCTTCTCATCTCTGAGACTATGATGACCCCCAACTTACAGATGAGGAAAACCAAGCCTGTGATGCTAAAGTACCTTGTGTAAGATCACACAGCTAGTAAGGTGTAAAGCTGGAATTTGAATCCAGTTCTTTTTTTTTTTTTAAGATTTTTATTTATTTGACAGAGAGAGAGAGACCACAAGTAGGCAGAGAGGCAGGCAGAGAGATGGGGGGGGCGGGGGGGAAGCAGGCTTCCCGCTGAGCAGAGAGCCCGATGCGGGGCTTGATCCCAGAACCCTGAGATCATTGCCTGAGCCGAAGGCAGAGGCTTTAACCCACTGAGCCACCCAGGCGCCCCTTGAATCCAGTTCTGAATCAACAAGCATGAGAAAGAAATTCTAGAGCACCTGGATGGCTCAGTTGGGTAAGCCACTGCCTTCGGCTCAGGTCATGATCCTCGAGTCCCAAGATCGAGTCCCGCATCAGGCTCCCTGCCCATCGGGGAGTGTGCTTCTCCCTCTGACCCTCCCCTCTCTCGTGATTTCTCTCTCTCTCTCTCTCAAGTAAATAAATAAAATCTTCAAAAACAAAAAAGAAATTCTAAGCAGGAGTAGAGGGTAGAAAGCGGTTTGCTGCCTTCCGTGATTTGTATATGGAGCAGCAGGAAAGAAGGTAGGTATGAGAGTCTTACAGCGGGGCAAGAACTGGTCACCGGGCACCCTGTAGACCCTACGAAGGAATTCAGGCTTTTCGTTGAAGCAAATGGAGAAATAATCCTTAGTTTTAGGTGGCGGCAATAGCCATCACTCTATATTGTTAGGCAATCCATCTGGCAGCAGTGTGGGGTGTGCCTTTAAGGAAAGAGGAAAGAATGGGCTACCACAGATATTTAGGATACAGCTGCAGTAGTCCAGCGATAGTCCAGGTGAGAAACGTCATAACGGCCTAAGGTAAAAATAGTGAGGATTGTGAGTCGAGAGAGATTTGACCCTGGGATTTGATGACTGATGACTCATAGGAACTGAAGATTACAGTGATAGTATGGGATCTGTTTCAAGCAAAATGCATTTGATGTATCTACATGACATCCAGATAGAGACATCCATCAGATAGTTGGAAAAGGGGTTAAAGGCAGGCAGCATTATTCCAAAGCAGTTGCCAAAAAATGGTTGTTCTCTAGGGCATTAGCAAATTTAAAAAGATGAATGAGGGAGGAAAGCTCCATGTAAAAGAAGTCAGGGGAGGGCACCTGGGCGGCTCAGTTGGTTAAGCAACTGCCTTCGGCTCAGGTCATGATCCCGGAGTCCGGGGATGGAGTCCCGCATGGGGCTCCCAGCTCTGTGGAGGAGTCTGCTTCTCCCTCTGACCTTCTCCCTTCTCATGCTCTCTCTCTCTCTCAAATAAAATAAAACCTTTTAAAAAGGCGGGGGGCGTGAAGTTTGGTCATATGAAGTTAAACCAGTGTGGAGACTTCAGTATGTCAATGTACATTGTGAATTTCCAAGAGTAAAGGTATTTCCCCAAATGATTTGACCATAGACCTGTTTTTCTTCCCAGAGTATCTTGGGTGACTTGTTCCAGAGAACGCTTCTAAAAAGGCTTGTTTTGAGCTCGAGGGAGAAAAGTATGGAATAGCAACACGGGAGCCCTCTGTTAACATGGCAACAGAGGGCATGGAAACGATAAGATCACTACAGAGCATATGACTAAGGACAAAGCTTGAAGGCAAAGAAAGAGCTTTTGAAAGGACAGCTAAAACTAGTCGTAGCTTGTGTCATCCTAGGTTTTCTATGACATTTCCAGGCATAAGTCTCCCTGACATTTTCCTCTTAATATTTTATTCTTTCAATAGATTTTTTTAAACCTTTCATTGATACTTTTGTTAGAAAAATGCACAAATCCTGGGGCGCCTGGGTGGCTCAGTGGGTTAAGCCTCTGCCTTCAGCTCAGGTCATGATCTCAGGGTCCTGGGATCGAGCCCCACATGGGGCTCTCTGCTCAGCAGGGAGCCTGCTTCCCCCTCTCTCTCTGCCTGTCTCTCTGCCTACTTGTGATCTGTCAAGTAAGTAAATAAATAAAATCTTAAAAAAAAAAAAAGAAAAGAAAAATGCACAAATCCTAAGTGTACAGCTGCCTGGATTATTCCAAAGGGAACACACACACCCAGGTAATGATGCCCAGGTCAAGGACCCCAGAGACTCCCTTTGGGCCCCCTCCCAAGTATCTCCTCCCACCTCCTCAAAGTAAATAACCACTATCATGACTTGTTACACCATATATTGGTTTTGTCTGGACTGGAACTTTCTTCAAAAGTGGAATCATACTGGGACGCCTGGGGGGCTCAGTCGGTTAAGCATCTGCCTTCTCCTCAGGTCATGATCCTGGGGTCCTGGGATTGAGTCCCGCATTGGGTTCCTTGCTCAGCAGGGAGCCTGCTTCTCTCCCTTCCTACTGCTCCTCTTGCTTGTGTTCTCTCTCTCTCTCACAAATCAATAAATAATAATCCAATAATAATAATCAATCAATCAATCAATAATCTTAAAAAAAAAAAAACAAAAGTGGAATCACCCGGGTGTCTGGTTTCTTTCACTCAACATCATATTATGGGATTCATCTATGTTGTTGCAAATGCTTGCAATTTGTTCTTTTATTTTTATTTTTTTTAAGTAATCTCTTTCCCTGACATGGGGCTCGAACTCATAACCCCCGGATCAAGAGTCACATGCTCTAGGGGGCGCCTGGCTGGCTCAATCAATGAAGCATGTGATTCTTGATCTTGGGGTCGTGAGTTTGAGCCCCACATTGGGTGTGGAGCCTATTCAAAAATAAGATAAGATAAAAATACTTCAGAATCACACACTCTACCAACTTAGTTCACCCACCAGGCACCCTGGAGTTTGTTCTTTTAGTTGTGGCATAGTATTTCTGTAGCGTAGTATGGAATATACCACAGTCTCTACATTCTATTATTATTTTTTTAAGGATTTTATTTATGTGAGAGAATGAGTGAGAGAGCGTGAGAGGGGCGATGGTCAGAGGAAGAAGCAGACCCCCCCTCCCCCCGCTGGCAGAGAGCCCGATGCTGGACTTGATCCCAGGACCCTGGGATCACGACCTGAGCCAAAAGCAGACACTTAACCTACTGAGCAACCCAGGCGGCCCTATCCATTTTATTACTGATAAACACTTGCGTTGTTTCCAAGTTCTTACTTTAATAAAGTACAATGACATAAACATTCATCTACATGACTTTCGGTGTGTCTATGGGTGTGTTTCTGCTGGGCAGGTGCCCAGGAGGGCACTACCTGGATTGTAGTGCCTGTGTATGTTAAAATTTAGTAGCTCGTTAGTGCCAAACAATTTTCTAGAGTCACTGACCAGTTCATAGTGTCACCAGCAGTGTATGAGAGTTCCCATTGTTCCATAGTCCCATCAACACTTGGCATTGTTAAATATTTTTATAAATTTACTTGGAAAGGCATTTTTTTTTTTTAAGTTTCTCTAAGTATCGACAATAAGCAACCCTTTTTGAGACATCAGGGGAGGTCATGGCTAGAAATGACACTTGAATGACATTGTGTTGCTGGTTTATATGGGTTGAGTTTTTCATTACCAGCTTTCCTTAGCATTAGTGTTCATTAAACTCATAACTATCATAAACTCCCGTACCTAAAGCAGGTCTCAGGAATAAGGACGCTGGGCTTCTATTTGGGGCCACAGTATGGGTGATCCACATGCATTAACCTGGCTATAAAGGGTATGATCCCCATCTACCCACCTACCCCCATTAACTGAAACTTTTGTATACATGGTTTTCCAAAACACTGTTTGACTAAAATCCTATCTTACTTGTAAAGATTTGACAACTATTAAAAAGAGACAATAGGGGGGCGCCTGGGTGGCTCAGTGGGTTAAAGTCTCTGCCTTCGGCTCAGGTCATGATCTCAGGGTCCTGAGATGGAGCCCCGCATCGGGCTTTCTGCTCGGCAGGGAGCCTGCTTCCCCCTCTCTCTCTGGCTGCCTCTCTGCCTACTTGTGATCTCTCTCCTCTCTGTCAAATAAATAAATAAAATCTTAAAAAAAAAAGAGAGAGACAATAGGCCCAAATTGGAGTCACTTATGCTAAGCCCCTGTCACCAAACCAAGACTTAATATGCAAGCTGATTGCAGTTTCAACCTTCCCCAGGAATGTAATCTTAAACCAAGAAATCTGGAATTTCCTGGTCAGCATTAATGAGCTAATCGGCCAGATGGACTCCTCTAGTCCCCCAAAGAAAGATGAGGTTAAGGGACTCTTTCCTTGTCCCTGCCTCCTTCTGCCTAGAAAAGTCTCGCATTTTGTTCAGCTCTTCAGTGCTCCTTTCTGTCTCCTAGATGGGATGCTGCCTGATTCATGAATTGCCGAATAAAGCCAATAAAATCTTCCAGGTTTTTTACCCAGTTGAATTTTGTTTTTTTAACAGATTTCCACTTTGATCCCAAACATCAGAGTCTGCCTATCTGATAATCCTTCCAACACAGTGTCCGGGCTGACACCGATAGGAAGAGCTTTAAACCATCTTCCCGGGGCAGTAGGAGGAAGAGTTCCAGGGCTCAGTGCTGAGAGGATTACAGTTTCTCCAGGAGCCTCAGTGAGAGCTAGGGCTGGTGAAGGCCAGTTAACCTCCTGTTGTTTGCAAGTTGGACCAGACTCCAAATAAGCCTCTCCCTATTCCCCCGATAGTAAGGGAATTTTTTTTTTTTTAAGATTTCATTCATTTATTTGACAGAGAGAGATCACAAGTAGGCAGAGAGGCAGACAGAGAGAGAGAGGAAAGCAGGCTCCCCGCTGAGCAGAGAGCCCGATGCGGGGTTCGATCCCAGGACCCTGAGATCATGACCTGAGCCGAAGGCAGAGGCTTTTACCCACGGAGCCACCCAGGAACCCTTTTACCTTCATTTTCTTCTCTCATTCTTCCCATTCACTCTCATAACTTTACCTTTCCTCTGCTTTCTGATTGTAGCCTTACAAGAAATTTCACTTGATGAAACTATTTCCAGCAATACAAAGTATTTTTTAATCTAGTTTAATTTAAAACCTGAGACGAGTCTCAATTTACCCTGCCTGGAAGAATATAGAAGAAATAAACAGGTAACCATATGTTAGAAGAAATCCAGGGGCGCCTGGGTGGCTCAGTGGGTTAAACCCTCTGCCTTCCGCTCAGGTCATGATCTCAGGGTCCTGGGATCGAGCCCCACATCGGGCTCTCTGCTCAGCGGGGAGCCTGCTTCCCCCTCTCTCTCTGCTTACCTCTCTGCCTATTTGTGATCTCTGTCAAATAAATGAATAAAATCTTAAAAATAAAAAATCTAAATATTTGGTCAGTAATGTGGACTTAAATATAAGCCTGTAGCAACAGAAAACTGTTTTACTTACACCATTTGAGGGTTTACAAAAAGTGACTGTGAATACAAAGCAATCGTACAAGAATAAATGTCAGAAGGCAAAGGACCTTTAAATTAAATGTGTAAGATTATTCTGCCCAAAAGCATAAAGATTTTGTCTTAGGCTTATCCTCTCATAATAAAACTGGAGCTAATTGTGGAACCCTTATTTGGCTTCTAATTCTGATTTTATATACTTGCTTTTACATTTGTATTCGATGAATTACCAAGTTGTAAAAATGGCACATGAATAACAAGAAAACATTTATCCTTGTGTTCTAATATTCTTAACAAAGTATTTTCTATATAAACTATGGTAACCAAAATTTAATAAGAAAAACTTCCAGCTAATGGTACCACTTAAAATTCTCTATTCCCTAATTAGTCACAGCTAGACCGTCATTTCCTACCAAATGCTAATAAGATTCTAAGCTGCTAGGCCTGCATGTTCATTTATAAATCGTAGGTGAACAGATCCAAAATGGCGCTGCGGCCATCTTGCTTCTCTTCACATAGGTCAAGTAGTTAAGTTTTGACTGCAGTCACCCAAGTCCTGGCAGGACGCCCTGTGATCCTCCCCTGGAACACCATGGTCTTGTGAAGAGCTGTCACATGGCCGTGTCTTGTCTGCCTCCCTATGTCCCAGAAACCTTGCTATCTTGCCAGAGGCTCCCACAAAGCATTTTCTCATCTGCCTCTCTGGTTCAGGTGAGGCACGGGACTTTCTGCGCTGATACCCACCCCCCCCTTAGGGTAAGCCGCAAACCTCTCTGTAAGTCTGTAAAACTGTCTGGTTGTAGTTTATAGGAGAGTTCTCAATGACAGAGTGACCCACCATGCATGCTTTCTGTCCTCTGGGCCCTCTGATTCAGTGTCATCCTGTGAGACTGGGCAAAGGGGCAGCGACACAATACTGACCTTGCTTTGGGACACCTGGTGGCTCAGTCATTAAGCATCTGCTGTAGGCTCAGCAGGACTTGATATCAAGTCCCACGTCGGGCTCCTTGCTTAGTGGGGAGCCTGCTTCTCCCTCTGCCTCTGCTCCCCCTGCTTGTGCATGCTCTTTCTCTCCCTGACAAATAAATAAAAAATCTTAAAAAAAAAAATACTGACCTTGCTTTTATTGTCTGTGTAAATAATAAATCCTTACGGTTCATTGTCTCCTCGCCAGCTGGATCTATCTTGGAGAAAAGACATGGGAGCCTTGCAGACCAAGTTAGGAGACCCCCCTGGGGGGATCTGGCTGTGCATGCTCTTTCTATTTTCAGGGCACTGCCACATTAAAAAGTACTCATGGGGGAACCTCCCTCCACAATTTGTCACCAATGTGTGAGTCGAGATGTAATGCAAGCACCTCTACCCTCCGATATCCAAAGCTTTCACCGTCTAGGTGATGTCCTATTGCTTGGCAAGTCGGAAGCCTTAATCTCAGCAGCCTTGTCTATGGTGTCATCTCACCTTCGCCAGTAGGGGTAGCTGATCAACCCCAACAAAATCCAGAGTTCTGCTGGCCAAGTAAAGTCTTTCGGATCCACATGGTTGAATTTGCAACGCTCCATCCCCTGGAAGCCAAAGAACACAGCCTACTGTCTCTTACAAAGCAGAGGACTTCATGTTTCTGATAAGAAACCACTAGTGCATGCCAGACTTCTAACTTCTGGCAAAGTCTTGTTACCAAAAAGTTCCCATTACACTGGGCATTGGCCCCACCCACTCCTAATAGATCAACATCAGCTCTGTGACGCCCTTTCAGGTTATCAGTGGGACCTCATCGCGGATGATATTTGTTCCAACCGTGCCATGTTTTACTTGAGGAACACGCGCTCAGATGGTCATAACCGATGCTGCTGGAAGTACTGGAGTAACGGATATTTTAAGTAGGAGTAATACTTCTTTCGATTGTGTAGGATGTTTCCAGGGGAGAAACGCCACAGTTAAAGCAGTTGTGGTAGGATAAGATATAGTCAGGCCTGCATCTGGCTTCCCCAGCCCAGCCATACGGTGTCACTAAAATAGCACAAGATGGGGGAGAGGGTGCTGATCATTGTACTAAACAAAAAACTAATGGAGATGGAAGTGCTTTAAAAAATATCCAGGATGCGAGGGTGATCCGGCTGGGACATCTGTCACCCCGATGATTGTCAGGGTTGATTCAGCTGATCTGGCTGGGTAGGTGGGTGTCCCCTTCCTCCCTCACTGCTCCATGTGTGGCCTCCTGAAGCTGCGTGCTTGTTCAGAGAGGACAACCTTCCCCAGTAGAGGAGGACAGTTCTTTCATCAAGGGTATACGAGTAGCTGTGCTCTCCTGCTAGAATCTCCAAACGAGCTCTCAAGGTCCATTTGTAGGAGAATGTAGGGCCGTCAAGCTTCCAAGACTCCAGACGCATCCAAATGAACTGCTGCATGTGGCAGCTTGCCTTTCTTTAAAAATAATAATAAAAATAAAATAAAATAATAATAAAAAAATATCCAACAGATTGCTCTCCTCCTGAGGCCAGTCAGCCCTAATAAGCTTTTTGAACTACAAGGGTCAGTGACTGATAATTAGGCAGACTGGAGCCTGTAGCAAAAATAAATTGCCACTAAGGCCATATTCTCTGCTGTGGTTTTGCACATGGGATTTGCTTTGTGTGTATGTGTGGTTTTTATTTTTTTATTTTTTTAAATTTATTTGAGAAAGAGAAAAGACGTGAGTGGGGAGGTGGGGCAGAGGGAGAGGGAGAAGCAGGCTCCCTGCTGAGCATGGGGTTTGATCCCAGGACCCCAGGATCATGACCTGAGCCGGAGGCAGACATTTGACCAACTGAGCCACCCAGGTGCCCCATGGCATTTGCTTTGGTACGTTAAGATTCCTGAGGATATGGGGCGCCTGGGTGGCTCAGTGGGTTAAAGCCTCTGCCTTTGGCTCAGGTCATGATCTCAGGGTCCTGGGATCGAGCCCTGCATCGAGTTCTCTACTCGGCAGGGAGCCTGCTTCCTCTCTCTCTCTGCCTGCCTCTCTGCCTAGTTGTGATCTCTCTCTACCGACTTGTGATCTCTCTCTCCTCTCTGTCAAATAAATAAATAAATTCTTAAAAAAAAAAAAAGATTCCTGGGTGCCTGGGTGGCTCAGTTGGTTGAGCTCAGGTCATGATCCCGGAGTCCCGGGATCGAGTCCCATATCGGACTCCCGGCTCTGCGGGAAAGTCTGCTTCTCCCTCTGACCTTCTCACCTCTCATTCTCAGTCTCTCTCTCTCTAATAAATAAATAAAAAATCTTTAAAAAAAAAAAAAAGATTCCTGAGGATAACTGGACCTGATGCACAGATAGATCAACTCAGTTGAAGTCTGATGGGCCACTGTGGGCCCCTTGCAGCAGTGCAACCACCAAAAACCAAAACAAAACTATTTAAAGCTTTGCACAGAGCATGCAGACCCAGGAAAGGGTTGTACACCTGAGGCAACACCAGCACAGATGGAGCAGGGGGCACTCAGAAACCGAAAAAAGTGTTCCTACCTCCCAATCCCGCATCTTCCATCCCACATGGGGTGGAAAGCATGGTCCAGGAAAGCAACATCCACCCCTGCCACTAACAAAGACTGAGATGGTGCCCTGGGGGCACCAGGTAAATGAAGCAGACCAGAATAACATTGCAAGGACTCTGAAAACTAAATTGTCATTGGAAGCCATGGCCCCCAAACGGTCAAGACTTGTACGCTAAACTTAAACAGGATAATTGATTGCTAAAACAGAAGACTTACATAGGATTCAGAGTATTGTAACATAATAGACAGAATGTCTGGGATACAATAGATCCCAGATAGAACAAAAAACAAAAAATTGGGGTGCCTGGGTAGCTCAGTTCGTTAAGAGACTGGCTTCAGCTCAGGTCATGATCCTGGAGTTGTGGGATCAAGGCCAATATCTGGCTCCCCCTGCTCAGTGGGGAGCCTGCTTCTCCCTCTCTGTCTGCCTGCTGCTTCCCCTTCTTGTGCTCTCTTTCTCCCTGTCAAATGAATGGATAAAATCTTTAAAACAACAACAACAACAACAACATCACAATATGAGTGAAAAGATATCAACAAAAGCCAATACCAAGATTAATTGGATGTTGGAGTTATCTGACAAGGATCTTAAAGTAATTATAAAAATGATTCAATAAGGAATTACAAATAAACTTGAAACAAATGAAGAGAGAGAAATTCCCACCAAGTGAGATACTAAAAAGAACCAAATGGAGTTGATAAAATTGAAAAATATAACTGAAATCTAAAACTTATGCAAAAGAATCAGTAGCGGAATAAATTTGACAGAGGAAAAGTTATCTTAGAGATAGAACAATAGAACTTGCCCAAGGGCACCTGGGTGGCTCAGTCATTAAACGTCTGCCTTCAGCTCAGGTCATGATCCCAGGGTTCTGGGATCGAGTCCCGCATTGGGCTCTCTGCTCAGCAGGAAGCCTGCTTCTTCTCCCACTCCCCCTGCTTGTGTTCCCTCTCTCACTGTGTCTCTCTCTGTCAAATAAATAAATTAAAATCTTAAAAAAAATAGAATTTGCCCAATCTGAATAACAGAGATAAAATACACTTTAAAAAAAAAAAAGATAGATAGCCTCAAGAACATGTAGGACAATAACAAAGATCTAAGGGTCATACCATTGAAGTAGAAGAGAGAGTGGTGTTAAAAAAGTATTAGAAGAAATAATTATTGAAATCTTCTCAAGTTTGGCAAAACATAAACCTACAGATTCAAGAAGCTGAGAAAACCCCAGTAGGCTAAACCATAAGAAATCCATGCTAATATATCATAATTAAATTTCTGAAAACTAGGGACACCTGGTTGCCTCAATCAGAAGAACATGTGACTCTTGATTTTGAGCTCATGAGTTCAAGCCCCAGGTTGGTTGTAAAAATTACCAAAATAAACTAAAATGGGGCACCTGGGTGGCTCAGTTGGTTAAGCACCTGCCTTCAGCTCAGGTCATGATCTCAGGGTCCTGGAATAGAGCCCCATATTGGGGGGGGGGGGTGGTCCCTGCTCAGCAGGAAGTCTGCTTCTCCCTCTCCCTCTGTCCCTCCCCCCACTCGTGTGGTCTCTCTCTCTCTCTCTCTCTCTCTCAAATAATTAAATCCTTAAAAAATAAATTTTTGAAAACTAAAAGCAAAGAAAAAACCTTGAAAGAAGCTAGATAAAAATGACACATCATGTATAGGGGAACACTGATTAGAATAATGGCAGATTTCTCATCTGAAACTATGGAGACTAAAAAGAAATGGCACATTTTTCAAATACTGAAAGAAAAGAACTGTCAACTAAGAATTCTATATTGGTCAAAATTATCCTCAGGAATGAAAGGAAAATAAAGACATTCTCAAATGAAAGAAAATTAAAACAATGTGTTGCTAGCAGATCTACCCTTCGAGAATGGCTAAAGGAAGTTCTCCAAACAGAAATAAAATAATAACAGACAAAAGCTTGAAACTTCAAAAAGGAAAAGAGGAATAACAGAATGGGTTAAAATAGGAGTAAATGTCCTTCTCCTCATGCGCTTTTTAAACCATATTTAATGATTGAAGTAAAATTATAGCAACATCTGATATGGTGCTCACTGTATGCAGAGGAAATACTTAGGACAGTTATATTTTAAAAGTCAGACGGGTAAAGGGACCAAAAGGAAATTAAGTTTTCTACACTTCAGTCAAACAGTAAAACATTGTTATTGGTAAACTGTGATAAGTTACATCACACACTGTAACACTAGAGGAACCACTAAGAAAATGACATGAAGAGATGTAGTAAAAAATCACATAAATATATAAGAATGGAATTCTAAGAAATGTTTGTGCATCCAAAGGAAAGCAAAAGGAGAGAAGCAGAAGAATGAGAATCAGAGGGAACAAATATAAAACAAACAATAAAATAGCAGACATAAATCCAAACATATCTTACAAATTACTTAGTGTAAATAGTCCAAATATGCCAGTTAAAAGACCGAGATTAGCAAAGTAGATACAAAACACAACCCAACTATATGCCGTCTACAAGAAATTCACTTCAAATAATGATGACAAAGGTAAGTTAAAAGTAAAGGGAAGGAAGAAGATATGAAATCTTAACATATATTTTTAAAAAGTAGATCTCAGAGCAAATAAACTTATAGGGACAAAGAGGAACATTATATAATGATAGAAGAATTGATCCACCAAGAAAATATAGCAATCCTAAATGTGTATGCACCAACAAAACAGCTTTGAAAAATGCAAAGCAACAGTGATTGGGCTGAAAGGAGAAATAGACAAATCCATAATTATAATTAAGGACATCAACACCCTGCATCAATAATTAATAGAACTACTGGAGAGAATTTCCGCAATCATAAAGAAAAACTGAACAACATCATTGATTAACAGGATCTAATTCATATTTATATAACATTCAACCCAACAATAACACATTATTTTCAAGTGCCTATGGAACATTCACCAAGATGGACAATTTCTGGGCCATAAAAAATACCTCCACAAAGTCAGAAGAATTGAAATCATACCGCGTATATTCTAGGACCATATGAAATCAAGCTAGAAATCAATAACAGATAGACAACAGTAAAATCTCTAAGACACTTATTTAAAAACATGCTTCTCAATAATCCATGGAGGAAGATGGAAGATGGAAGCCAAAAGGAAATTTTACAGATATGTGGAACTGGGGGCACCTGGCTGGCCCAGTTGGTACAGCATATGACTCTTGATCTTGGGGTCATGAGTTTGAACCCCACATTGGATGTAGAGATTACACACATAAAAAAATTTTTTTAAAGATTTTATTTATTTATTTGACATAGAGAGAGGTCACAAGTAGGCAGAGAGGCAAGCAGAGAGAGAAAGGGGAAAAGCAGGCTTCCCACTGAGCAGAGAACCCCCAATGTGGGGCTCTATCCCAGGACCCCGAGATCACAATCCGAGCCGAAAGCAGAGACTTTAACCCACTGAGCCACCCAGGTGCCCCACACAAAAAAAATTTTTTAAAGGGAGGAATAGCTAAGATGACAGAGTGATAGAAGACCCTATACTTCCTCTATAACACAGCTAGATAAATGTCAAATAATTCTGAATATCCGAGAAATTGATCTGAGGACTGACAGAACAAACTGCAGAAGAGGCAGAGAGGAGGTCACATCATAGAAGGTAGGAGGTGTGGAGATGAGATGTGCTGCAGAGAGGAGGGAGCCCTGATCACCGAGAGAGGCAAAAGAGAGTAGTGCACAGGGGATCGCACAAGGAAAAACACTTCCCCAAAACCATTGATGGGGAAAATCAATGGGGGTGATTTTTGTGAGGTTTTACAAGCAGTGGGGCACAAAGACTGGAGTTTTAGAGGTCGGTAGTGTGGCCGGTATGGAGCCCTGGGGACACTGCAGTGCTCCTGTAGAGAAGGAGGGTAGATAGACTAGGGGCAGATGGCATAATCCAAGGTTCCCCCTGGGAGAGATGGTTTCCCCTTCTTGGAGCACATCTGGGAGAGATAACATTGCCTTTTGGGAGACAAAAGAGCTGGTGGGTGCCATTACCCACCACTGACCCTCAGCATAAACTAACTTAAATAAGGAATAGTGTTCTAACCTGCTTATACCAAGCCCCACTCCCTGCCCTCTGCAAGTGCTTCTTTCCTAGGGCAAGTGTGTCTGAGAATCACAGCAGTGGCCCTTCCCCAGAAGGCCAGCACTCCCCCGCCACCAGCACACCATGTCTACTGACCATAGAATTCTGCAAAGCTTTAGCTCTAGTGGAAATAGTATCATGTCTCTTTTAGCAAGCAGACCAGAGCACACCTAATTAAAACTCGCCACACTCTGGCTAAGGTTCAAACACTCCACAATGCAGGCAAGGAGAAACTCTGCAGGGGACTGACCTGAAGGAAAAAGGAGCTCAAACACAATAGCATAGCGCACACAACATACATCAGAGACACTTCCTGAAGCACCAGGCACTGAACAGTATATGACCCCTTCTTCATAAAGGCATTATACTCAGAAGCAGGAAACATAACAGATTTTCCTTTTTTTTTTTTTTTTTTAAGTAGGCTCAACACTGGGTGTGGGGCCCAACCTAGGGCTTGAACTCACAACACTGAGCTATCAAGACCTGAGCTGAGATCAAGAGTAGGATGCTTAACTGACTGAGCCACCTGGGTACCCCCATAACAGGCTTTCTTAACACATCAAAGAAGATAGAGACCTAAACAAAATGCCAAGACAGTGGAATTCATCCCAAAAGGAAGAACAAGGAAAGGTCACCGTCAGGGATCTAATCAAAACAGATTAAGTAATATGCCCAATTTAAAGAAATAATCATAAGGAGACTAGCTGGGCTTGAAAAGCATAGAAGACACCAGGGAGTCCCTTACCACAAAGATAAAAGATCTAAAAACTAGTCAGACCGAAATGAAAAATCTTGTAACTGAGATTTGAAACTGACTGGATGTAATGACCAACAGGATGGAAGAAGCAGAGGAACAAATGAGTAATAAATATAAAATTATGGAAAAATAATAAAGGTGAAAAGAAGAGAGAAAGAAAAATATTGGATCACGAATATAGACTCAGGGAACTCGGTGACTCCATAAAGCATAGTCGTATCAGAGGAGTCCCAGAAGAAGAACAGGAAAAAGGGGCAAAAAGCTGATTTGAGGAAATTATAGCTGAAAACTTCCCTAATCTGGGGAAGGAAACAGACTTCTAAATTCAGAAGGCACAAAGGACTCTCAACAAAATCAACCAAAGCAGGCCAACGCCATAACATATTAAAGTTAAGTTTACAAAATATAGAGCTAAAGAAAAATCCTAAAAGCAGCAAGACAAAAGAAATCCCTAACTTCCAAGGGAAGACAAATAAGGTTAGCAGCAGATCTATCCACAGAAATTTAGCAGGTCAGAAGAGAGTGCTATGGTATATTCAACTTGCTGAATAGCAAAAATATGCAGCCAAGAATACTTTATCCAGCAAGGCTGTCATTCAGAACAGAACGAGAGATAAAGAGTTTCCCAGAAAAACAAAAACTAAAAGTTTGTGATCACTAAACCAGCCCTGCCAGTGGTTGGTTATTTATTTATTTATTTGGTTAGTGCAAGTGGCACTAAATTCATATCAATAATTACTCCAAAAATAATCATAATAATTACTTGGCTGGCTCAGTGAGTGGAGCATGTGACTCTTAATCTTGGAATTGTAAATTTGAGCCCTATGTTGGGTGTAGAGATTACTTAAAAATAAAATCTAAAAAAAAATTACTCTGAATGCAGATGGACTAAATGTTCCAATTAAAAGACACAGGGTGTCGGAATGGATAAAAGTATAAGACCCATCTATATGCTATCTACGAGAGATTTATTTTAGACTTTAAGACATCTGTAGATTGAAAGTGAGGGGATGGAGAAGTATTTATCATGCAACGGATGTCAAAAGAAAGCTGGAGTAGCAATACTTATACCAGAAAAAGCAGATTTTTTCTTTAAGTAGACTCCACTCCCAGTGTGGAGCCCAGTGCAAGGCTCGAACTCATGATCCTGAGATCAAGACCTTAGCTAAGATCAAGAGTCTGGTGCTTAACCAACTGAGCCACCCAGGCACCCCAGAAAAACTAGATTTAAAACCAAACACTGTAACAAGAGATGAAGAAAGGAACTACAACAAGAAGATCTAAGAATTGTAAATATTTACGCTCCCAACTTGGAAGCACCCAAATATATAAAATAATTAATAATGAACATAAAAGACCTCATTGTTAATAATACAAGAATAATAGGGGACTTTAACACACCACTTACAGCAATGGACAGATCATCTAAACAGAAAATCAACAAGGAAACAAAATGGCTTTGAATGACACACTGGACGAGATGGACTTCACAGATATATTCAGAACATTCCATCCTAAAGCAACAAAATACACATTCTTCTCCAGTGGCACATGGGACATTTTCCAGAATAGATAACATATTGGGTCACAAATCAAGCCTCAACAAGTACAAAGAGATTGAGATTGAACTGTGTGTATTTTCTGACTATGACACTGTAAAACTTGAAGTCAACCACAAGAAAAATATTTGGAAAGACCACAAATACATGGAGGTTAAAGAACATCCTACTAAAGAATGAATGGATCTACCAGGAAATTAAAGAGACATTTAAAAAATTAATATATGGAAACAAATGAAAATAAAAACATGATGGTCCAAAACCTTTGGGATGGAGCAAAAGTGGTTGTAAGAGGGAAGCATATAGTAATACAGGCCTTCTTCAAGAAGCAAGAAAAATGTCAAATATACAACCTAACATTAAAGCTAAAGGGGCTAGAAAAAGAACGGCAAATAAATCCTAAAGCCAGCAGAAGGAGTGAAATAATAAAGATTGGAGCAGAAATACTCGATATGGAAACAAACAAACATAAAACCTCAGTAGGACAGATCAATGAAACTAGGAGCTGGTTCTTTGAAAGAATTAATAAAATTGATAAATCCCTAGCCAGACTTATCAAATTGAAAATAGAGTGGACCCGAAGGGGCACCTGGGTGGCTCAGTGGGTTAAAGCCTCTGCCTTTGGCTCAGGTCATGATCTCAGGGTCCTGGGATCGAGCCCCGCATCGGGTTCTCTGCTCAGCGGGGAGCCTGCTTCCCCTTCTCCCTCTGCCTGCCTCTCTGCCTACTTGTGATCTCTCTCTCTGTCAAATAAATAAATAAAATCTTAAAAAAAAAAAAAGAAAATAGAATGGACCCGAAGAAATAAAATCACTAATGAGAGAGGAGCTCACAAGCAACGCCACAGAAATACAAACAAGTGTAAGGGAGTATTATGAAAACTTAATGCTAACAAATTGGGCAATCTGGAAGAAATGGGTAAATTCCTAGAAACATATAAAGTACCAAAACTGAAAGAGGAAGAGACAGAAAATTTGAAACAGACCCATAACCAGCAAAGAAATTGCATCAGTCATCAAAAATCTCCCAACAAACAGAAGTCCGGGGCCAGATGGCTTCCCAGGGGAATGCTACTAAACATTTAAAGAAGTGTTAATACCTATCCTGAAACTGTTCCAAAAAATAGAAATGGAAGGAAAACTTCCAAACTCATTCTATGAGGCCAGCCTTACCTTGATTCCAAAACCAGACAAAGATCTCGTTGAAAAAGGGAACTACAGGCCAGTATCTCTGATGAGCAAGTATGCAAAAGAATCCATTCACCATGATCAAGTGAGATTTATTCCTGGCTTACAAGGGCGGTTCAATATTCGCAAATCAATCAATGAGATATACCACATTAATAAAAAAAAAAAGATAAGAACCATATGATCCTCTCATAGATGCAGAAAAACCATTTGACAGAGTACAGCATCCATTCTCTTTTTTAAGATTTTATTTGTTTATTTATTTATTTGAGAGAGAGAGAGAGTGAGTGAGAGAGAGAGAGAGAGAGATTGAGAGCGTGACCTTAAATGAGCCCAAGCACGGGGGAGAAAAGAGGCAGGTGGACAAACAAACTCTGCAATGAGCACGGAGCCTGTCCAATGCGGGACTTGATCCCACATGCCCAAGATCATGACCTGAGCCAAAATCAAGAGTCAGATGCTTGGGCACGCCTGGGTGGCTCAGTCATTTAAGCGGCTGCCTTTGGCTCGGGTCATGATCCCAGGGTCCTGGGATCGAGTCCCCCATCAGGCTCCCTGCTCAGCGGTGAGCCGGCTTCTCCCTCTGCTTATGCTCTCTCTCTCTCTCTCTCTCTCTCTCTCTCTCTCTCTGTCTCTCACTGTCTGACAAATAAATAAAATCTAAAAAAAAAAAAAGAAAGAGTCGACGCTTAACTGACTGAGCCACCCAGGCACCCCTACAGCATCCATTCTTTTTTTTTTTTTTAAGATTTTATTTATTTATTTGACAGAGAGAGAGAGAGAGAGACAGAGAGAGAGGGAACACCAGCAGAGAGAGTGGGAGAGGGAGAAGCAGGCTTGCTTGTGGCCTAAAGTAACTATAATATTATTATTGGGAATTATACCTTAGAAAGTTTTGAACTGGAAAAGATGGTTGATTGTCTTTTTTTGTTGTTTATTTAGTAATAATGGAAATCTGGCTTTGAGAGGAAACTTGGAATATTTTCTGCTTTATTTTTGTGTTCTTTTAGAATAAAGAGCAGCAAACAGTGGCCCATGACCAAATATGGACCTCTGTCTGTTTTTAAAAATAAAGTTTTGGGGCGCCTGGGTGGTTCAGTGGGTTAAAACCTCTGCCTTCGGCTCGGGTCGTGATCTCAGGGTCCTGGGATCGAGCCCTGCATCGGGTTCTCTGCTCAGTGGGGAGCCTGCTTCCCCTTCTCTCTCTGCCTGCCTCTTTGCTTGCTTGTGATCTCTCTCTGTCTCTATCAAATAAATAAACAAATAAATAATCCTAAAAATAAAGTTTTGTTGCAGCATAAACACACACACACACACACACAATAGCATTTTTATATACTAACAGTGAAAGGTAAAAACACAATACCATACAGAATTGCTCCAAAGAACATAAAATACTTAGGTATACAGTTAACAAAATATGTATAGGATTTGTATGTTAAAAATTATAAAATATTGATGAAGAAAGTAAGAGGACATCTAAATAAATGGAGAGATCCATTGTGTTACGAATTAGAAGAGTCAACACGGTAAAGGGAAAAAAAAGTCAATTACCCCCAAACTGATCTATAAGGTTAATGCAATTACTATGAAAATACCAGCAAAATATTCCGTAGACAGCGATAAGCTTTGTCTAAAACTTATATGGAAGGCGCCTGGGTGGTGCAGTTGGTTAAGCATCTGCCTTCGGCTCAGGTCATGATCTCGGGGTCCTGAGATCGAGTCCTGCATCAGGATCCCTGCTCAGTGAGGAGCCTGCTTCCCCTTCTCCCTCTGCCTGCTGCTCCCCCTGCTTGTGTTCTCTCTTTCTCTCTCACTCTCTGTCAAATAAATAAATAAAATGTTTTTAAAATAGATAGATAGATAGATAGATAATAGAGAGAGGAAATAAAACTTATATGGAACAGCAAAGAGTAAAATAGCAAAGACTAAAACAATTTTGAGCCAGGAAAAAAAACACAAGAGAAATCACTCTACCGGACATTAAGCCTCGTTATATAGCTCCAGGAATCAAAAGAGCAGGCGCTGGCAGAGGGATAGACACGTAGATGGATGGAACAGAATATAGAACCCAGATGTAGACTCACACAAACGGGCCCAAACGATTTTGGCCAAGGGAGCAAAAGCAATTCAAAGGAAGGACAGCCTATTCACCAAAGGTGTTAGAGCCAAGTGGGCATCAATGGGAAAAAGCCTGAACCTGGACCCAATCTTGCAGCTTCTACAAAATCAACTCAAAATGGATCATAAACTTACATATGACATGTAAAACTTCTAAAAAGAAAACGGGAGATAATCTTCGGTGCATCAGGCCAGACAAAGGGTTCTTACACGTGACATCAAAAGCATAGTCCGTAGAAGGGAAATGTGACAAATCGGGCTTCATCAAAACCAAAAATCTTTGCCCTGGAAGAGATGAAAAGATGAGCTACAGACTGGGGGGAAAAAAAGTTGCAAAACATATGTCCAACAAAAAACTTGTATCTAAAATATATATATATATTAAAAAAACAACCTCTCAAAACTCAACCGATCAGCAGAATTAGAAAACGAAGCAATGCCATCCAGCAAACGGTGCAAAAGACATGAAGAAACATTTCACCCTAGAGGATGTACAGATGGCAAATAATGATGTCAATATCACTACCCACCAGGGAAATGCAAATGAAAGCCACAACGAGATATCCCTACATACTTATCGAAATGGCTAAAATAAAAAATAGTGACAATACAAAATGCTGGAGAGGATGTAGAAAAACCAGATCACCCGTGCAGTTGACTCTTGAACAATGCAAGGGTTAGGGGTGCTGACCACCCCCCCAGTCATGTATAACTTGTGACTCTCCAAAAACTTAACCACTAATAGCCTACTGTCGACCAAAAGTTTTCCTGACAACATAAACAATCGAGGACCACACATCCCATATCCTATGCTGTATTCTTACAATCAAGTAAGCTAGAGAAAGGGAAATGTGATTAAGAAAATCATAAAGAAGAGAAAATATATTTATACCACTGTACTGTATTTATGGGAAAAATCCACCTATAAGCGGACCGACGCAGTCAAACCTGTGTTGTTCAAGGGTTAACTGTTCTCTGCTAGAGAGAATGCAAAATGATACAGCTACTCTGGAAAATAGTTTAGCGGTTTCTTATACAACCGAGCATTCAACTACCATACGGTCCAGCATTGCATTCCTGGGCATTTATCCCAGAGAAATGAAAACTTACATTCACACAAAAACATGTACATGAATGGTCTTAGCAGCTTTGTTCATAAGAGGCAAAAACTGGAATTAGCCCAGATGTCCTTCAGTGGGTGATTGGTTAACAAGCAGGGGACCTATCCATGTGCCCGGAATATTCTCAGGGATAAAAAGCAATGGTCTATTAAAACATGCAACAACTTAGTCGGATCTCAAAGGAATCATGCGGAGTGGAAAAGCCAGTCTCCAAAGGTTTCATATTGTGTGGTTCCATTTATGTAACATTCTTGAAATAACACAATTATAGAGATGGAGAAAGGATTAGTGGTTGCCAAGGGGACCGGGATGGGGGAGGGGGCCCGTAAAGGCATAGCACAGGGCTCTTTGTGCTAAGGGAACGGTTCTCTGCCTTTACTGCAGTGGCTGCTCCCTGAATCTACACGTGTGATAGAATTGCACAACACCACACACACACACATGCACACACACACATGCACATGCACGAGTGCACGTAAAGCTGGTGAAATCTGAATAAAGTTGGTGGGTTGCACCAATGTCAATTTCTTCTTTTTTAAAAAGATTTATTTGTTTATTTGAGAGAGAGCTAGCGAGCACGAGCAGGGGGAGGGGCAGAGGGAGAGAAAGAGAGAATCCTCCAACACACTCCTCTCTGAGCAGGGAGCCCAACACAGGGCTCAATTCCAGGCCCCTGAGATCATGATCTGAGCGGATATCAAGGGTTGGACACTTAACCGACCGAGCCACCCAAGCGCCCCAGATTTCCTCTTTTTGATATTGTACTATAGTTACGTGAAAGCTAAATGACGGACTCGTGGAATCTCTTTGTATCATTGGTTTGGGTAATTTCGTGTGAATTTCTTATTATTTCAACATTAAAAATTAAAAACCGATCTGCGTGGAGAAGGGGACTGGCTTCTGCGGGCCGAGCGGCCGGCTGTGGCGCCGCCCTGAGACCTGAGACCCACAGACAGTAGCTGACCGAGTGTCGGCACCCGTGGGGACAAGCGTTGTGGCAACGGCTTGCACAAGCCCCCCAGCCCTATTTGTGTCCCATGGGAGCGGATGCCACGGGACAGGACACTTTCAGGATGGGTGTCCGTGGATCAACAGGCTGCACTGCCCGGGTTAGGACCCCGGACGCCTGGACCTGGACGCCCAGAGCATGATGACCCAGCTATGATTTCAGACTGGGCCGCAGAGCAAGGCCTGGGGATTGCAGCACGAGAAAGCGGGGAGACCCGGCAAATGTGCCGAGATGGCCAGTCACACAGCAGGGTGACAGAGAGAGCTTCAGGCAGGGCACGGAGCCCTCTAAGCAGCTTCCTTCCAGGCTCGGGAGGTATGGACCACAGCAGGTGCGGATGTACTATCCAAGGACTCCTAACCGGGCTGGGCTGCGTTTCGAATTCCCCAGACTCATCCCTGATCTCACCAAATGGTGCCACACCTTTCAGCAAAGAGTACTGGGCTGTTCAGCCATTTTCCTGCCCTGTGTCCCCTCCTGCTATGAATGCCATTAAAAAGCCAAATGGAGGGGCGCCTGCGTGGCTCAGTGGGTTAAAGCCTCTGCCTTCAGCTCAGGTAATGATCTCAGGGTCCTGGGATGGAGCCCCATATCAGGCTCTCTGCTCAGCAGGGAGCCTGCTTCCCCTTCTCCCTCTGCCTGCCTCTCTGCCTACTTGTGATCTCTCTCTCTCTGTCAAATAAATAAATAAAATTTTTAAAAAGATTTTATTTATTTGACAGAGAGAGACACAGCAAGAGAGGGAACACAAGCAGGGGGAGAGGGAGAGGGAGAAGCAGGCTCCCCGCCAGGCAGGGAGCCCGATGTGGGGCTCTATCCCAGGACCTCGGAATCATGACCTGAGCCAAAGGCAGACACCCAATGACTGAGCCACCCAGGCGTCCCAATAAATAAAATCTTTAAAAAAAATGGATTTGTGAAAGAAAAAAATGAAAGATAACTGAGCCACCAAGGCGCAGCTCCTAGGAGAGCACACATTTGAAACAGGCGGGGTGAGCTCAAGATGTGGCAATTCTCCACCAGAGAACCTCCCATTTGTTTTTTTCTTTAAGATTTTATTTATTTATTTAGAGAGGGAGCAGGAGCAGGGGGGCAGAGGGAGAGGGAGGAGCAAGCTCCCTGCTGAGCTCCAGGGAGCCCGACTCGGGGCTCAATCCCAGGACCCTGAGATCATGACCTGAGCCAAAAGCAGACGCTTAACCAACTGAGCCACCCAGGCGCCCTTAGGATACCACTTCTAACACGGACATCAGCCCTGTACTTCCCTGCTACACACAAACCAGTCTCAACAATCTGGCGTGACTGGAGACGGACAAGCCCGTGGCCCCAGATTTCCTGCTGGCCATCCCAAAGCAGGCTATGTGCGGTTGCGTACCCCTCTTGCAGCTCTGGGATTCACGATATATTTAGGGGTCTTGGCTGTGGACCAGGAGGAAGGCTGTGGTCTCTCTGGGATCAGACCAGCTCTGGTCATTCTACTGGGAGTCATGGCCATGGTCATTCCCATCCGATTGCACTCAAGGCAGATAGAATGGCTTTCTTCCAGGCCCCTCTCAGTACAATTCCTTGGGGGCATCTGACGGGGTGGCCCGTGCTTCTAAAAAGAATTCTTAGATGAACACACGGAAGATGGGGGCGGGGCAGTTGTAGGGGACAGCTCCGTCTGTCATGGCGCCATGGTGACTTTGCACGGCCTCACACGGGCCACAAGGGCAAAGGCTTGACTGAAGTCCGACAGGAGTCTTGGCAGCAGGTCCCGTGATCTTCTCTGGGACCGGACAAGATGGGCAGCCTGGTGAGGAGTGTCCCTCGCGTCCTTGGCTCCTGCGCTGCCGGGACTTCTCACCTTGACCTGAGGGTCCAGCCTCAGGCTTCTGTGTAAGTCTCCTGTTTAGAGTTGGCTTTTCACTACCAGAGCCACTCACAGCCTGTGCTGCCTGTCTTGTGGCTGCTGTGGTTCGGTGTCATCCTGTGGGACTAGGGACGCAGCAGCTGTCGCCATGCTGTCTCTGTACGTAATAAAGCGAATGGATGTGGGCTCGATGTCTCTTTCTTGGCGGAATCTGTGGACGCGTGACTAGCTCGCCTAGCTCACCTAGCAGCTGCCACCACACTGTCGCTGAAGAACTGTTTTTTTTTTTCCTGAGTGACAAAAATGTGCTGAAATGCGGGGGAGGATACGCTTCCTCTCACTTTGGCATTTTGATGAAACAATCTTCCCAGGATCACCTTATCTTACAATTGCCCACGTCGGTCCCCGGAATCACAGCACCCCTGACAACTCGGCCACACGTTAGCCATTGCGAGCCTTCTGGAAGCTTCCATGTTGCTTAAGAGATGCTCGAGGGCAAGACAGGAAACCCTAACTGCCAGTTTTCTAGAAGAAAACCCCAATGGAAAGAAATTAGTTCACCTGTGTAATGTAAGAACACACCGATCACAGACACCTTGACAGTGAAAAGGGGATTTGGAGGTTAGAATAACAATAGCCCTAGTCACACAGGCACGGATTTCTATACCCGTCCCACAGGTCAGAAACCGGGTCACTGACCTGTAAGGTGCCCTGTGTCCAAAAACCCCCCGCGCGGAGTTGGGATAGACCGCTTCCCTTTCTTGCACCTACAGTCGGGCTCCTTACACAAGCCGTAGTTGCTGGAGCGAACAGCAGCAATGACAACAAGGACTATGTGTTCAGTCTTCAGTTGGTGATTCTTTTCCCTCTTTGAAAAGTTAAAGCGGGGCACCTGGGCGGCTCAGTTGGTTAAGCGTCTGCCTTCGGCTCAGATCATGATCTCAGGGTCCTGGGATCGAGCCCCACGTCGGGTTCTCTGCTCAGCAGGAGCCTGCTTCCTCCCTCTCCCTCTGCCTGCCACTCCTCCTGCATGTGTGCTCTCTCTCTCTCTCTCTCTCTCTCTCTCTCTGACAAATACATAAGATCTTAAAAAAAAGAAAAAAAGGGAAAAAGTTATAGCGTTACATTACATTCCATGACACTTTCGCTCTTAGGGAAAATGCATGTCTTACCAATGAGACTACTTGGCGTGCCCTGATGACATCACCAACACTAAGGCATAGCCCCGGTGGGTGCTGTCGTGCAAGGGCTAGTGTGCAAGCCAGCGTTCGCACAGTGCACACGCGTGAAGGGCACCGGGTCGCCTGCACGCTGGCATTCCCGCGTTTGAAATGACTTCTCCTTTGTGCCTGGCTGCCCTCTGGCTCCCAGTCTGTGTTCTGAGGCTGTCGCCCCACCCCCACCCCGGCCTGCTGCACTTGGAGTTGTGTATTAGGGCTTGGGGGAGAGTGATCAGCAAGAGCACCAAAGGCTTATTTTATTTGCGGTTTTCGATCAAATGCACTAATCAAACTTAGCATCGCACCGTAGCTATATAGTTGACCCTTGAAGAAAGTGGAAGTTAGAGGAGCCACCCCCCCCCCGCTGCCCCCCCTCCCGCCGTAGAGTCAAAAATCCACATGTAACTTTCAGCTCCCTAGAAACTTAACTACTAATAGCCTAATATTGACCAGAAGTCTCACTGAGAACAGTCAAGGAACACATTTTTTTATGTTCAATAATTATATGCTGCATTCTTTTTTTTAAAAGATTTTATTTATTTATTTGACAGAGAGAGAGAGAGCACAAGCAGGGGGAGTGGGAGGCAGAGGGAGAAGCAGGCTCCCCGCTGAGCAAGGAGCCCAATGGGGGACTTGATATCAGGAAAATCAGTTTAAAGAAACATAGGAAGTGGGACGCCTGGGTGGCTCAGTTGGTTGAGCAACTGCCTTTGGCTCAGGTCATGATCCCGGTGTCTTGGGATCGAGTCCCGCATCGGGCTCCTTGCTCCACAGGGAGCCTGCTCCTCTCTCTGCCTCTGCCTGCCTCTCTGCCTGTTTGTGTTCTCTCTCTGTTAAATGAATAAATAAAATCTTTAAAAAAAAAAAAAAAAAGAAAAGAAACATAGGAAGTAAATAACGTTCATGTGGTATATGGATATGGCAAAAGTCATGATGGTTTCTTCCATTTACAGCTAAAATCTTTAGGACGGAGGGGCACCTGCCTGGCTCAGTCTGTGGAGGACGACACTCTTGATCTTGCGGTTATAAGTTCGAGCCCCATGTTGGGTGTAGAGATTACTTGAAAAAATAAAATCGTTGGGGCGCTTGGGTGGCCCAGTGGGTTAAGCCTCTGCCTTCGGCCCAGGTCGTGATCTCGGGGTCCTGGGATCGAGTCCCGAATCGGGCTCTCTGCTCAGCAGGGGGCCTGCTTCCCCCCCCCCCCCCGCCTGCCTCTCTGCCTACTTGTGATCTCTCTCTCTCTGTCAAATAAATAAATAAAATATTTTTATAAATAAATAAATAAATAAAAATAAAATCATTAAAAAAATCTTTATGACAGAGTGAATTGAGGAGAAGTCACTGGGAAAATTAGGCAATAAATTAATATACCATATACCAACTTCAGAGAATGGACTTGATTAGTAAGCTGGATTCGAACGAGTTCTCTTGACTCCAGCGCTCGAGTGGTTTCTACTATGCAAGGTAAGCGGTAACTGGAAAAACCATAAACGATACAAAAACATATGGTAATGAGAACGGAAATTATTATATTCCACAGTGTTCACACAACATAAATGTGTCAAAGGAAGGATTTATGCTGAACACATTTCCATTAGGACATAATTATGCACTGTTATGAGTGAGTTTTTTTTTTTTTTTTTTTTAAAAACGAAGGGCATTGGGGTGCCTGAGCGGCTCGGTCGGTTAAGCATCCTACTCTTGGTTTCGGCTCAGCTCGTGATCTCAGAGTCATGAGATGTGGAGCCCTGAGGCAGGGTCCCTGCTCAGAAGGGAGTCTGCTTCCCCTCTCCCTCTGCCCCTCCCTCCCCGCTCACATTCTCTCTCAAATAAATAAGGAAATCTTTTTATTTTTATTTATTTTAAGATTTGATTTATTTATTTGACAGAGAGAAAAAGATCACACGTAGGCAGAGAGGCAGGCAGAGAGGAGGGAAGCAGGCTCCCCGCCGAGCGGAGAGCCCGATGCGGGGTTGGATCCCAGGACCCTGAGATCATGACCTGAGCCGAAGGCAGAGGCTTTAACCCACTGAGCCACCCAGGCGCCCCAATAAGGAAATCTTTTTAAAAAGGAGGTGGCGGCCTCTTGGGACATTTCAGTTCAAAATATTACCCTGTAGTGTCAAAAATTGACTGGAGGTGGGGTGGATATTTATTTCACAGAGTTTAAAATAGATCAATCCTGTAAAGCAAACCATTTTAATGTACTCTCTGAGATCCGAATGTTCAAAGGGCCAATCTTAAAATTTATAAAAAGAGTGCAACTATAACATCCCTTCCATAAATTATACTCACTGACCATTTGACCCGACAACTGACCCCCTGCCTCCTTTCCCTGGCCACCTCTCACAACTGAGTTCCTCCATCGATAAGGCAAACCAGTCATGAGGAAACAAAAAGTATAAGGGGCACCCAGGTGGCTCAGTCGGTTAAGCGTCAGCCTTGGGCTCGGGTCATGAGCTCGGGGTCCTGGGATCGAGCCTGCGTTGGGCTCTGTGCTCAGCGGGGAGCCTGCTTCTCCCTCTCCCTCTGCCCCTCCCCCTGCTCGTGCTCTCTCTGTCTCTCTCAAATAAATAAATAAAATTTTTAAAAAAGTAAAAATTAAAAACAAAAGAAACAAACAGTATGTTCACGAAATCCTCCAACTCATCTTTCACCTTTTTTTCCGGAAGAAAACAAGAACTCTGCAATTCACATATTGAGACTGCTTTATCGCTAGGACTCAGAGGAAAAGCCCATTTGGGTCCAGCAGAATTCGACAGAAAGCTCTTCTATTTGGTCAAGCAGAGAATATTGGGATCCAGCGGCGCACTAATCTGATTAATGAAATGCTACCCTCCGTACCATGGCCGGATTATTAATTTTTCCAGGACTTAGAATGCAAAAAATTTGCCACTAAATCTGAGGATAATTTCAGCTTCATTCCACAATGGAGAAAGTGGGTCGCAATCCCACTGAGCCGATGGTGCCCTGTGTTTTACCACTCCGCTAAGAAACAAAGATATCTTTTCTATAGCACGAATGGGTCCCTGGCCATTCCACAATCTTTGTTGGATACATTAGGACTTTGGGAGTAATAAAATGAGTGCTTGTCTTGTTTGATTTTTAATCACTGTAGCCTTTAGAAGAGTAGCAACTGGCCTTCCAAAAAAGTCCTGGGGAATAACAACATAGCAGAACAAAAGCGGGAAAGTATTTTCAAGGACTAAGGAAAGAAACGCATGGTACAAAGAGCCAACAGCACTGAAAGATCTTTGGAAGGAAAAGCGGACATTGTTACCAATGCAGAAGAAAATGTGACTTCTCTGGGTCTAAGTACAGTAACAAGGGCAAGGAAAAAAAATGTCAGAACAAAGCAGGAAGGGGCGCCTGGGTGGCTCAGTGGGGTAAAGCCTCTGCCTTTGGCTCAGGTCATGATCTCAGGGTCCTGGGATCGAGTCATGTGTCCATCCTTCTCCTTCCCCCTTTGTTCTTCCCTGCCCCCCCATAACTAAAATCTTTTTTTTTAAAGAGAGAATTTCTATGAATAAGAAACTGAATTTAACAGCAGCATGAAAACTAGAAAAGGGATGAGAAAAGCAGGAAGCAAATGTAAATAGCCATTGGAGTGGCTTTGACCATGGGCATGAGATCGGAATTTCAGGAGGGACAGGAAAAGTAGGCAGGCAGATGGCAGAAAGATTTGCTGGAACCTTCGAGGCATAAGCAAAAATTCTGAATATGTTATTGCTTTAGAATGCTTTTGCAGCCATAGCTCTCCGTGAGGAAAAGCTCCGCCAGTCTTTGAGGCTGATGAAGACTGATTGTCCTTTGATGGGAAACATGGGAGGTTTCAAATGGAAAAGCCTAAAGTTTCTTGATGAGAAGAAATCTGTAATGGGTCATTCAAGTCCCAAGCATTATTTTTTTCCCCAAAAATATATTTAGAGAGAAGCTACTTGGCATTTCTGCATAGTCGTTTAGGTGTTACAGGAACAAAGGTTTCAAGGGTGCCTGGGTGGCCCACTCACTTGAGCGTCGGACTCTTGGTTTCCACTCAGGTCGTGATCTCAGGGTCCTGGGATCGAGCCCCGCATCATCGGGCTCTGTGCTCAGCATGGTGTCTGCTCGTCTCTCTCCCTCTTCCTCTGCTCGTCCCCAGCCCCCACACTCATGCTCTCTCAAATAAATAAATAAAATCTTTTTTTAAAAAGAGGCTTCTAGGGCGCCTGGGTGGCTCAGTGGGTTAAAGCCTCTGCCTTTGATTCAGGTCATAATCTCAGGGTCCTGGGATCGAGCCCCGCATCAGGCTCCCTGCTCAGCAGGAGAGCCTGCTTCTCCCTCTCCCACTCTCCCCTGCTTGTTGTGCTCCCTCTCTCGCTGTCTCTCTCTCTCTCTGTCAAAAATCATTTATATTTTAAAATACGAATTACAAAATGAGTAAAATATGTATACACATGGCCAATAGAGGTTACCATAGAGACAGGCAGCTATATCGTTCCCAGTTTTACTGTTTATCACTGCTCGGGAATGGATCCACCATAACTGTAGTCTTCCTAGAATACACACACACACACACGCACGCACGCACGCACATACACACTGACGCAGAGCACAGTCAAGTGACGCATTCCTCCAAAATTTAGGTTACATTGTCTTTCATCTGTGCTCTTGGAACCATGAAAACTCAGAGCAGTGAGAGGTCTGTGTTCAGAGCATCATCCAATGTACTGTGTTTACAAATGTAGAGAATGAGGTCAAAGCCAGCGATGGGAGTTAGGAGCAGCCTTCTAACTAGACCTAGAGTAAGATAGAATGGCGGAGACCCCTGGAAAATGCTAACTTCTGACAAAAGAGGCACCCCATGGCATTGGAGAGTGAGGTCTATCGTAATAAAAAAAGGCACCTTTTGGGGACATTACTGAGATCTGAAATGTGAATTATTCCTTTGTCTCATATTTAATCACCTAATAATGCTTTAGAGGTGCAAATATCACAGGGCGCCTGGGTGGCTCGGTGGGTTAAGCATCTGCCTTCGGTTCAGGTCACTATCCCAAGGTCCTAGAATTGAGCCCTGCGTTGGGCCCCCTGCTCAATGAGAAGCCTGCTTCTTCCTCTGTCCCTCTCACTCTCTCTCTGTCTCAAATAAATAAAATCTTTTTAAATTTTTTTAAAGATTTATTTGAGACAGAGAGAGAGATCACAAGTAGACCGAGAGGGAGGAGGGGCGGGGGGCAGGCGGAAGCAGGCTCCCTGCTGAGCAGAGAGCCCGATGTGGGGCTCGATCCCAGGACCCTGAGATCATGACCTGAGCCGAAGGCAGAGGCTTTAACCCACTGAGCCGCTCAGGTGCCCCAATAAAATATTTTTTTTTAAGTGCAAATATCACTTTGTTGATGCTATATTTTCAGTGAAATTATTAAGTGATTCCTGCAATTTTAAAAGTCATACTTCCAAAATAAAGACATCATAACTCCTGATTGCTTGAGAATACTTATCACAGAAGGGGCTGGCCTCCTAAAATTCCAATTGTAGGGGCACCTGGGCAGCTCAGTTAAGCATCTGTCTTGTGCTCAGGTCATGATCTCTGGGTCCTGGGATCGAGCCCCGCATCACTGGGCTCCTTGCTCAGCAGGAAGCCCGCTTCTCCCTCTCTCTCTGCCTGCTCCCCCTGCTCATGGATTCTCCCTTTATCTCTCAAATAAATAAATAAAATCTTTTTTAAAAATTCCAACTTTAAAAAAATACAGGTTTCCCACAAATTCTACTTCAGGAACGTGTTGGAAGAAATGAAGATGAGGGGCGAGGAGGGGTGTTAGGAGGCTATAGTGGGAAAAGTAAGAAACATCACAGCATTCCAAGAAAAAATTAAAGATGTCTGTTCTTCCTCCAAAAAAGACCTCGGTGTGTGAGGTGATGGGCGTTCACTAAATGTATGGTGGTGATCATTTCACAGTATACATAAATCATATTACCATGTAAGAAACTGAAAACCAGGGGCGCCTGGGTGGCTCAGTGGGTTAAAGCCTCTGCCTTCGGCTCAGGTCATGATCTCAGAGTCCTGGGATCGAGCCCCGCATCGGGCTCTCTGCTTGGCGGGGAGCCTGCTTCCCCCTCTCTCTCTGCCTGCCTCTCTGCCTACTTGTGACCTCTCTCTCTGTCAAATAAATAAATAAAATCTTAAAAAAAAAAGAAACTGAAAACCAATTCAATGTTATATGTCAATTATATCTCGATAAAAGCAGAAAAAAAAATAAAAGTAACTAAAAAACGTACAGATTTTGGGAGAACACACACCTGTTGTGAGTTCAGCACTCATTTCCCTGCGGACTCACAAGTAGTACATGCACCTAATACATTTCTTCGTCATTGATTTAATTCAGTAAACCCAATAAAAGTCACCTACCTGGTGTTTCTGACTCCGTGGGGTGGTTCCCTGACCTATTACCAACAAAACAATTTCTGCTGGTTTTCTACTGAGTTGTTTTTTTTTTTTTTTAATTTTATCTATTTATTTGAGAGAGAGAGAGAATGAGTGGTGGGAGGAGGCAGAGGGAGAAGGACCTCCCTGCTCAGTGGGGAGCCTGATGCAGGACTCGATCCCAGGACCCCTGGGGATCATGACCTGAGCCCAAGGCAGATGCTTAACCGATGCCCCGAGTTTGTTTTTTTGTGTGTTTTTGGTTTTTTTTTCCTGAGGTTTTTTTGTTTTGTTTTGTTTTGTTTTTAAGTAATCTCTACACCCAACATGGGGCTCGAACTCACAACCACAACATCAGGAGTCACACGCTCTACTGACTGAACAACGAGGTGCCCCTTCCGCTGAGTTTTAACATCAGAAAAGATGTAAACTTTTGGCTATGATCGTATTATAAACTCTTCACTTCCCAAAAACACAAAATAATCTTTATTTTCTTTGACTTGTTGTCTTGGAAATACTATTACTTCGGCCGAGGGTGGCTGGCTGGCTCAGTCCATAGAGTGCATGACTCTTGATCTTGGGGATGGTGAGTTCGAGTCCCACCTTGGGTATAGAGATGACTTAAACAAATAAATAATTTTAAAGAAGAAGAAGAAGAAGATCACTTCAGCTGAATACAGCAACCCAATCTGAAGCTTCCACTATTTCTGTGACCTGTAAAAGCAGAGAAGCAGCCCTGTGCTGTTCCATTGGGGGAATTCACAAAACACGCCCAAGATAAGGATGGAGACATGGAGGAATCCCGTCGTAGCAGTCCGGGCAGGTGATATCTCTCAAGGACAATAAAATAATCACCTCCTCTTTTGATCCTGGGTTAAAACAAAGAGCTACACAGAACTACACCCCTCCTTTTTTTTTTTTTTTTTAAGCTTACACATGATCAAAATCAGTAGGAGGATTGAAAGAACTTTTTCTTTAAACAAATAAAATAAAATTCCTCTTGGGGCGCCTGGGTGGCTCACTCATTAAGCGTCTGCTTTGGGCTCGGGTCATGATCCCGGGGTTCTGGGACTGAGCCCCGCTTCGGGCTCCCTGCTCGGCGGCGGGAAGCCTGCTTCTCCCTCTCCCCTCTCTCCCTGCTTGTGTTCCCTCCCTCCCTCTCTCTCTGTCAAATGAATAAATAAAATCTTTAAAAATAAATAAATAAAATTCCTTTTTAGCGCATGTTAGAAGGAATTGAGCAATAGAAACAGGGGGGCTTCAGACAGAAGACCTGGCTAAAAGAGACCACTTGTTTGCTACATGACCTTGGCCAAGGGCAGACCACCGAACCCCAGCAGCCGCTCCATCATGTGTTGACATGGCAACAATAATACCACATTCCATAGCTTTATCACGAGGGCGAATGAGAATATATCCGGAATTCCTGAAGTCCCACCTGCATTATTGTATTTATGACGGCAGGACAGCTTTTAATAATTAGTAACGTATTTTTGCTCCCGGGCCAGGTTCAAAAAAACAGATTTTATGTTGAAACACGTATTTTACCTTCCCTGAAAGTCATAGCCCTATTCATGCCTCCCAAAAAGAAAGGGCTGGCTGAAAGCCAAGGGCAGGAGCTTGGGAAGAGGCAAGAATGTTTCCAAATGGCTACAAAATCCGCTGCTTTCAGCACAGCCTCCTTTTGGAAAGAGGAAAAGATCCTCTCTACCCCTCCCCCATTTCCAACAGGGCACAGAAAAGCCTCTTGAGGAGGGAGCGAGGGAGGGAAGGAGCAAAGCCCCTCAGTGAGTATAACTGCTGGAGCAAACCCAAACCGAAATTTTGTTAGGATCTAGAAGGGAAAGAATCAAGATTCCAGAGCTGCTCAGACATTGGGACTTGGATCTTCCATGGCAATGTGGGGGGGTGGGGGGGGAAGGATAGTCCCTTGAAACCCTTTTTTCAGATACTGTTCATTCCGAACACGAAAAACCTACATTCACAATTAAGTTTTCTTCTTCTATGGTGTTTTCACCGTTTCATAGAGTAGCTAACGTAGTAGCTATGTAGTAGCTAACGTAGGCACCGTAGCTAACGTGTAGCTAATGTAGGCACTGCTCAGTGCTCAGTGGGTGGCTGGCAAATGCATGTGGACTGGGACCAGCTGTGCATCACACTCTCTGGAAACCGTAACTGTAAACCTCACCCATGAGCCGTTCATTTGTTCTATTTTGCTGTTCCCCTTCCTTGCTTTCCTCTGCCTTCCATATTTCTTTTTAACTTCCAGATTGCTTTCTCTCCTATCTCCTTACTGCACTGAAAGAAAGTACAATTTTAAATGGCGCTATGAGAAAATGTTTTTAAAGAACTTATTTATTTATTTGAGAGAGAGGGAGCACAGGCAGAGGCAGTGGCAGGCGGAGGGAGAGGGAGAAGCAGGCCTCCTGCTGAGCAGGGAGCCCCACGTGGGGCTCAATCCCCGAACCTGGCGATCAGGACCTGAGCCGAAGGCAGACGCTTAACTGACTGAGCCACCCGGGCTCCTGAAAATGTTTTGAAAGTATAGATACTTGGGGCTTAGTGACTTAGTTGGTTAAGCGTCTGTCTTTGGCTCAGGTCATGATCTTGGGGTCCTGGGATCGAGTTCTGCGTCGGGCTCTCTGCTCGGTGGGGAGCCTGCTTCCCCCTCTCTCTCTGCCTGCCACTGCCTCTGCCTGTGCTCCCTCTCTCTCAAATAAATAAATAAAACCTTTAAAAAAAAACTGTATTAAAAAATAAAATCTAGATAGTCATGTTTATATCCATTTTTGTCCAGTTGTTAAGGAAATTTTTTTCAAGACAAGGACTATGACAGCACAAAAAAAACTATAAGCATTTCAGTAATGTCTCCTTTTTTTTTTTTTTTAAATCAGTGAATTCAAAGACCCCAACAGTGTTAAAAGTAACAAATCAGTGTATGTGAGGTTTTTCCAATCCACATTTCTGGCTTTTAGTACCTAAGTGTACAAATATATCAAGCCAAAAAGTTGGAATAATTAATGGGCTAAGCCTCCATCTCAAGGAGTGAGAAAATGAACAGCTAAGTCAATTTAACAACGTTGAAGAGGGCGCCTGGGTGGCTCAGTGGGTTAAAGCTTCTGCCTTCAACTCAGGTCATGATCTCAGGGTCCTGGGATCAAGCCCCGCATCGCCTGCTTCCCCCGCCCCCTCTCTCTGCCTGCCTCTTTGTCTATTTGTGATCTCTCTCTGTCAAGTAAATAAATAAATAAATATTAAAAAAAAAAAACCAACGTTGAAGAAAAGTACTTCTGCTTCCAGCCACAGTGGCACAACAGGGACAAGATTTATCTTTCTGCCTGAAACAACGATAGAACCAGACAAAAAACATGAAACAATCGTTTTCAAAATAAGGGTCATCAGGAAATGAAAGACAGTGATCCCTGAGAGATAGGAAACAATTGAGATGAGCCCTGTGAAAATTCCTCAGTTTCATGCCTAGAGGGACTGTCCAGGCCACAGCGTGGGGAGGGGAATGCAGGCAGAGCCCAGCAGATCCCTCAGTTCAAAGAGAGCAGAATCCACGGGCGCCAGGATGGCTGGAGTCCATAGGACAGAGTAGCAGAGAGGAGACTGATGCCCAGAGGACCCTGGAGAAATGCAGAGGGTCTTCCCAAGTCAGCAGAGTATCTATCAGAGCATGTATATGTGAAGAAATTGCCAGAGATTAGGGAAAGAGCCATCTGAAGGGGTTATAGGGAACAATGCCTAGCATTCACACAGGGTGGGGAACACCTGTGTGAACTGGAAACCCTCACAATTCACAAGCCATGGGCTAGAGGACTCAGTGGTGGGGAATAATTAGTTTCAGAACAAACACTTCCTTGGAACTGCCTAACAAGTCAAAAAAGCAAGACCTGAAAGGATCAAACTGTTTCTAAGAAAATTAGATGCATCACAGAACAAGGATCCAGAAGATTCATAGGAAAATAAAACTATCGGGCAACCAGGAAGGTAAAATACACAATGTCTAGCATCCAACCAAAGATTAGCAGAAATGTCTTTGCAGGGAAACGTGACCCATAATGAGGAGAATCATCAATTAATCAAGACCGACTTAGGACTGACCCTGATAAATTATCAGAGGTCATTACGGTTAATAGCATGACTACATGCTGTATGTTGAAAGAGTTAAATAGAGACACTGAGGATACACAAAGGACCCACACTGAGCAGCTACAATGACCTCGTTGAGAAATATGACTAGTGCGATTAACAGCATATTAGGCATTGCAGAAGAAAGTATTAGTCAATTCGAAGGCACAGCAATAGAAACTACTGGAAAATGAAACACAGAGGGGTTCCTGACTGGCTCAGTGGGTGGAGCATGCAACTCTTGATCCTGGGGTCATGAGTTCGAGCCCCACATAACGTTGGGTGGAGAGATTACACATAGAGTAAAAAGAATTAAAAAAATGAAAAGTGCCATCAGTGAGCTGTGGGACTACTTCAAGCAGCCTAATATACGAGTAACTGGAGTCCATGAAGGAGAAGAGAGAGGGGCGCTTCAGAAAAAACATTTGAAGAACTACTGGCCAAAATGCTTCCAAATCTGATGAACACTAGAGATCCGGAGATCTAAGAATCTCAAAGAAACCCTAACACAAGAAGCATGAAGAAACTACACCACGGCGTATCATAATCAAACTGCTCAATACCGGTGCTAAAGAGAAAATATTCAAAGCAGCCGGGGCCAAAAGGACATGCTAGGTACACAAACACAAGGATAAGGATGGCAGCCAATTTCTCATCGGAAAACAATGCGAGCAAGAAGACAGTGGAGTAACATCTTTGGTTTTTTAAATTGTTTTATTTTTAAAATTAAAAAAAATATATATTATTTATTCATTTGCCAGATAGAGAGAGAGAGAACACAAGCAGGGGGAGCGGGAGTCAAAGGGAGAGGGAGAAGCAGGGCCTCCCCCTGAGCAGGAAGCCCGATGTGGGGCTCAGTCCCAGGACCCAGAGACCATGACCAGAGCCAAAGGCAGCCGCTTAACCGAGTGAGCCACCCATGTGTCCCTGGAGTAACATCTTTAACGTATCGAAAGAGGGGGGCGCCTGGGTGGCTCAGTGGGTTAAAGCCTCTGCCTTCCACTCAGGTCATGATCTCAGGGTCCTGGGATCGAGCCCCACATCGGGCTCTCTGCTCAGCGGGGAGCCTCCCCCCGCCCCCGCCGCTGCCTGCTTCTCTGCCTACTTGTGATCTCTCTCTCTCTCTGTCAAATAAATAAATAAAATCTTTAAAAAAATAAAGTACCGGAAGAACCAGAAACTGTAACTAGAATTCTATACCCATGAAAATATCTTTCAAAAAATAAGGTGAAACAAAGACATTTTCAGACATTCCAAAACAGAGAATTCATCACCAGCAGACCTACACTGTAAGAGATGTTAAAGGAAGCCCTTAGGGTAGAAGGCAAGTAACACCAGATGGAAATCAGGACCTATGCCTAGGAATGAAGAGCACTGGAAATGGTAACCATGGTATGGCATGGGAAATATATGCAATTCCTTCTCTTATTATCTAAAACTCTTTAGAGCAATTGACTGTTTAAAAAAAAAAAACAAACAAACCAATGTATCTTGCATACGTAAAAGTAAAATGCACAATGACGACAACAACTTCAAAGGCTGAGCGGGGAGAAATGGAGGCACGCTATCAGAAATTTCTTATACTATATGCTAAGTGGTATCTATCACTTGAAGTTAAAGATGTATACTATAAACCCCAAAGCAATCGGTAAACAAAACCAAGAGTTAGAGCTAAGTCAACAAAAGAGCTAAAGTGGAATCATTAAAAAAAAAAAAAAAAACCAAAACTTAACCCAAAATAAAGCAGAAAAAGAGGGAAAAGGCGACAGGGTAATAGGATAAATAGAAAACCAACAGCCAAATGAAAGACTCAGACTTCTAGTTAAGTATGTCAATAATCACATTAACTGAATGAGCTGAACACCCCAATTACAACACAGATATTGTCAGATCAAAGTTCCAACTACATGCTACCTAAGTGGTGTAAAGAAATACACTTAAAACATAATACACGGGGCAGCTGGGTGACTCAGTGGGTTAAAGCCTCTACCTTTGGCTCAGGTCATGATCTCAGGGTCCTGGGATCGAGCCCCGCATCGGGCTCTCTGCTCAGCAGGGAGTCTGCATCCCCCCCCCCCACGCCTGCCTCTCTGCCTACTTGTGATCTCTCTCTCTCTCTTTCTGTCAAATAAATAAATAAAATCTTAAAAAAAAAAAAATACACAAGGGGAGTGGCATCAGCAAAATGGCAGACTAGGAAGCTCCAAGCTCTCACTCCCCAACAGAAACATCAAAAAACAAACGAACACCAAGGGGACTTAGCAGAACGAGCGTTGTCAGAGCCCTGGGAAACAGTTTTACAGCAATGGAGCAAGCATCCATCCAAGAGAAAGCCATCTTCAAAGTCGTAGGAAAGTTCTAGGCATTCTCACCCACCCTCACTCACCTCCCTCCCTGGCACGGTGGCAGCCATAGTCTTGAAGTGGCAGCCCGGTTCCCAGTTCCCTCCCTTGAACTGAGGGGACAGAGTCAACTTCGTTTGTAAATGCTCATGTAGGTGCTCTCTATCCATCCACCTTGCTCCATGTTCCCTTCTGGATTATTCATCATTCTGTTTCCCTCTATTTGTTTGAAATGTGTACCTTTCCTATTCTTTAGTTGGCCACTCTGAGTTTATCAAAATATAGTATTAGCCTAACTTAAAATCTAGAAGATGCATTCCTTCATACACCCATGATATATTTTATTTACTTATTTTAAGTGAGCTCTGTGCCCAATGTGGGGCTTGAACTCACAACCCTGAGATCAAGAGTCACGTATTCTACTGAGCTAGCCAGGTGCTTCCTCTATCCAATTCACCCATTTTGTCCTTGGTTACGTGTAATGTTCAACTCATCCGTTGTTTGCTTTTTTTTTTTTAATTATTTATTTGACAGAGAGAGAGAGCGTGCCAGCACAAGCAAGGGGAGGGGAAGAGGGAGAGGGAGAAGCAGGCTCCCCTCTGAGCAAGGAGCTCGATCCGAGGACCCTGGGGTCATGACCTGAGCCAAAGGCAGAGGCTTAACCCACTGAGCCACCCAGGTGCCCCTCTCTTCTGATTCTTACGCATGTGTCATTTTTTTAAAAAGACTTTATTTGAGAGAGAGAGAGAGAGACGGAGAATGGGCGGCGGGGAGGGGCAGAAGGAGAGACAGAGAGTGAGAGAGAGTAGTATACTCCCCGCTGAGCAGAGAGCCTGATGCGGGGATGTGGGGCTGGATCCCAAGACACAAAGATCATGACCTGAGTCCAAGGCAGCTGCTTAACCGACTGAGCCACCCAGGCACCCGCGCATGTTGTCATTTCAAGACATTTTTGGTTAAACCAAGGGAGTTATTTCAAATGGGTTCACTTTAGGAGGTTTTCGTCCAGGACTGGTGATGCATAGGTAATGAAATGAGGGTTTTCTGTATTTATTTATTTATTTTTAATTATATTTATTTATTTGACAGTGAGGAGAGAGATCACAAGTAGGCAGAGAGGCAGGCAGAGAGGGGGAAGCAGGCTCCCCGCTGAGCAGAGAGCCCGATGCGGGGCTCGATCCCAGGACCCTGAGGTCACGACCTGAGCCGAAGGCAGAGGCTTTAACCCACTGAGCCACCCAGGCACCGTTGTCTTTCTGTATTTAAAGCCCATTCTGAACCAGCTCTTCAGGCCTGCTTCCTCATCTGCAAAATGGGGTAACAACAGTGTTCAAATCATAGGGTCTTTGTGAGGACTAAATGACCGCTTTTTTGAGCTCCTGGATCCAGTCCTACCTGAAACAGTATTTACCTTTGCCTACGTCAGTTTGAGCTAGGCTCCTTGCGGCAGCTACCTCCCGTCTTGCCGGGGTCAACGGTGTGACTGGGGGGTTTTTGGGTAGGTGGCTGGTGCCTATGAGAGGGGTCAGGTGGGAGCTGCTCAGTGTTTAAATGGTTTCTTATACCCAGATGCACTACGCCGCTCCTGTTCTGTGGTAGGTGTTCCAAACTACCTCTTGTCTGGGATGGGGCTGGAGGTACCCTACCTCGTGGGGGAAGCACAGGGGGCTAAGTACAGGGGCGGCAGGGCCTCGGCACCTTTGTCCTGTCGGGCTGGCCAGTCTGGGTCAGTTGCTGCCTGCACAGTTCTCCTGGGACGACCCCGCTGGGAGTCCGCGAGGTGGTCTGGTTAGAATGTACGTGTGTGTCCAGAAACCACACCTGCCCGCAGGGACGCCGGTCTGTTCCAGGGGTCCCTTTCCCACATCCGCTGTAGGGGGGCAGGCCGTGGCCACAGAAAGATCTCTGTCTTGGCTCCAGGGACATCGAACGCCCCCCTCTGGGAACCAACACCAGTGTAACGAATGAGGTGCGCTGATTTCCTGACAGAACCTGGGCAATTACTTGCTCTCCGTACCTCCGTTTACCCATCTGAAACAGGAACTGACAACTCCCACGTGAGACCGGGGTGAGGATTTTAAGTCGCTGCGTAAAATGCTCCGGAAAGCCCTGGGCACGAGGTTAGTGCTGAGAACCGTGTCCGGTGCCCACGAGGGTGCGTGTGCAGAAACCCGGCAGGCGCCGGGCGCAGTACCCGTCCCGCACGCGCGAGCACACAGGCGTCCAGCCGGCGCTCAGGGACCGCGTGGGGGAAAAAAACCACACCACCAAGGAACACACTGGCACTTTATATATACACAGCAGGAGGTACAGGGTCTCGATAAGAAAATACACTCTGTGTCCAGGTGCACCCCACCACCACCCCCCAGAACACCCCAGGATGAGGACAAAGGGAAGGGGACAACCATAAATAGAGGAGAGAAGGGGAGGTTAATGCTCTAAGGGGCAAACACAGGCGGGGAACACACTGCCGGGAGGGGACACGACCTCTTCTTCCCCGGGAGAGAGCAATAGAGCGGCACGGGAGAACAGTAGCCACGACTAAGCCTGCGATGCCTGGCATGGGGAGCCTAACACGGGTCACGGGGCGGGGCGGGGGGGAGAGGGTACGGGAAGGAAGAGAGCAGAGATGGCTTCCTTCCCTGCGGCAGGGCCGGGGGGGGGGAAGGGGGGGCCGG
>CM052801.1:36344147-36358582 GCA_028533885.1 Nasua narica | reverse complement strand
CCCCCCCCCCAGACCTTCCCGCGCTCCCTCCCCATTCCGTGCACCAGGACGACCTCACCGCCGGCTCGTCTTTGTCACACACATGAAACCGCGACACCCCGACAGCCCGTCCCCCCAGGCCGGCCCCGCCACAGCCCCGCACATACAGTGTCCGTCGCGCAGGCCCCCGTAATGGTTGGAGACCGCGATGAGGTCGTATTTGTACAGCTCTGGCGCCGACTCGTTCTGCGGCTTGATGACAAACTCGGAGAAGTCCAGGTCCCTGCGGGGGGAGGCCAGGGTCACTCCCAGCGCGACCCTGCCCCGCCCTCTGCCCCGCCCCCAACCACCCTGTTCCCGGCCGGGCCCAGACCGGATAGGAAACTCCACAAGGGTGTCCAGCTTCTCCCGGGAGAATTTGGTGTAGGAGAAGCGCTTCAGGTGGATGATGAGCGTCTCGGGGAGCATCCACAGGTCCAGCTTCTTGGTGGCCAGCTGGTGCTGCTTGCAGGTGGGGCAGTACCTGCGGGACAGCAGCCCGCTGAGCACCCGCTGCCCCCTCTGTTCCGTGCGGGCCCCACGGGCCGCGGAGACGCTGCTCTCCCTTCCAGCCCGCCCGTTCCTCCGCTCGGCTCTCCTCCCACCTTAAAACCCTGTCCTTCAGCAGGTACCGCCACACTTTCACACGAGTGTGTGTTTTCGCGCCTTGGGTTCGGGTCCACAGGACGCTCGTCCTGTTTTAGCGCCTGCCTCTGTCTCTCTACTTCTCCGTTTTATCCACTCACTCGCCAGGTACTTACTGCCCCCCTACTGCCCCGTCCCGTGGCCGCCACTTTGGATTTCTGTTCCCTCCCTGCCCCACGGAGAAGCTGCTCTAATTTTTGAGAGCGGTTTTACCTTTTTGGTTGTCTCCCTCTATATTTTGTTTATCCCGCGAGGAGCTACTGAGCGCCTCCTGCATCCGCGCCCCCCCCACCCCCACAATATTAGTATCAGTGAGAAGAGACCCACAGCAGAAACTTAAAAAAAGTCTTCACCCTCAGGGGTTTCGTCTAATGGGAAAAACAAAGAAGGATGCAAAAGGGGATCCAGGACTTGCCAACACAAGTGGTGTTACTGAGCCAGGAGGGAAGTAATGCTGGGCTAGAGAGAGCGAGCCTGGGCTGGGAACGGAAGGAGGGATGGGGGTGGGGAGCGTGGCTTCTAACAGGGTAGTGAGAGAGCTCCGGTGAGCTGACATCGGGTCAGGGACCAGAGCAAAACCAAGGAGCCCAGTCCTGCAGATACCCGGACTGGAAGGAGGGACACAGAGGCAAAGGCTCGCAGGTGGGACTGACCGGGGTGCTGGTGGCCAGAGTGGCAGGAAGGGTCCGAGCGAGGGGCGAAGGAGGGACATTTATAGGGAAGAGGGATCTGGGCAGGTCGTCCCCCACCGAGAGATCCCAGCCCGGTCCCTCACCAGGGATTTTCCTTCTCCAGAGTCTCGACAGTGGTGAAGAGCTCGATGCACTCCTGCAGCCGCACTGGAGCCTTCTTCAGCACGTACCCAACGCAGTCATGCTTCACGTAGCCCTAGGCCGGGGGCGGGGGCAGGAGTGAGGACGGCGCGTGCACGGGAGTAGGGGCAGGAGACCCGCGCCCCGGGGTGAAGCGGTCAAGGGTGTGGCCTCCGGAGATGGGAATCCGAGGCCCTGGGAGCTCTGTGGTCACGGCTCAGGGGAGGGGGCGGGGGTGAAGGGGGGCAGGGGGCAGGGCGGGGGCGGGGGGAGCTCCTTTACCTCAGCCTCCACCTCGTCGTAGTAACGCTTCTTCATCTCCGGCTCCCAGTCGATGGCAATGTACGGCTGGGCTGGGGGCGAGGGAGGTGGTCATGGGCCCTGCTGCCAAGGAAACCCCCCGCCCGCCTCCCAACCCTGGCTCACAGCTGAAGGAGACACCATGGGTATCCTCGTTGAAGGTGGAGCGGTCGCTGGTCCCGTTGGAGTTCACGGTCTGCAGGGTGAACAGGTGCTTGCGCCGCGCCCTCTGGGGCCAGTGGGACGGTCCGGGGGAGCTGTCCACGGGGGCCCGGCTCCCGCCCGCGACTCCGGAGCTGGGCCCAGCCTGCTCCGGCCCAGAATCCTGGGAGCTGCCCCCAGCCACGTGTCCAGGCTTGGGGATGTTGTCCTTATCCTCCATGTCTGCCAGGACAGGGGAGGGCAGCACGCGCGCGTCTGGGTGAGCCCCCGGGGCGGCTGAGCGGCCGGGCGCATGCGGGCAGACCTCCCCCAGACCCCCGCCCCTCCCTCGGGCCCGGCACTGGCTGGTACAGACCGTCGTCCTCGCCGATCCTCTCTCCCTCCCCCTCCTCACCTTTCTCGTCCCCGTCGTCTTCGTCGTCCGAGCTGGGTCTGGTCACATAACGTCTGCAAGAGAGCAGAGCAGACCCCTGAGGAGGGGCACGAGGACAGGGAGGCCGGGGCCCCGGACCCTACTTGGCTTCTGACGGGAAACCACCCGCAAAGCCCCACGCGAGCGGCCGTTCGTGCTGAGCCTGGAAGGTCTCAGGAGATGACACGGAAACGCAGGGAAGAGGTGGCTCGACCAGATAGGGTCTCGCGAGCCACGGCTAAGGGGTACGGACCTTCAGCATGCTGAGCCCCTTCGAGTAACTGTCAACTTTGATCAGGGCAGGCCTCTGAGCAATGGACTCGGTCGTACAACACAAGGGAGAGGTTAAGCCGGAGAGCGCACCGCTCTGTGCGCCGCGCCAAGGCCTCCGGGTTTTAGGGCACAATGGAAATCCCTTAGTAAAAATCCAAAGAGCCCTGCCTCACCAAGGAGAGGGTAATCGAGACCCACAAGGCAAAGCCGTGTGTATTCCGTTGACCTCGGTGATCCCCGACACCCAGCAGAGGCAGCAGCAAAGGCGGAGGTTTAGACGGAGCAAAAAACCCTCCAAGTTCCTCTGTGCGCATTAAGCCTAGCTGTCTTTTGGAAGTGGAAGAGGGCTGGCAACAAGCAGCGTGACACCCAGGTCTGAGTTGGGACTCCGCCTTCCCCCCCTCACCCCCCGAAAGGCGGACTCACGAGAGGCGGTAGAGCAGGATGTGATAGAGGGCATCCCAGGAGAGCCGGTCACGGGGCACCGACACCAGGAGAGGGTGCCCGAAAAGCATGAGGCCATAGTACGAGTTGTTGTAGTCCCGGGCTGGGGTGCGCTCTCGCAGGTAGATGGGAAGGACGACGTCCTCCCTGGTGTTCTCGCCGATGGCGGACCTGCCTGACACTTCGTATCTGCGGGGGCGGGGGTGGGGTGGTGTGTGTGTGTCGTCAGGTCACATCTGATCAGGACGTGCCAGAGGGACTCGGGGACTCTGCCCCAGCTGTTCCACCCACTCAGCCCTCAGGGCCTGAAAATCTTTTTTTAAAGGGTCTCAAGGGCCACCCCGTGTTCTGTGCTTTACAGACCGGTAGATGGTCCAACACTCTGCCTGACGTTTTACGAAGCGCTCCGGTGGTTAAGAAAGCGCCGAGGGGAGCGAGACGCATTTTTAGCGACGGAGGGATCTAAAACCATTTTCTTTTGGGAAAACCCTCCTTGGTTTAAAAAAGATCTTCTCGACTCAGGATGTACCACGTTCTGTTCTATTTTTGCTTTTTATTTTTATTTTTTTAAGATTTATTAATTTATCTGAGCGCGCGAGAGAGCACGCGCGCTCACAAGTGCAAGTGGCGGGGGTGGGGGGAGGGAGAGGCAGCAGGAAAAGAATCTCAAGCAGACTCCCCGCTGAGCACAGAGCCTGATGCCAGGCTCGATCTCACAACCCTGAGATCATGACCTGAGCCGAAATCCCAAGTCGGATGCTTAACTGTCTGAGCTACCCGGGCGCCCCTGCACTTTCTATTTCAGCTACCCAAAGACTTCAAATTTGTTCTGAAGGCTCTGATGTTCGGTAAATATTTCAGCGTTCCCTGTTTCAGAAACCCTCTTGGTTTCTGAGGACTGCAATAGGGGTAAGGAATGAGGATCGAGCACCTGGTGCACAGGAGATGCTCCGTGATGGCCGAACAAAATGAAGAAAAAACGAGCCTCCACCGTGTACAAAAAACGAACGCCCAGGAATACCCTGTATTAGGATGTCTCACCCATCCCGTGACGGCCCCACGGCTCCTGCCCTACTAAGGCCCATGACCAAATCCCCTGCCCAAGGAGGGCGCCGTGTGAGTCAAGCCAAAGAGGGGCAGGGAGGCTGGTTAAGAGGAGGAGGTTCCTGAGGTACCCTTAAGTCCCCGGGGCCCCTCGCTCACATGAAAATATCATCTCGGTCCAAGATGCTGCTCAGAGACTCCTCCAGCTGGTAGATCTTATAGAAGCGGTGACTGAAGACGTCGGCCACCATCATCTGGGAATGGAACGCGGAGGTGGCGGGGTCAGCCTGCAGGGTCTCCCCGGGCCCTCTGGCCCCCCGGGCCCTGCATCCCACCCTCCCGTGCGCGCAGAGCCTCACCCTCTCTGGCGACATGCCAGTGTGCTTGGCCAGCGCCACACACAGATCCGAGATCTTGCCCTTCTTGGGGACCACGAGCCGGTGCTGCGGGAGAAACGGTACCCACGAAAGAGCAGAAGCCCGTGCGGCGAGTCAGTGTGGGCCGCGGCGAGGTGCGGCAGAGCCCTCAAACTCTGACTACGCCCCTCGTTTCGTTCCCACGTCACCACGACCCCACACCTGCTCTGGCTTGCGGCGAGGATCCATGGAGACGAAGAAGACCTCCATGACCCTCTTGTGGCTGACAGGCAGCGGGACACTGAGGTAGCAGAAGGGGTCGAAGGTCACAGACACGTTGCCACAATCGGGGCACACCAGCGTGGACTTGAAGAGACCGTGGAAAGTGTCCACGATCACAGAGTCATTCCGCCGCTTGTGGTTCTGCCAGGCCTCCTGAGCGACCTCCTGTTCACAATGTCATGGTGGGGGACAAGGTTTGCCCGGGGCAGGGGAGACTGCAGCTTGGGGTGCATGTGCCTGGGGCTGAAGTCGAGGTGAGGGTCATGGCAAAGTCCAGGGACCGAGTCACGGCCAGGGCTCCCTGGAGGCTGTGCTCGCGGTCAGGTCGGGGTGTATTTGGGCAGGAGGCCGGCTGAGGGGTAACAACTCCGGGCTGGAGCCCGGGTGGGGCGGGGGTTGCCCCCGGGGAGCCCAGAGGACCCCTGAGGAGTGCCCACCTGATCTGGCCGCCCAGCAGCATCGCACAACTCCACATATTCCTTCTTCTTGACACGGTTGAGGTCCTCATGCAGCCCATCCAGGAGGAACGACAGCAGCTCCTGTGAGTCATGCTGCTGGTAGCCCAGAAACTGGGACGCAAAGTGGCCGACCTTGGTCTGAGAAGACGGACAGGGCGGTCAGGGCGAAAGGGGGTTGGTGGGGGCGGGTGGGGGGAGGTGCACGGGTAGGGGCGGCCCAGGCCTGAGCCACACCTTGAACACATGTGGCACGATGGACCGGTGGTGGCCGGACCAGGCCTGCTTCACCAGGTCTGCATAGGCCTCTGCGATCTCGCCCTTCATGCCCAGCGGGTTGCAGAAGTTGAGCTCCTCCAGGTAGCGGTTTTTGAGGAAGTACTCGGTGAGCTGCGGCACATTGCTGAGGCACTGCAGACCGCAGGGCCCGGGAAGACGAGGCAGAGGAGAGGAGAGAGGGGTGACCAAGGTGGAGACAGAGAGGAGGAAGAGAAGAGGAAGGAGAGAGAAGGGGAGGGGGCGAGGAGGCGGGGGAGAGAAGGCAGCAGCATCTCGAGAAAAGGAAGAACGTGGTGACAGAGGAGAGAAGAACCCGGCAAACAGGGGCGAGCAGAGGGAGGAGGCACTGACGTTTCAGGGAGGACTGCGGGCACGGTGGGCCCGACCTGCGGGGCCCCAGCTTCCCACCCGACCCGTTGCCCTGCAGCCCCCCGACCCAAGCCCCGTCACTTGCGCACCCCCCCCTCTCCGCGGCTGGGCCAGACACAGCCGTGCTCGCCCAACCTGCAGGGCCGAGTTCATGAAGCACGTGTTGCCCAGGTTGGTGAGGCCACAGATGCCTGGCTGGCCCTGGAATTCCTCATCCTCCTCCAACGCGGTGTTCCTAGGGCGGCAGGGAAATGCCTATCAGCTGAAGGCCAACGATGTGCCGGTGTAATGGGCTCATGAACTCAGTCGTCCTGCCTACGAGGGGCACCCCACCCTGGGCCAGACACCCCAGGGGCTTACACGGCCTGTGGCTGAGCGCTGGGCCAAGTGCCATCCTTGTTTCGGGTCTCCATGATGACCACCTGGGTCGAGGAAGAGAAAGCAAAGCAGGAAAGGCGCTCATGGAGGGCCTGTGGGCACCTCGCCCTCCCTTCCCCCAACCTGAGCGCACTGGTGGTGAGCAGGAGGGCCCTCCCCACCCTCACCTGCCCAGTCTTGAGGGCAGCGTCAAGCACCGTGACACGTGTGTTGCACAATCTCTCAAAAGAGCCCTCTGCGTTCTTGATCCACAGCCGAGTCTCTTCCTGGGGGCTCACCAGGAACTGCTCTCGGGCGGTGCGCAAAACGAGGTCTGCGGAAGGTGGCGGAGCATCCTCCTGAGACCCCGAATGACCGACCCGTCTCGGCATCAGCCCAACCCACCCTCACAGACCGCGCACACTCGGTCGATGCCTTGTGTCCCCGAGCCGTCTCCGAGTGACGGATGCCGGCTCAGGACCCGAGGACCCGAGACCCCCAGCAAGGACCCTCCGGCATACCATCTAAGCGACGGGAAAGCAGCTCGCACCCCCTCAGGACTCTAGGGCACCCCTCCTCGGGGCCTCTGCCCAACCCAACTGACACGTTCCTGGTCGTGCAGAGCCCGACCCATGCCTTCCCAGGCGGCCACAGCCGAAGCCCTGGCTTTCCTGGGTCACCGAGCTGCGGGAAGGCGGCCTCACTCTGCGGCCCCGGGACTCACCCACAGAATCAGTATGGCTGAATTGCACCGTGTGGGGTGTGTCCATATCACTGTGCCGCACAAGCAGCAGTTCTAGTGGGTACACTTGCACCTTTTGGACGCCAGGCAGCTCCACGACCTGGAAGGGGGAGGGGCGTGTACACGGGCATCCCCGCATAGCAGAGACACACAGACACAGGCACCACGACCTCCGAGATCAGAGGAGCACGCATACAGACGCGCACACATCTGGGACACACCAAGATACTGAAGGGGCGAGGAGGGCAGACAAGGCATCGCTACACAGCGGATGTGGAGAGCCGCGTACACACAGGTCTAGACCCATCCCGGGCCTCCAAGGCCTTTCTCCTGCCCCATCCCCCACGAATCTGCCCCGAGCACCCTCCCCCTCCGCCGTACCTTGCGTTCAATGGGTGGCTGGCCATGCTCTAGACCGTACCAGTCGACCAGGTAGTGCCACGCTGCCGCTGGGAGCAGCACATAATCCTCACCTTCCACTAGACCCTTCTTGAGGCGCCAGTTTACCTGGTCTGCCGGGCGCAGAGGAAGAATCAGGGAAGGAAAGTGGTAAGTCACTCTGGCCATCTCACCAATGACATAGCTCAGTGAAGAGGCTTATGATCATTTGCTGTAAGGACAGAAGGGGACAAGAACTCCAGGGCCTGGCTGGGGTGGGGAGGGAGAGGCCTGGTTACCTTCAAAGAGGTTAGCATTATTGATGCAGCCAGGGAAGGTGCCAGAGTCCTTGTCTCCTCCCTGCACGTACGCTTCCCACTGTTTGTACCAGTGCTGCTCCACGAGGAACCTGGACCAGACAGGTAACAAGGGTGTCACACGGTTACCTGCAGTTAGTGGTACCACTTCCCACTCTTAGTGGGCTAAAAGGATCAATCAACACACTGCCAGTCAACATGAGAAATTTCCCATACGCCTAAAACTTAATACCATGGTGTGTGTCAATTTCAGCTCAGTAAAAAAGGGAAATCTCTCCCAGAACTCAACGTGGAAAAAAAAAAAAAAAGGCTTCACCAACATATAAAAATAATTAGAAGCAAAATGTATTCAGCGAAACTCGGGTTTGAATAGATTACCTAATTTCTGAGGACACTAAAAGAGATTTGATTAAAAACGGAAAATGGCAAAATCCCAAACAAAACTAACCACGACAAATCACAAACCCACATCCAGAGTGCCAGGAAACATGAGATTTTATTACAGAACAAAGAATTAGGCTGAAAATTATCCGTTATTTACAGCTAATGTTATAAAAGCTCTAGCCGTTCATTAAGTGTGCAGTGTTTGTAAAGGATATATAAAGGGAGAATAAGAAATAAATTATTAAGTCCCGGAAACCTGCTCAGAAACTGGGAAGGTTTTAAAATGCTAGAAGAATCGTAAGGTTTCCCTTCAAAGAGCATCCTACCATTTTTCCGTCACTTTTGTGTTGAGAATTTATTTTGGCTTTATAATCGATCTCCAAGCTTATGGTAACTAGCTAGTTCTTTTCTTGCTTTTTTTTTTTTTAAGATTTTATTTATATATTTGAGAGAGAGAGAGAGAGACAGAGATAGTAAGAGAGAGCAGGAGCAGGGAGGAGAGGGAGGAGCAGGTTCTCCACCGAGTGGGGGGAGCCCGACCCAGAGTTCGATCCCAGGACCCCAGGATCATGACCCGAGCCAAAGGCAGACGCTTAACCGACTGAGCCACCCAGGCGTCCTTTTTTTTTTTTTTTTTTTAATTGTAGCAAAAAGCAGCACGTACTGTAAAATTTACCATCTGAACCATTTAAAGGGTACAGCCTGGCCAGCTCTCTTTTAGAAGAGAAGCTTTCAAATGCATGACACCTAGGATAAACGTTTAGGACTGATGAAGCCTGCCTCCGTAAAATGTCAAGAGCAATTCTCACGACCAGAAAAGACTTGCCATAGAGTAAAAATGCTAAATGAACGTTAGCCGCTACTGTTTCAATCCTAGGGTTTGGACCTCAAAGCTTACATAACACAGACACACAACCCCTGTCCCACACTCTCACAAACCTGCTCTGCTATGGGATTTCTGACACATACGAGGCTGTCCCAAATAGTTAACTGCCTCAAATAAACACTTTTTAAAAATATGATTCCCACACCGTAGTGATTAGTGTTGCAGCAATTTAACCCTATCAGTGGGATTCTTTAAAATGGCAACTTTTCCTGTGTTCATAAAAGGATGAGGGAGGTGGGGGATGGAGGGCTAGAAAACCTTGCAACAGTCATGCGTCGCCCGGATAGGCACACATTTTGGTGGGATTCTGTTGTTTGTCCTTGCAGCACTGACCCCACCCCCCACCCATCACTCATACCGGGAACACACGCCCTCCCTGCCCCCCGTGGCGCATGCCACAAATCTCCCTTGCTCTTCCGGAATACCCCATCACTGACCCCTCCCTACCCCTCCCGCTACTCATCCCTACAAACCCACCCCTCACCCCTGTGGTTTTCAATGCCTCCACTGAAGGTCTATGAGGTTAACGTCTTCCCTAAAGCTTTTCAGTGCAAGGGAAGGCAGCTGCTCGACTTTTTCTGAAGAGCAGATTTTTAAAGAAAATTAACATTAAAACCACTCTGTAGCATACACCTGAAACTAATGTAACACGGTGTATCAACTATACTTCAATTAAAGGGGCGCCTGGGTGGCTCAGTGGGTTAAAGCCTCTGCCTTCGGCTCCATGATCTCAGGGTCCTGGGATGAGTCCTGCATCTGGCTCTGCTCAGAGGGGAGCCTGCTTCCCCCTCTCTCTGCCTGCCGCTCCCCCCTGCTTGTGCTGTCAAATAAATAAAATCTTAAAAAAAAAAAAAAATCACACTGCAGAAGTGAGCAAAACCCCTCGTACCTGGTTACAACCTGAATTTCTAAAGTCTTCACAGGAGCCTGAAGTTTTATACCAATTTCCACAGAATAAGATTACCGGATTTCTTCAGTTCAATAACACTTTAAAACATGTTTAACATCTCTGAAATTGGGATGTCTCATGACCTGTCAGCCCAGATGGCAGTCATGACAGAGTTGTCATTGTCTGATAGGGAAGCACCTACACTGTTAGATTTACCCCTAGGTATTTGATGGAGAGGATGCGATCATAAATGCTATCTTTTACGTTTTAATTTTCCAATTTCTTCCTGCTGGTATATAGAAATCCAACAGATCGTGCTAAAGTCACTTATGTTTGTGTTTCCTCAAATTTGCTGAAATGCTTATGAAATACGTGCTTATTTATGGGAAAAAAAAATCACTAAACAATGTTTTTTGTCCTCTGGTTTTCTCTTGTGTCTGAAGAAATTGGTTATGTTGGTTAAGATAACAATATACATAACAGGTCAATTATACTAGATACAATAATCAGAGAGAAACAGAAATATGGATGTAAATGAGGAGATAGGATTTCCTATTTCTTTATCAAAAGCTTTGTTAACCTGTTCAGATGATAAATGTTAGTACTATGTTGTTCTAAGTTTATCATTTATATATCCGTAGAAACCTAAATACATATACAAAGAGGCATATAAATGAATCCTTTACTATTAATTGTTACATCTATAACGTACCAAAGGAGGAAAATTAGAATTTGGACCTTTTCTGTAAAATGTCATTATTTTATGCCCAGATTATAAGTTCCTTTTTTAACACCAAATTATTAACTCTTGGTGTTTTCTGACATCAAAAAAGTTAGGCTTCTAATCATCTTTGTTATTTATCACTGCGTTTTTACAAAGTTGACTATATAAGTATTTTGTCCTTACTTCAATCTTTTTTTTCCCTAACAACTATTCTTTATTTGTCTTTCCCCAATTCAGAATAGTAATACTGTTAAAACGTTCTTTTATGGTAAACTACGTCTGGGAGAAAACACAAACATTTGCTCCATTGCCCTATAAAAGGAATGAATGGCAATAGGCATAATTAAGTTTAATTAAAATTCTCCAAATTTCAATGACCTTAAAATTCTTATAAAAGCTCTTTCATGTTCCAAACTTAACATTTTCTTTAAATTTTATTAGGCTTTTAATTTTAATTCTGGTATAGTTAACACAGAGTTAATTTCGGGTGTATAATATAGTGACTTAACAATTCTATACATTAGCCAGTGCTCATTGTGGTAAGTGTACTCTTTAACAAACTTGGTATTTTTGAAAAATGGAAATCAAAAAGTAAGTTTATCTTCCTAGCTTAATTATATTAATCATAATTAGAATTGCAAATATCTTTCAATCATTGCATATTTTTTAATCTAAAAAGCATACTCACGTTCAAGTGACAAAGACTGGTGCAATTACTATCTACCTTTTGGTAGATCCCCCAGTCCAGGACTCTGAAACTCACAAACCCTCTCCCCCTGGTTCATGAAAAATCTGAACAAGCACTAGGGGGACAGACTGAATGACAAGGGAATTGCCAGAGGCCTATTGTTTATTTCAGTCTTTCATTCGCTCCAGAAGTCAAGGCATATCCACCTTGCTTAAGAGCTATCACAGCAGTCACCAAGCAAATGGTGAAAATTGCTGATTGATTTCTAGTGTCTTCGTCACACTCAATGGTCCCTGGTGCTGTGCAGACATCTCCATTGATAGAAAACTCAGCATTTGTAGGCTAGTCCTTAACCTCTAATGGAGCACTGTCACCTTCCCTTCACACATCACTATCCACTCTGCAAAGCGGAACCCAGCCACACTCCTTGCTTTACCTGAACAAAGAACCCCTTGCTTGCTCACCTGTTAGGAAACTACCCACACCCTGCGCAAACCTTCTAGAGACTCCCTCCACTCTCCCTGATTTAATTGTTTGTAGATAGTTCATCCTTAAAAAGAAAAACTGGAATTTGCCGAGGAAGCTTTATTCTCATAGATTTCAATTTACTCTTAAAAATATAAGCTTCTCCTAGAAATTAAATCAATTCAGATGGCCAGATTACTTGCCCTTGCCCAGATCTGCCAGCTGACAAAAGAAGGTGCAAAATATTAATACTGGTATTAAATGATTTAGGGATCATTCGTCCACGACTTCTAAAAGCTTTGTAAACACCAATGTCCTGACAACTGCAGCAAACCTCTGTAAAATGAAAAGCAAATTAAAGAACCTCGAGATGCTTTGCTCTCACCTAAGTAGATAAGCATTTTAAAAATGGAGTTAAGGAAAAAGGCTTCTTCATGTTATCAGCCACAATTGCAGAGATGAACTGGCTTCGATATTGAACCAACATTGGTGGGGTAATTTTTTTTTTATTGACAGAACATAATTTCAAAAATTCACATAAAATTAACCATTTTCAAGTGAACAGTTCAGTGGCATTTAGTACATTCACAGTGTTGTGCAACCGCGACCTCTATCTAGTTCCAAATCATTTTCAACACCCCGAAAGGAAACCCATACCCGTGAGGTAATTTTAAAGGGTATTGTCACCAGGAGGCTGTAAAGGCAGGATGCGGCAGGAACGGAAGCCCCCAACCCCGTTGAACACATCCAAATGAACTATAAAAAACGTTACAGTTATTGTTGTTTATTCTCAGGATGGAATGAGGCTTTTCCTTGCTGGAGAGCTACGGCGCAACAGTCAAAAAAAAAAAAAAAAAAAAAAAGATTTCGTATTCTCTATTTGGAGAACCTCAACTTGTCTCTATTCCCCAGTAAAAGGGATACATATATCTCACTAGCATTGTGATTAGAGAACTCTAAAATGAGCAAACCTCACTCAGAAAAGCCCTCAGGTGAGTGCATGCCCGCGGTGTTAGAGGAACAGCAAGGGTCCAATATGGCCGGATGCAGAGAGAGTTTGGGGGGGGGTGGTGGTGGTAATCAGAGGCGAGATCGGAGAAGCAATCAGAGCCCGCGACCAGCCTCGCCAGTCATTGTAAGAATTTTAGCATTTACACTGCACGAGATGGGAAGCTGTTACAATGTTTTGAGGAAAGGATGGACAGAAATATGTTTTTAAAACAATTACCGTGTATGGAAAGAAAGAAAGAGTACCTTTATAGTGGAGAAACAGGGTAGAGATACCACCTTCACCGAATGATCAAGGCTAACGTCACCAATGACGTCATGTGGATACCATGTACCACCTGATATGATGCGAAGGGCACACGGTACGCATCTCGTATGATTTCACATGTATCCTCCATAAAATGAAAGCTTAGACCACAAATACTACTTAGGGATGCATACAGAAGTGGAAAAGCGTTAACAAACTGAAAAATTCAGGATAATAGTGGCGCAGGGAGAGAGATTTTCATCCGAAAGGGACACAGGATTTCTTAAGCTAACGGTCTGATTCTTAACCTGAATGGTGAATTCACAAATTTTTGTTTTATTATTCTTTAATTTTTTTACTCTGAAATAAGACTCAAAAATTTGCAAAAATAATATAAAGAATTCCCGTATACCCTCCATGCAGATTCCCCAAATTTAACATTTATCCATTCGGCCGATCAATTTTTCTTTAAACACATCTTTATGTACGCTATTTTTTCCAACCACTTGCGAGTAAGCGGCTTACACGATGGTTCTTTATCCGTAAAAATTTCGGTATGTATTCCCTTAAAAAAAAGATACTCTCTTTCATAACCACAGTACAATCAACCAAAGCAAGAAATTATAACTACTAATATCTAATCTACAAGTCTCAGTCAAATTTCACCAATTTTCCCATTAACATCTTTTACAGTAAATAAAGAGAAAATTAATTTTGAGAAAAAAACCCTGATTTTTAAAAATAATTTATTTTTCTCTGCTCCAGGATCCAATCCAGGATCACACATTGCATTTAGTTATGACTCTTTAAATCCCATTAATTCCTTCAATCTGGAACAATTCTTCATCCTTTGTCTTTCACGACCTTGAAATTTTTGAAGAGCACAGGCCGTTTATTTTTTACAGAATGTCCATCAACCTGGGCTACGTAAACGTTTTATGCAATCTTGTTAGGTCTTACGTATATCACAATTTAAAAAATGAGATGCAACTCGGAGAGCAATAAAATAAACCCAGAAACAGTACATTTCAAGCACTGGTTAGCCAAGAAATCAGTAAAACAAGCCGATTTATCAAGATACGCATTGACATTTTTTTTTAAAGAGCTATTTCTCCTGATTACAAAAACAAAACAGTACTAAAACAGAGAACAAATGTAACATCGAAGGCCCCTCCCGTGCCAATCACCTGCACTTTCTCCCGTCCTGGGAAGAAGGCCTCGGCCAGAGGCAAAAACCTCGCCGCGTCACAAACTTTGCTCATTCGCAGGCGCCATTTTCTGCTTCACAGGCACCACCTCCCCTCTGCAGTCTTTCCTCGGCCTCAGGACACGCCCCTCGGCTCACGTCACAAGCCTCGTTCCCAGGCGCCAGCTCCCTCCACCACGCAGGCTCCAATTCCCTCCCTCCCGCCCACAGCCCTAAGGCTCGGATTCCGCTTTTCTGCCTGACGTCATCCCCCTTGCCTAGCTCTCAGGCGCCAAGCAACCGCAGACCGCCC
>CM052801.1:36252674-36343647 GCA_028533885.1 Nasua narica | reverse complement strand
AGAACCACTGCACTAGGCTCTGCGGTCCTTATCTGCTGGGGCTTCCAGCCCTACCTCTTGTTGGTAACTTGAATATCTCACTCTCTGGCTCCCTGTATCTACCTGCCTATTGGCTGCCCCCACCTGACTGGCCTATATACTCCCTAAGACAGGCTGATGATTGTGGCTCTGGTTCAGTGACTTCCTTCTTACCACCCATCCCCACAAGCAAGACCACAGCTTGCCTTCCCACACCTCTAGGGGGGTGCACACCGCTCCCTGGGCCTGGAGTGTCCAGAATCCCCTCCCCCTGCGCAATTTCGAACCCCACCCATCCACTGGATATCATAATTTACCTCTGTTTTCAGTTAACCTCCATAGAGCAGGGATTACGTCTTTTATTACAGTGATTCCTGCCCCTAGCCCGGACCTGGCACAGCTGAGGGGTTACAACTCAGTTGTGTAAGCTCTTGAGGGAGAAGAGAACAGCCCTCTCACCCTGGGGTCTCTATAATGGCATTGAGTTGGGTCTGGCACATGGCAAGTAGCTGCTCCTCAAGCCCAGCTGAATCTTGTCACCTCTGAATTGCCTCTCATTGGCCCTCTGCAGACTCCCCCTCCCCCTTTACTGGGTAGCCCGTCCTTCCTACAATTCAACAAAACCTCTCCCATCCCCAGGCCTAGACTGTTTGGTTTCCTCACCTTCCAAAGGCCCAACCTCTGCACACACCAATGGCTACCACTTCCCAGAGCAGTTGTGTGAATCCTACTCCTTTTAAGTCTGGCCTTAAAAGTCCTGCCTCCCTTTGCAAGGTCCTCATTTTCCCAGCCTCCCTTGCTGCCAGAGGTGGCCATATCATCTTATTCTAGCCACGGAACGGCACCAGAAGTCTGTTGAGGAGCTTGTGGAAGGTTCAGCCCTGTTACAAGGAAATAAGACAGGAAGGATGTAGTTTTCCTTGCTTGCTTCCCCATCTCTGGGAACATGGCAGCCATCATGTAACCATAAGACTGCAGGCTGAGATATCAACAAAATGCTTGCAGGGGCACAATGGAATTATTAGCGGTCCTAGGGCCACCACCACTGGACCTCAGTAAGTAGCCATAGCTTATTACCTGCAGTAGCCATTGTGTCCTTCTCAGGGTTATCTCACCCATGCACGTGGTTTCTGTTACTTCTGGACACGAATAATCCAAATTTCTAGTTCCATCCATTGACGCCCCCACTCCTGAATTTGACCCATTAAAGGATTCCCCTACCTACTCAGTGGTCCAAAATTTACCCTCCTCTCATACCTCCGTCTCCAACTGGCCTGCCTCATGGTGTCCACTTTTTTTTTTTAAAGATTTTATTTGACAGATCACAAGCAGGCAGAGAGGCAGGCAGAGAGCCCGACGTGGGGCTCGATCCCAGGACCCTGAGATCATGACCTGAGCCGAAGGCAGAGGCTTTAACCCACTGAGCCACCCAGGCGCCCCTGTCCAGTTCTGATATGTGGTCATACTGGGCCTCTCCTCCCTACCTCCTGGTTTTATTGGGCCTCCCAAATGTCTTGCAAACAAACAGCCCCTCTACATACACCGGTCCCCACCCACTATCCGGCTTCCTCATACTCTTGGGTGAATCTCACTCTTCTCTCCGCTTGATTTTTAGTTCATCCTCGATTCAGCCTGCCCCACCTGCTTCAACTCAATGTTCCACTGTTGCGTGGACAGTCATGCCATGGCCCTGGCCCATCTCAGTGCTCTCCTAGATGATGGAGACCAGTTACAAATTCTCCAAGGTCCCAGGACTCACCTTGGATTGAGCCCACCCCCACCCCTGCAGGGACTTGCAATCAGGTTTTTCACTTTAGACTTTTTAATATTTCATACAGCGATTATGGTGCATTCAGGAACCCAACCCCCCAAACCCCACTAGGAGGGCCCCCACCCCAGCCCTCCCACCCCATTTGAGGGCCCCAGGTTTAGAGTGGAGGACGGGGAGGTAACCACCCATCTGGGACTGATCCCAGACACTGTCCCTGCCCTGCCTCACCCTCCCCAGGGGTTCGGGGATAACACCCGGGCCCGGACCCCATGCACCCCTCTGCCCCTGCTTGTGCACATATACACACTATGGCTCCTTGAAGAGTTGGTCAGTTCCTGGCAGGGCCCTACTCAACAGCACCAAGTGGGACAGGGGCAGGAGGGTTGGGCTAAGGAGACCCTGAGAAGGAAGGAGGCCCCAGCTATGGGACTGCAGGAGGGAAAGAGTGGGGGGCCCCCCACCTCGTCCACCTCCCAGAGAGTCTCCGGTAGTCCGCAGGTCCCCCTGCGGCCGGGGATGGCAGGCAGGGGGGTAGGAAGGCGAACGGTCGAGGCATGCTTTCCCTTAGCCGACCCCAGGGTCTGGTGATGGTCAGGGTTCCAAATAGGGGCTGTGTCCCTGCCTTGGAAAGGCTGGGAGCGGGGCTTCATTGCACAAAATACTGTGGGAGGGCCACACGCAGGGGGTGGGGCCCAGCCAGTATGTATACAGAGATATTGCATTTAAAAAATGAAGACCTCATTTAAAATAATTAAAAACAACAACGAATGAAACAAACAAACAAAAAAAAAAAGGCCCACACAACATGAGGCGGGTGGGGCAGGCAAGAAAGCAGGCAGGGGAAGCCTCAGACCCAAGGCATTGCCACATCCTGAGTCGAGATCCCCAGCCCAGGCTAGCTCCGGACCCCTGGCTGGCCGTGGGGTAGTGGTCCTGGGGGAGGATATGATGGGAGGGGATAGGCCTGGCCTCGGTGCGGGAGGCTGGCACGGCCATGCTGTCCGCCGGCAACTACCGAGACAGAGAGAGACAGACAGACAGACAAACCAGGCGAAGGAGCGATGACAGCTTTGTTAGCACCCAGCAGACAGGCCAATGGGCGGGCTGACAGGCCAACGGGCGGGTGTTCGCACGGGCCGCAGGGGACATGTGGGCAGGCGAGCGTGAGGCAGGCAGGTGGGCAGGCAGCGAGCGAGGAGGATGCAGCTGGGGGCTGCCCTGCCCTGTGAGGGGAGTGGCATCCCTCCGGCCGCTGCCTGCTGGGGCCTCGGTCTGTGGCTTAGAACTCAGCTTAGAACTCGGTGTCCACCACGCGGAAAGCTGGCCTGCCTGCAGGGGAAAGCAGAGCGGACAGCTGTTCGTTGGTGGGTAAGCAGGTAGGGGGCTGGGGCAGGGAAGAGGGCGAGGGCCTCACCTACCTGAGTCAGGCATTGACGAAGACCGAAGGCTGGCCTCCTTTTGTAGCTGGATCTCCTTTAGTGCAAATATGGAAGTAGCTGTGCATGGAAGAGAGACACGGGAAAATGACCCACGGGGCCATCCAGGATCACCTCCCACATGGCCCCACTGGGGGAATTACAAAAAGCTGTCTTTTCTTTGAGAGGCTTGACTTCCATCTATCAAATAATCCTTATACACAAACCAGCTACAACTAGGGAATATGGAATATGGACTATTACACGACACCAGGAAATCAATAATTTTGTCAAGCGTGATAATGGTATTGCAATTACCATCTGCTGAGTCTAGGTGATGGTGTTTGGGATTTTAGTTTAATCCAGCGGGGAGATACAGGAAGTAGGCCAATTTTGTTAAGGTATGATAATGATATTATTATTAAAAAATATTTGAGAGATACATGCTGAAATTTATAGTTGAATGATATATCAGGGATCTGATTCAAAATAATCGGGGGGGGGGGTGCGCCTGGGTGGCTCAGTCGTTAAGCCTCTGCCTTCGGCTCAGGTCACAATCCCAGGGTCCTGGGATCAAGCCCCCCACAGGGCTCCCTGCTCGGCAGGAAGCCTGCTTCTCCCTCTCTCCCTCTGCCTGTGCTCGCTCTCTGTGTCAAATAAATAAAATCTTTAAAATAAAGATCTCATTTGAGAGAGACAGAGAGAGGAGTATGGGGAGGGACAGAGGGGGAGGGAGAGGGACAAGCAGACGCCGCAGAACCCAATGCGGGGCTTGAACTCACTACCCTGAGATCATGACCTGAGCTGAAACCAAGAGTCAGATGCCTAAACAACCGAGCCACTCAGGTGCCCCTATTTATTTTTTTTAAAGTAATCGCTACACCCAATGTGGGACTCGAACTCACAACCCCAAGATCAAGAGTCTTAGCTCCATTGACTGAACCAGCCTAGCACCCCCAAATATATAGAGGGGTGCCTGGATGGTGCAGTCAGTTGAGTGTTGGGACTCCCAGTTTTGGCTCAGGTCGTGATCTCAGGGCCCGAGATGCTGAAACCGAGTCGCGTGTCGGGCTCTGCATTCAGCATGGAGTCTGCTTTAAGACTCTACTCTCTCCCTTTACTTCTGCCCCCTCCCCACTGTGCACTCCCTCCAACATAAATAAATCTTTGGGGTGCCTGGGGGGCTCAGTCAGTTAAGCGTCCAACTCTTGGTTTTGGCTCAGGTCATGATCTCAGGGTCCTGGGATCGAGACCCATGTTGGGCTCCAAGCTCAGCTGGGAATCTGCTTGAGGACTTCTCTTCCTACCCCCCTGACCCCCTAACTCACACTCTCTCTCAAAAATAAATCAATCTTTAAAATAAATCAATCTTTTAAAAAAATCAGGTATAAAAAGAGAACACCCTCTGTGATTACGTATCTGTAGAATACCAAGAATGGAGAAAAATTTATGCTGTTGGAAGTCCAACTAATAGTAATCCTTGGAAAGGGGCTAGGAATAACTAAAGGAAACAAGAGGGCACCTCCAGGGAAGCTTCTCTTATTTCTTCCTTTTTTTTTTTTTTTTTTTTAAAAGGTTTTATTTGCCAGAGAGAGAGAGCAAGCGAGCACAAGCAGGGGGAGCGGCAGGCAGAGGGAGAAGGAGAGGGAGAAGCAGACTCCTCGCTGAGCAGGGAGCCCGACGCAGGACTCGATTCCAGGACCCTGGGATCATGACCTGAGCCAAAGGCAGACACCTAACAGACTAAGCCACCGGGGTGTCTCTCACATCCTATTTTTTGGCCTGTACGCCAGTTACATGGGTGTGTTTAGTTTGTGAAAATTCATTGCGCTGTATACTTACGATCTATGCATTTTGTATATATAAGAAAATGTTTACTAAAAAAAACAGAAAGTGATGTTGCGTCTACTTTTATGTATGTTTAAAGATTCCCAGGAAAGGTAAAAAGGAACCAAAAACCAGTCATTTTTGTAATCAACACATCACATGTCCGGGCAGGGGTGTGCCCCCCTCCAGGTGCCAGAGCCCTGCACACCCTGCCCAGCGTCCTGCTCCCCACCGCCCCCCACCAGCATCACTCACTGTCAGGAAGTTTGTGGATCCGCTCTCCCAGACTGAGGAAGAATGGATGTTTCATGGCGTCCTCTGCGGAGATCCGGTTGCGACCTTCGAACTGAGCGGGGAGACAGGTGTGCAGAGGGCGAGGGCCCGTGGCGGGGGGAGGAGGGGGTGGTATACCGAACACCGTCAACAAGCGGGCCTCTCTTCCTCCCCACCCCAGAGTGTGCCCCGTGGGGCTCCCCCGCTTCCCCAGCCCTAGAGTCCCCTAACCTCCAAGGCTGACCCGGGAAGGGGGACTCACCTGCAGCAGCTTGTTGAGGAGGTCAGCCCCATCGCTGTCAAGTCTACAGCAAGGACAAGGGGACCTGCTTTACATTGAGTTTTGGCACTCTGGCCCCTAACACCCGCCCACCTACCCACCAATCTCACCGGGGTGCATGGTTCAAAAGGGCCTCGGCTCGATACTTGGGGTAGTTGTATGTCTTGAACTCTTCGTTGGACAGAATGCCTGGCCACGTCTCCTCGGTTGGGGTTCCTGGTGGGGGAGAATTACCCTAAGCATCCGTGGGGCGCCTCCAAATGCCCCCACGGCTCCTAGGGCTCATTCCTCCTCACCCAAGATGCGAAAGATGAAGTGCAGCTGTTCCTCCACCGTGGAGCCTGGGAAGAGGGGCCGGCCCGTGGCCATCTCATAGAAGATGCAGCCCACACCCCTAGGCAGGGAGGGCACAGTGAACAGGGAGGCAGCTGGCTGGCTGGCCACTGGGACCCAGCCACCCCCTTCACTGCACGGCTCTGGCCACACTTGCACCTGTCCTCACCACATGTCAATCTGGGTAGAGTAGTCCGTGGACCCAAGCAGAATGTCGGGGGGTCGGTACCACAGTGTCACCACCTCGTTGGAGTAGGTCTTCGTTGGAATTGACTTAGCTCGGGCCAGGCCTGGGAGGTTGAGAGAAGGGACAGCTGGGACTGAGGGCGTCTTTTTTTTTTTTTTTTTAATATTTTATTTTTTATTCATTTGACAGAGAGAGAGAGAGAGAGAGAGAGATCCCAAGTAGGCAGAGAGGCAGGCAGAGAGAGGGGGGGAAGCTGGCTCCCCGCTGAGCAGAGAGCCCGATGCGAGTCTTGATCCCAGGACCCTGAAATCATGACCCGAACCGAAGGCGGAGGCCTTAACCCACTGAGCCACCCAGGCGCCCTGGACTGAGGGCATCTTAAGCAAAGCCTGGAGAAGCCGAAGGGGACTGAGACTAGGTGGCCATGAAGAAGGGGGAGTGTGAGAGGATAGGGCTGGGGCGTCGCGGGGAAGAAGGAGGGGGCAGGGTACCGAAGTCGGCCAGCTTCAGCTCTCCTCTTTCGTTGATGAGCAGGTTTTGGGGCTTGAGGTCTCGGTGTAGCACCTTCTGCCGGTGGCAGTAGGCCAGGCCACGGAGCAGCTGGAACAGGAACAGCTAGGGAGCCAGGAAGGGCAGGTGGAGGTCAAAGTGTATCCAGCAGCCCGAGCCCCAGCCGACACTGCTGCCCCCTCCCAAACACAGACACTGAGCCCAGAGCCTTATCTCACGAAAGAGGACAGGGTCCCAATGCCCTCCAAGGGCTCCCAGCAAAAAAGCCAAACGGGAAAAGTCTGTTTCTGGGAGATTTGTGGGGTGGAGTGGGTGAGCGGGGGCCCCCGTGTGCCCCTGCTTCCCGCCCCACACCCACTTTCACGTTGTGCATGTTGATGACGTTCCCACAGTCATCCAGGTACTGCTTCAGGTCCTTGTCCTGAGGAGAAGAGAGGAGACGGAGGAGACAAGAGGAGACAGTGGCCATCTCCCCACCTCCCTCCAGGACCAACTGGCACTCAACCTTACCAGGTACTCAAAGACAAGGGTGAGGGACTTCTCCGTGTGGATAATGTCATGTAGCGTGACGATGTTGGCATGTTTGAGGTCCTTGAGCAGGGACACTGCGGGAAGCACGGGAGTGAGATGGGCGAAGAGTCAGGACCCCACCCTCAGGACAGAGGCGAGGACGAGGACCAGACAGGGATGAGCCCAGGGTTTCTTTTTTGCCCTGTGCACTCCGGGGTGGTGGCACACGGCCACCAGCTCTATCCCACCCGAGGCCAGGGAGGTGTGTCCCTATGTTCCAGATGCGGAAACGAAGGCTCGGGGAGGAGAGTATGGAGCAAGAAGCTGGGCTTGCAGCCCCCAGGCTTCTGGGACGTTAGATTTTCACAACCCGTTTTTGATGTCTGGAAAGCGGTTGTGCTTCAACCCTCAGCACAGAGGCTCGCAGCTTCGTGTGAAACTGGGTCTGCACGTGTAACTACTACGCAGTGCAAATTCGCTCCGCGTGACAGTCAGACTGGAAACTATCGTGTCAAGGAAGCTGGTGAGCACTTCCACGGGTGCTCGCGGAGCCACACAAAGCAAGCACCCTGCTTTCTCGTTCCTTGGCCTCTTCTCCAAACGGGAACGGATGCCTGCTTCCCTTGACTGTTACCTAGATATTTGCACGACGGGCACTTTCTCCTGAAGCCCAGAGTGGCAGAAGGGAAGTCTCAAAATCCCCAGTCTCTGTCCTCACTACGGGGCGTGTATGGATGTGCCGCGGGGAGAGCCCGGGAAGCCTGCGACGGCCTGCCCGGGTGTCTGTACCTTCCCGGATGGCGGTGCAGGGTGCCCCCTCTTCGTGTTCCAGTCTGATCTCCTTGAGTGCCACAAGGTTGTCTGTGAGCTTGCTTTTGCCTTTGTAGACGGTGGCATAGGTACCCTGGGGTGGGAGGAAGAGTGTCAGGAAAGGAGCTGGAGGCTGCAGGAAGCTCTCACGGACCCCTATCCCCACCCCAGGCCTCCCGATCGTCTCTCACCTCACCCAGCTTGTCCAGCTTGATGTAGGTCTCCAGTTTCCCGAAGCCAATCTCAGACTGGGGGGTAAAGGGGCAGATTGAAGCACGCTCCCGGGAGGGGACTGGGGAGGAGAGAAGTGGGCAGAAGAGAGGCGAGGCCAGAAGCAGAAGACGCTCACCAGGCTAACACGGCGGAGGCGGCGGCTGAGGGGCTTGTCGAAGATGGGGCTATTGAGGGTCAGCTTCTCAAGGTAGCCCTCAGGCAGCCGGATGTCGGCTGGGAGCGACAGGCGCTTGTTGATGTCCTAGCGGGCGAGACAGGTGGCAAAGAGGACCATGAGCTCCACGTTCCCAGGTTTCACCCTCTTCTCTAGTCCCACCACCAGCCAGACAGGGGGTTAAGCACCTCGGTGGAGATCTTGCGTGGGGGATGGTTGCGCATGCGCACCCTCACTGGCGACTGCACCTCATCCGAGGACGTGGCTGAAGCCTGGTCACTCTCCCCGTCAGACCCCATCTTCAAGTCCTCATGTACAATCTCTGGTAGTGAGGACAGGGGGGAGGAGGGCAGACCAGTTGAGGTCTGGAGCCCCAGGGACCCCCTCCTCTACGTCACACATTCCTTCATCACACAGACACACAGGCCCCCAGAACCGCCTGGCGTCCCTCAGGGCGAGGGTGGCAAGGCCCAGCGAGGTTCAGACAGGTCGGGCGGGTTGAATAGGGGTCGAGGGGCAATAGTCACCTAGTGGAGCACCCCATTCCGGGGGTGAGCTGGGATTGGTGCTGGCCCAGGGCCAGGAGGCAGGCAGCGGCAGAGGAGCCAAAGGCCCTGGGAAGGCGGGCCCGGGGCAGGCAGGCACCCGTAGGCCTGAGGGGGCCATAGCAGAGTGCAGGAGAAGGGCAAAGGGAGGCTGGGGCAGCTGCAGCAGGCAGGGCACTCTTCCTCCCCCTGAGGCCTGGGCACAAAGCCAAGGAAAGGGACACAGATGGACAGACAGAGAGGGTGTTGAGAGGATGGCAGGGAAGGGAGAGAAAATGGAGAAAGGAAAACGGAAATAACACAAGTCTAAGGGGAACTAGGCTGGGAGGCAGCACCTGGGGACCGGTCTCGGGGGCAGGAGGGGTCAGTGGACCTACCTGGTGCAGAGCTAAGTGGGCCCCGTCCAGAGCGAGGTTCCCCAGGAGCGGCACGAGTGGGCACCTCTCCAAGGTCACTGCCACCGCCACCCCCACTCTCATCCAGGCCTATCTGTTCAGGGGCACCATTGGTCTTGTCCACACCTCGGCCCCCTCGGAGTGTCATCGACAGCTGCCGCTTGATCTTCTTCATCCGATCCATGGCGACCTGAGCAGGAGGGATAGATGGGAACGGGTCCCACGTTAGCACTTGCCTGACCACCACGGTCCCCCTAAAGCCCAAGACAACTTAGTGAGGCACACTGACGCGAACCTGTGTCATCGCCCACCCAGCCCCTGTGGAGGCCACGAAACACTCGGGATTCCCGGAAACCTGGCACAGAGGGGGACCCTTGTCAGTGCCTGCCCGCCTACAGCCAGCCCCTGGGGACCCCGCTCCTGGGTAGCGCACCTGGGTGTTGAGGCCTGGGTGGCTGGCTGAGGGCAAGGGCCCAACTGGTGGACTGTTGGCCTCTATGGGGGCAGCCTCACTGTGGGAACAAAGCCCTCCACAGCAGGCATTCTCAGGTGCGGCGGCGGTGATGGGCCCAGCTGTGGGTGGGGCGGGAGGCTCACCCAGGACCGAGGGGCCACCAAAACGGCCCTGGGCTCGCCCATAGAATGGCATGTTCCGCCGGCACCAGCCCCACATCACCCTCAACTGCCAAGGCAGAATGTTCCCCACAGCCACAAGGACCCGCCCGCCTTCCCCGGCAACCATTGTCACGGTGACTAAGTGGACTGCCCCACTGGTCTACTCAAGTGAGGGGTGTCCGGAGAGGGGAGTCCTGCCCAGACCCAATCACTGGGTAGGTTGTGTGTGTGGGGGGGGGGGGCCCAAATCTCAATAGACACCAGCTGTCCTGAGGGCTCCTGGAAAGTTTCTATCAGGTTGGGACCCTATGGGTCCCGCTCAGATTTTTGTAAGCCAGGCCTAGCTTCATTTCTCTACTTGAGAGTGCACATCTCCCTTATCACCCCAAATAAATGCCCCAGTCCTCAAGGGTGGCCCACAAGGTCTTACCCTATTCACCCCTGTTATCTCTCTGGCCTCACCTCCCCCCACAACCATTGCCGGTTGCTGTTCTGCAACCACTCCCAGCAGTCCCACCTCAGGGCCTTTGCACTGGGTGCTCCTGGTATGTGGAATACCCTTCCCCCGGATTCCAAAATAGCTCACTCCCTCACCCCCTTCGGACCCTTGCTCAAATATCACCTTTTTCATGGATAACCCTCCACAAATAACCCTACTTAAAATCTCAACCATACTGAGCTCCCCCTTACTTCGCCAAATTATCCCCCCAGAGCTTATCATCTCCTCAGAAATGATACCATCTACTTATTGATTTCTATATTCTTAACTGTCTGTCTCCTCACCGCCATAACTAGAAGATCAGCTCCGCCAGGGTAGATTTCTGTCTGTTTAGGTCACGGCTATATCCTGAGGACCTGGAACAGTGACTGACACAGAGTAGACGCTCAAAAAGTGCTTATGGCAGAAATTAATGAATCAGGGGGCTAAGGGCCTAAGACCAATCCCTACCCAGATGGGTAAGGTAAGTCTGCTACTCGTGAACAACTTCAGAAAACGTGGCCCAGGGACACTGGCATTGAGGGGAAGATGACCTAGATGGGGCTGCTGAAGGGAACAGGGCCACCAAAAGGCTTAGGCTGGCCTTCTTCTGCTTCCTCCTGGGCTCCAGGCCAGCAAGGTGGGGGAAAGACCTGACCTAGGAACCATCTGGACTCACAGCAGGGCCTAAGATGGCCCTGGGCCCAAGGGAAGTGGAGCTAGATAGGAGGTGGGAGGATGAGGCTGGGGCTGGATTCGAGGAGAGAAGTGGGTCATCTGTTACCTTGAAATCAGGTGCTTACCCCACTGGTCCCTACACCTTGCTTCCGCCTGCCTGGCCTCACCACCCCCAGGAGGAGCAGAGGGGCCAGTCTAGCAGAAAGACCCCAGTAAGGAGGATGAGGTCCATTCAGAGAACCCAGGAGAGCAACAAAAATCCCGACCCAGTAGGCCGAACACTGGACCTGAAGCTGAAGAAGGAGAAGCATGGCCAGCCCCAAAGGCAGTCTTGCATCCATGGTACGAATACTCAGTCGGCTTTGCCTGTTGTGGCAGGGAATGGGGCATCTTGGGGGGGGGGCGGGAACGGTAAGTAGGGCTGGATGGAAGATGAGGAGGGAGCCAGAAGGAGCCAGGGTCCATGACCTCTAACTGGAAACTCCAAGGGCTGGACATGTTCCAGAGTTCAGTTTTTGGGGGGAATTTAGGAAGACAGGATACAGAATCTGTGTATCACGCAACATTCCCAGCAGGGGTGCCCTGGGCAGACCTTTGTGAACAGAGACACTTGAACATTAATATACAATAACACTTTTAAATATTATTATTTCCATTTTCTGAGCTTTTTAGATTTCAGAATAGTAAAGGAGGGAACAAGAAACTGGATACACAACTCCACTCAAAAAAAGGGCACATGTCCTTCCTGACCCCCGAGGACATACACCCATCCCCAGAATTCTCTCACACCCGAGGGCACTCACTCTTCACCTCACACCACACTGTCCACTGAGGACACAGTCATCACACAGTTACCACCAAGGACACACCATCCTCATCCCGTGCAGACCCCCAAAAGCACAAACTGGCCCCTCAAGAAGGCCTCTCTGCATTTTAACTAACAGCACCTGCAATTTCCTCATTTATTTCTAACCCCCATCAGCACAGGAAGCCCCAATAGAGCAGAGAACTCTGCATAGGCTCCGGCCCCTCTGAGTTAACCCTCGCTGCTATTTTCTTGGGTGCCTCCCAGGCCCAGCTGCCCGTTAGCTTCTCCAAAGCACTTACCCCCATTAACACGCTGTTCCCCGTGCACGATTCTGACCCCTATTAACGTGCGCTTGGGACCCTCTACAGCTGACCCAAATTAGCACTCACTAGACCTTCACAGTGCCCTAAATCTCATTAACACAAAGCGAAACTCGCCAATCCCTGATCTGTTTTTGCCCACACTCAGACCCCTCCACAGCTATAACCATCAGTAAACCCGTATTCTGGTTCTCTCACTACCCTGTCCCCACCCCCACCCCCCATCAGCACAAGCTGGACCTTCACTTCACCCTGACCTAATCTATTAGCACACACTGGGCCTCACACAGTGCCTCCCCATTAGCACACCCTGAACCCTGTATTCCGCCCCATTCCCCAGGGACACACCAACACAGTGTCCTGTAATGGCCTGACCCTCATTAGCCCACACAGGTCGTCATTCCGCCTGGAGTGCCATTAGCAGACACTTCAGCCCTCCACGGTTCTGAATCCACTTTATCTCACCTGGACCTTCACATATTCCTGTCCTTTGTTTCCCTTTGCTGCAACTCCTTCACACCTATAACGCCTGCCGGTTCACACTTGAATCCCTTCACAAACAACCCCGATCCTCCTTACTGCACCCCCCCTGGAACCTCAACACACCCCAGTCCCCCCGTGGACACATGCACGCTGGCTTCACAATGTTCTGACACTCACTAGCACTTTCCAGACCCCATATGGCTCTGACTCTTCCCCCAACGGCACACATTTAAGCACCTCCAAGGCTCTAAACCCGTATCGACGGTCACTAGAATTTCATATGCAACTGTCCCTTATCGCATCCTGGAATTTCACATCCCCTTTCCTCATGGATGGATGGGGACGGACACACGGACGGACACACACACACACAGCCCATCTTGCTCCTTAATATACTGGACCTCTTACAGTGCCAAGACATTTCCCCTGACCACTGTGCCCTCCCACCCCACATATATCCGTAACTTCTGGTACCAAGAAGCACAGGCTCAGGTCTTCGGCCACTCTGTCCCCATTAGCGTATCCCCGCCTCACACCGCCCAGACCTTTATTAACACATGCACGTACCCTCTACAGCTATGACCCCCATTAGCACACACTCAACACTCGAGTTCTTCCACTACCCTGACCTCTATAAGCACTCTCTGGGGCCCAGCACGCTGCAGTCCCTCATAGAGAAACACAGAGTATTGACACCATCCTGACGCTCATTATCACACACAGGGTTTCAGAGCCCTGATCCTATTAGTATACCTTCTGCTATCTCTACCACCTTATCCCCCATTAACACACACAGGGGTCTCTCCACACCTATAACCCAGTTTGCATACCTCAGCATTCCTCTGACACACTCTCCTCCTATCATACACCGTTGGGGCCCTTCACTGCCCCCCCCCCATTAGCACACGCTGGGCCTCAAGCCCTACACAGCGGTAAGACTTATTATCACACGCTCCGACCCCCTCCATAGCTCAGGCCATCAGCAAAGCTCGAGCCTTTCACCACCCACTTCCACATCCTCTGGTCCTTTGATCACCCTGCTCCCCATTAGCACCCACAGGACTGCCCATCCCCAGTTCCCAGACCCGGCCCAGGGCGGGGCCAAGGTCAGGGAGGCCCCGAATGACCCCCGCCCCGGTGCACTCTGGGAAATTCGCTGGGGGAGGGGGCACATGCCAGCGGTGCAGCCCAGACCCCTGGGCACCGCCCGGGGTCTGGGTTGGTTCTGCAAGAAGAAGGGCAGCCCCCACCCCACGTCTCGGGGACGCGCTCACCGGCGGGGGCGCGCGAGCAACCTCAGCGCCGCGGGGCCGGCGCGGCGGCGCCTGGGGCGGCGGCCCGGGCTGAGGCCGCGCGACCTCCTTCTCCTCCTGTTCGCCGCAGGCGCCCGTCCCAGTAGTCTTCGGCCATGGCTGCTGGGCCCGGGCCGCCGCCGGCTGAGGAGGAGGAGGCGGCGGCGGCGGCGGTGGCTGAGGCGGAGGCGGCGTCCCGCTCAGCCGGCCATGAGCTTGGCCGCTGCGGGCGATGCCCCCGGGCTCGCTGGCGCCCGCTCGAATCCGAGAGCTCACGGCGGCTCGCGGCTCAGAGCCGACTGCTTGCGGAGACGCGGCGGATCCCAGGGCCGAACACCCAACGGCCCAACCGCCGCGCGCGCCGCGCTCCGCGCATGCGCACGCACGCGCTGAAAAGGCTGAAGTGGGAAGGAGGGGACTCACCTCGGACTGCACGTACCAAAAGACCCGTACGCAGCGGGAGGGGGCGCGGCCATTGCGCGCCCACCGGGGAATGTGGCGCCAGCCCTGGAACGGCGCCAGGGGGAAGTGTAGAGGTTGCTTAGTACTCAGTTCCGATCTTGCTAGAAGTTTGCTAGCGCCGAGGTGGGCAGCAGCCGGTAACCAGCGTGCCGGTCACCACTCGGTCCCCCTACTTGGTCTCACTTGGTACATCCCCATGGTGGCAAACGGGACTTTGGCAAGGAGGAAAAAAACAGACGAGGCAGTCAGTCTGAGTCCCCTGGGGTGCCTCAGAAGCAGGAATTTTAAAGGTTCGCGAGAAGATGACTTTTCTAGGAGAGGCGGCCTGGAGAATCATTGGCCTTTACCACCTTAGATAGGACAGAGTCTAGCCCCGCCCAACACCCCCCCTCTCCTCCGCTAGCTCATTCCCACTGTGAACGTGTGCGGCCCCGCCCTTTGAGGTTGTCGTCCAGCCAATCGGATTTGCCCCCTGGGGTGAGGCAGAGCAAGAATGAAGGGCGTGGCTGAGCTGAGGAGGCGTGATTTCACTGCTCCGTGCCACGCCTCTGCCAGGTTTTCATTGGCTTTCAGCGCCTGGGGCGGACACCTCTTTTTGTTCTGAGCGCCTCTCTCACTACAAGCCGAATATTCCGCAAGATGATTGGTCAAGAGAGCGTTCAATCGTCTTTCGTCCCGCCTCTAACCCTCCCATTCCCCCCCCCCGCCCCAGCAAGACTCACGGGGTGGAGCCTAGGCTGAGAAAAGAGGGAAGGCGGACCTTTAGAGAGGAGGGTGCATTACTGCGCATGCTTGGGACTTTGGGTCGGAAGGAGAGCTCTTTTCCGCCTCACGCGAGCATTTGCGTATACACCCTGAATTGGGTTTTCTTGCCTACCCGCTCTCAGATACCTCTTGCCTGCCAGAGCCCCGCCCGTGGCTCTCCCCAGGTCTGCGGTTTTCTGTTTTATTTATTGAGCGCCTGTTGTGTGTCAAGCACTGCCAGCACACCTAAGCCCTCACTCCTCTATGCCTGGAAAACTCCTACTCTGTCAACAAGCCCAGCTCAAATGGCGGCAGCTTTTGGCAGGCCTTCTGGGACATCCTTACACTGCATCCCAGTCCAAAACCAGCTTGCCCGCCTGTTCTGGGCTTCCTTTTATGGCAGCCCTGATCACACCGGTTAGAGTTTTCAGTAAGGTTCACACTAGCGAGGATTCTCAGAGCATGATGGGAGTGGAAATACTTGACAAAGACAGAAGTCCACCGTGGGCTAGACCATCAGGTCCATCATTTCTTTGACCTCATTCTCATTGCCTACCCTTCTTCCTCTCATTCCGCTCCAGACGCATGTGTTTCCTTCAAGCCGTTTCTGAATAAAGCAGGCACAATCCAGCCTCAGGGACTTTGCACTTGCTGTTCCCTTTGCCAGGAATATTCTAGATACCTACATGCTTCATCCTTTCACTTCTTCCACGTCCTTGCTTCAATGTCACCCTCATGAAGCCTTCCCTGAATACCCTATTTAAAAATGCCTACCTGCACCACCACCGTTCGAGACCCCCAGACCTGGCCCTACAGACCTTCTGAATGACGCCGGTCAACTTCTTACAATTTACCTGTGTTCTGGGTCTCACCCCGCAGAACGTGAGGCACCCCCCCCACACACACACGCACACCCCTCAAGGCAGGGATTTTTTTTTTTTTTTTGATCCATTGCTGTCTCCAATGCCTAGAATAGTGCCTGTCCCATAGGAAGCACTCAACAAACGTTGGGGCAAATGTTCGATGGCAGATAGCTCTAGGTCAAGACAAGAGACAACCGTGTGCCACCCTTCCCTTTGTGCCTGCCCGGTGCAGGGGGCTCAGTGAAGTGACCCAAACCCTGCCCACTGAACTCTGGTCTTCTGTCTTGTTGCTGTTACAATGGTAGCCAAAGAGGACAGAAAATAGCACATGTGGGGGAACTAAGATACAACCAGGATTCAGGGGTTCCTGCTGAAGCTGTTCTTGATAAAGAAGTGTTTCGGGTACGAAGGAGGGAAGAAGGTGATCCAGGAGTTGGGGTGGAGAACAAAGGGACAGAGGTGCTGGAGAATCACGAGCTATAATCAGGGAGACAGTGGGCAAGGAGCTGGGATAGTATAGAAAGGGGGCAGAAGTTTGTGTTCGAGTGTCAGATAGTAACAACAGCGGACCAAGGTGTGGGGTGTTTGGGTACTCTTGAACTCTTGGAGGAAGTACCTCTGGCGGGAAAACCTCTCCACTTGACCTAAACAGTTAGCATCACCACTAAACAGATGCCAGAGGTAAAGCGCTTCAGTCCCCAACATCCTGGAGGGAAATGAAAAGGAAGTATGGAAGGAGGAGGTCACCTAAGCGGAGTAGGTCAGGGAAAAAGATAATCGTGACAGGGAGGTGGACAAGGGCATATGCTGTGCCTGCGGTCTGGAGCTGGCCCAGGAGGTAGCAAAGGTGGGGGAAGGCTGTGATGAGTGTCAGGCCAGGTTCAGGAATAAGTTGTGCTATTCCCAGTACCCAGGTTTGAATGAAGGAATGAGGGGGTCTGTTTCCAAGTGGGAGAAAGAAGTTGGGCTTCTGGCTGGGTGAGGGAGAGGTATGAGGGGCATCCCCAGGCACCCGGTGGCCCGTCTGATTGGTGCCTTCAGCCATCGGAAGCCCTCAGTCAAGACCAAGGACGAGTATGGGCAGCTCTGCAGTCCTGGGGGCGGGGTGCGCGCCGTAGCGAGCCTGCCCTAACCAATCGACAACCCACAGCTGGCTCTCTTCTCAAAGGTAGGAGGCCCCGGGACAAGCAGACCAGACCTGAGTGGGAGCAGGGTGGAGTGGGGAAGGGGCTTTTGGTCCACAGATGTTCTCAGCCAAATATTTTCATTCGAAACTGCAAAGTCTGCCTAGTCCAACAGAGCCGTTCAGGCCCGCCCCCTGCAGCTCGGGAAGTAGAACAAGGGCACCACAGGCATTCCTGGTCCTGGGAACCATGATGGTAAAGACTTGTCCAAGGGCTCCGTGCTTTAAGCCAGATGGGAAGGGATCTGTCCCCCAAAGGGCATAAGCCATGCTGACCAAACCCTCCCCGGCTGATGAGTCGCAGTTAACTTTCTTCTTCACGGAAAGCACAAGGTTAGAGAAGTTACAGGGCTTGCTCAAATACGACTCTCTGCTACCTCTCAAAATCAACATGGCGGGGAGGCAGGGGCCAGAGCTGGACAAGGTGGAATTTGAATCCAGCTCACGTACAATCACCCGGCCCAGGTGCCTGTGCCCTATGCCTCCATCTCTTCCCAAGTGGGGAAGGTGGAGGGAAGTAGCGGCAATTGCCACATTTTCTCCGCCCAGGCAACTGGCAGCTGGGGTGGGGCTGAGCCCTTTGGACTACCGCCCGAGCGGGACTGCTCCGGAAGTCCCTTCCTTCCCTGGAAGCAGCAGGGCATGCCACATCTGGGTTAATAATTCTTTATTAGGATTCAGGTTCCAAACAAGGTAGAAAGCAGCGGCAAGAGGGGTGCAGGGAGGGGGATGAGGAGTGAACAACAGGCGTGGCTAGCTGGGCCACTGCCAGAGGCCCGATGGGAGCCCTGGGCTGGGGGGTGGGGGACGGGGGCCAGCCTATGGGCGCGGCCAGGGGTCAGCGGATGGTGTATCGTACATAGGGGACCTCGACGTCCTCGCCGCTCTCGTCGTTGCAGCACAGCTCAAGCACCAGCGCCCGCACATGGCGGCCCAGCTTTCGCTTCGACACACGGCTTACGATCTCCGTCATCCTGGGGGGCGGGGGAGCAGAGGGTCAGGGAGGCAAAAAGCGAGGGAGGAGGGTGGGGAGGTGGGGGCAGAGGTGAAAGGGCAGTGAACCGGGGTGGAACAGCTGCGAGCGGAACCCCCCCCCCCAACTCACGGCTGATCCAACCGTTCCTTGAGCTTGGCGGCTGGCATGAAGAAGGAGTACAGCATGGACACACCCTGGGACAGCATGGTGATCTCCAATTTATGCTCTGTCTGGAGGAGGGGGAAGGGGGACAGCAGTGTCATGGGGGCCTCGCCGGGGCACACCCTGCCCGCAGGGGGGATGAGAGTGAGGGAGGGGCCTCACCTTAAAGTAGTCCAGGAACTGTTTGAGCGTCATCTCCTCGCCGTTAGGCTGTAGCCCCTGGACCTCAAAGCGATCCCACAACGTCCACTCCTGGTTATAGTACTGCGGGACAAGGAGCGGGCTGATGGGCTGGGGGCCACCACGGGGTCTGGCCGTCACTCTGGTCCTCGCCGCGCCACCCCCAACATCGCTCAGGCTAACATGCTAAGTCAGACTGTGAGCCTCTTTTGTCGAAAACACGAGGCTTCCGTCGCACCCTGAGCACTGACGCCCTTCGGTGACCGATGACAATATGGCCTAGTCACTGGAATCCTGTTCTGTTCTCATCTACTCTCTCATCCTCCCTCTCGCTCTGCTCTAACGACTTACTCTTCCTCAGACATGCCAGGCTCCTGCCTCGGGACCCCTGGGGAGACTCACCCCTCTGCCTGGACTGTGCCCCCTCCAGGAGCCTGCGCGGTCTGCCTCCTCCCCTCCCCCAAGTCTGGGCTCACGGGTCATCTCTTCGGGCAGGGCCTTTCCTGACCATCCCACGTTTATAAGGCCCCAAGCCATCCCTTTGCCACCTGGTACTCAAGTACTCTTTTCTGAAGGTTCTAAAATCATTTCTCGTGTTATTTGTAGAATCTATTGCACAAATAAATAACCCTAGCACCTCCAAGAGTACCTGGCACACAGGTGCTCAGTAAATATCTGAAATGAATTAATGAACGAAGCAGGTAAAAGTATTTACCATAATAAGCACCCAAGAGATGTCGGTTGCTATTATTATGTTGTTATTAACAATCTCTTAGGGCACAATTAGAAGATCCCATCTTTTCTGAGGGCTTCCACGGGCCGATTTAGATCAGTGCTTAGCACAGAACAGGTCAAATGAATAACTGTGCACAAAGGGAGTAGGTGCGCGCTGACAGAAAGCCCCACCCGGGGACAGGCTATGAAAGCAAACGAAAGCCAGCTCTAGGAAGAAACGTCCCACTTCCAAACCCATCGGCCCTGATGCAGGCCCTTACCTGGTGACGGGGTGCCGCAAGGGGTTCCGAGAAGGCAAAGAAGGGCAGGGCCAAGTTGAGGAAACCATTCTTGTAGGAGTCAAGCTGTCGATGCCCGTGCACCACTTTATACAACTCCAGACACACAAGGCCAACCACAGCTGCTGTGGTCGTCGCAATGGCTGGGATGATCTTCCCTGCAATCAGCTTGCTCTGTGAGGCAGGAAGGATCAAGACACACGGTAGTTAAGGTAGAAGAGGCTCAGAGCCTACAAAGAATGAATGGACCGTGGAGAACTCAAGCCTGGGAAGGGGGTGGGGGCGGTGTTGAGGGTGGGCGTGGGTGTGGAATCAGGTCCAGACTCCCCTCACCTTGTGCCGGTCCGCAGGGGGAATGTCATAGTTCTCTGCCCGGAGGTTGGATGCAGCCACAATGAAATCCATGTGGAAATTGCTGTCATCATCCTTTTATGAGTGGGGGAGGGAGAAGGGGAAGGGCGGGGAGATGATGAGAGGATGAGAGTCAGAGGAGGAAAAGGCTTCCTGGCCCCTGGGGACACAAGTATCCTCCACTGCAGTTACCTGCCGGGTTCTCTGAGATCACAAAGGCATGGCTGGGAACGTCTATACGTTCAGGGCCATGTGGCAGGCCCGTGATGCGATCCCCGTAGAGGCCTGGGGCTGCCTCCAGATCCCCACAGACCTGTTCTGTCTAGCCCATCCCCCTGCCCGCCCAGGGCCCCCATCCAGCACCTTCTCAAAGTCGATGGGATACATCTTGAATCCAGGGAGCTTTTCTGGACTGGGCAGTGTGGCCTTGAGCTCCTCGAGACGGCTATCATCTGCAGGAAGAAAGGGACACCATTGGCCCTTTAGATTCCAGGCCAGTGTCTGAGGTGGAAACAGGAGCCGGGGCGGGGGCGGGGGCGGGGGCTGGGAGGGCAAAAGATGTTCAGGTAGAGAAGACCTGAAAAAAAAAAAAAGCTATCCTGGGAGAGAGGAGGCGCAAGGCGGAGAGGCAGAGCAGGATGAGAGAGCACAAACTGGAAGGACATAGAATGGGGGCAGGTATATGGAGAGAGAGCTCTCCAGAGAAACTAAGGAAGACATCAGGAGGAAGTGGACATGGACAGATCCAGATGGGAGAGCTGGAGGTCTTGGGGAGAATGTTACAGAAAGAGGTGGGGAGACATGGAGAATATGGTGGGGGGGGGCGCGAAAGGGGTATGAAGAAAATATACAGAGAAGATATTAGGGGGAACATGCAGATGCAGAGATAGAGGAAAGATATGGGGAAGGGAAAGAAGATATGAAGAGAGGAGATGGGGGCGTGAGACATGTAGATGTTCTGTATTTCACACACACTATATGTATCACTTCCATAGGTCTTACGTACATTACACAGATCCCGTGTAGTTACGCGGCTATATGCACGTACGTACACACGTATGCGAGCAGAAAAATGGAGGAAACACAGGGATAAAGTGAAGGGAGACGTGGAAGGAGAGATGGGAAGAAACATACGGAGAGGAACATGAGGGGTTAGAGATCTGGGAAGGGAGACGGGGAGATAACAGGAGAAGGGAAAAGATCAAAGGAGAGGAAGTTGGGGAGCATGGGAGGTAAATGCAGGGGAGCCACAGAGCTGCACAATCTAGGCCACGGACAGGGAGAGGTACGGAAGGCAAGAGAGATCAAAGCCACAGGCTGGGGGTCAGCAAACTACAGCCCCGAGCCAAAGTTGGCCCGCCACCTGCTCTATCAATAAAATTTTCCTGGCAGAGAGCCCCACACGTTCATTTACACGTCGCATACGGCTGCTTTTGGACTTCAACCATGACAGGTGATTGGCCGCAGACACTCCATGGCCTGCAAAGCCCGAGGGTCACTATTTGGCCCCTCACCTAATACGCAGCATGGGCTGGAAGAAAGAGATGGGGGGGGGGAGTTGAAGAGGAGAGACGTGCAGAGGGAGATGGGGAGGGAGGGCCAAGGAAAGATAACATAGAGAACAATATTAGGGTGAAGAGGCGTACGAGAGGCACAGGGGTCAGATGTCAAGGGAGAGAGACGACTGGTGGAGATCATGACTCCCAGAGAAACACAAAAAAAGAAACAGAGAGTTCTTTCTCTCCAAGGCGAATACGCGCAGGAGACCAGAGAGTGGGGAGAAGGATTGAGGGAGACAATCCGCCCCGACCGACCGACCTTGTTCACGCTTTGGAAGAAGGGGGGGCTCAAAGGAAGGTGCGGGGAAGTCTCGGGCCCGGGGTGGGGCAGCAGGCCTGGGCAGCCGACTGGCCAAACATCCTCACCGACTGAGGCATTGGCGCTCTGCAGCTCCTGGTCAGAGACGTGGATCTTGACGCCAGACTTGGGGGTAAACTCGGGGACCTGCACAGACCGCAGGAGCGCGGCCACAGCAGCTCGGTCCTGAGAGCCTGTCAGCCCGTAGGTCTGGGCAAATAGGTTGGCGGCAGCCATCACGTAGTCCAGATGCAGGGGCTGGGGGGAAGGCAGGGCCCAGAAGGGTGAGGACATCGGCTCTCTCCCGACGCGTCTCGGCCTCCCTCCCTTCCCCCCACCCTCCACCTGACCCAAGGACATCCCAGGGAAGAGACTTACATTGTTGACATCAAAGGTGAGCGGGTGTGGACAGCGCTTGGGCCCAGACCAGAATGGAGCTCCCGAGCTCGTGAGCTAAAGGGAAGGAGTACAGAGATTTCGGAGGGGCGGGACTCGAGAGCAGAGGCCTACCAAGCCGAGCTCCTGGCTGGGTACACGCAGGGCCCTGGAGTCAGTCATGAAAGACCCAGACTGGAGGGTCCTGTAGATGGGGGTTCCGATGCCAGGCTGAACCAGGGGCCTCGCCGAGCAGACGACTACCAACTCCCGGGCACTCGTTTTGTGCAAGACGCGCAGCCACTTCCTGAACTCTTACGGGCTGCCGGGCACTGTACTCACTCACTGTTCGTAAGTACCAGTGAGTCCTCACACACCCCCGTGAGGTAGACTGCCATTCCGTCTACTTCGCACGGGAGAAGGTTCTCCGGCCGGCCCCCTGGGGGTCGAGCTGGGCTCAGGGCACGCCACAGGCAAAGGAACCAAACGCAAGTCTCCTGCTCGAAGGCAAGGCAACGCTAAAGACCGGTCCGACTTAACCCGTCTGCGGAGAGAGAGCCCCAGGCCCTGGGGTACGTGCCACAGCCGGCCCTCCTGACTACGAGGAGCGTGGGGAGAGCCCACCGCAGGCTCCCGGGTCGGGAAAAGGCCTCGCGCCAGACAGAGGCGGCAAGCGGGCATTACCTGGTCGGGAGGGAAGTTGTGCAGCAGCTGGCGGATGTTGTTGGAGTACTGGCTATGCCAGTGGTGGCAGGCCCAGCTCACGCAGTCGGCCCAGGTCTGCGGCCGCTGCAGCACGAGGCTGCGCTGCACGGCCTCCAGCACCTCCAGGGGTTGGGTGCCCGCCAGCCGCAGGGTCCGCTCCACAAACTTGGGGTCTCTATTGGGAATCGGACGGGGTCAGAGGGGTAGGATTACACCGCGGCCCTAGCAGTGGGCTCCAGGACACCCCCCCCCACTTCCTCCACGGAAAGCTAGCTCTGACCGCCAGCGGTACGAGACCCCGAGCCTTCCCCGATTCGCCTGCCAAGTGGGCCCGGTGCTGGGCGTCACGGGCGAGGAAAGCAGATGGGACGCCCTGGCGGCAGGCAGGGGACGGGTCGGAGGGGCGCTTGGATACTCACGTGAGGTACTGGTTCACGTTTTCCGCCGGCTGCTTGAAGAGGCCTTCAAACTCGTCCCGAGCCCACTGCAAGACAGAGCAGATGGACGACATGGAGTGACGGCTGACAAACTGGGGACTTGTCATTAGACCATCAGCGAATGCGTCCAACTAGAACACCGCTGCTCGGAGAAAAGGGAAGCCCTCCGCCACTGCTCCCCAACCTTCCCTACTCCCCCGCCCTCCGGCACCTCAATTTAAAAACTAACTTGCTCTGGCTGGTGGTTGCGCTAGCGTATGTGTGAAAAAAAAATTTATTCTTGAGGATCTGTGTGCCTTAATATGTTATATTTTGATTAAAAAAAAGTTTTATTTTACCATAACTGAAAAAAAAAAAAAAATTCCAGACCCAAACCAAAAACAATCACCGTACAGGCCCTTGGGGCTGAGCAGCGATCAAGACAGATGCCCTGCACTCTGCAAATTCCTGAGAACAGTAAATGCATTCACCGGGGAAGGAGTTTGGGTTCAATCCCCAGCTCTGCCACCTAGTATCTAGTTTGGGGACTTTGCAACACTTACCTCTGCACCCTCCTTTCTGAAACAGATACTGTAACAGTAACAACTACGTGATGGGGTTGAAAAAGAAAAAAAGAGCAACTACGTAGCTACTGAGAGTTTCCTAAACCGGCCCCAGAAACAGAAACATAGTGAAGGCCAAGCGCTTTCCAAACCGTCAGGCCGACCCTGCTATCAGCCCCATTTCACAGAGGGGGAGTCAGGCATGGGGAGCTGGAGTCCCAAGTCACACACGGCCCCATGAGACCGCGGTGGGGACACAGATATGAACATGCCCACTCTGGAACTCCAGGCAGAAGGGAAGGTGGCCAAGGAAACCGGTTCTTCCCTGCTTGGTTCTCACCCCCGCACTCTTAGCTAAACATTCTGAAGTCTGTTCTCGAAGACTCCGAGGTCATTCTCATAGCACAAGAGTTCTCCCCGGGGTCACCCTTAGGTTCTGGTTCGTGGCCCTGGGGCCAGACACCTAAGTGTGTTCATCCCGTCGGCGGGATGACGGGTGCACTGGGCTATACGCTGTGCGCATGCGCACCACACACACACACGGGATCGTCCTGAGAAACTAGCTGCTGAAGCCGTTTTGAGTAATGGCTGGAGACACCTGGAGAGGAACTGAGCGTTAAAGACCTAAATAACTGCAGGAGGTCGTAAAAAATTACCAGGATTTTTGTTCGGCACGAAAGCAGGGTTTTGGTTAGACAGCAGCAGTCCTCGCCTGGGAGCGATTCTGCCCCCTGGTCTGGGGAGGGGAGGGGGACATCTGCAGACACCGCAGGTGGCTACGACTGTAGGAGAATGCTAGTGGCATCCCGTGGGCAGAAGCCACGGGTGCTGCTAAGCACTGGCTGGTGCAGGGGCTGCCACCTGCCACCGACAAAGAACTACGTGGCCCCGAGTGCCAATAATGCCAAGGTCGAGAGACCCTGTTGTACAGAGCGTGCGACTCTTGCAGCTTATTCGATTAAGGAAAGAGTGAGGCGCTGTGGTTATCTGTGAGACGTTTCAGCGCAAAAAAGAAAAAACACAGCAACAGCAATCTAAGAACAAAACGTGTCAAAACATTAACAACTATCAGGTCTAGATGAGGAATGATAACTTCGAGTATTCGTCATGCCACTCTTTGCATATCTCTACGTGTTGAAAACTTCTCTAAAGAAAAGAAAATGAATGAATCATTCTGGAAACCCAGGCCGTAGGATGGGAAGCGAGGGAGGGAGGTTTCGAGAGAAAGCACATCGTGAGCTTAGGCTGGGGACACCTGAGGGGGCCTGGCGGCCAAGAAGGTGCCTGCTCCCTCCCCTCTCCCCCCACAGCTGATCACCTGCAGGGTGTGCTCAATGGCGTTGGGGAAGTTCTTCAGGGTGCAGATGGGGATGGACTTCTCAGGCGGATCCTGGCTAGAGCTGTAGGACTCTGTCAGGAAGGGGATCACCACCTGCACGTTGCCCTTGGTGCCCAGTGTGCCAGACTCCAGCAGTGGCTTACGGTAGTACACACAGCGGCGGTCCATGTACATGCCTATTGGGGAGGGTGGGGGATGGGAGACCGTGTGTGTGTGTGTGTGTGTGTGTGTGTGTGTGTGTGAAAAAAGGAACGTCAAGAGAGGATGGAAAGACAGACACCCGATATACAAGCACACACGCGCCCGCGCACATACCACCTTGACCCCTGCCCTCGCCCGCCTCCGAACTCACGGGCATCCACATTGTCGAGGGCATTGGCCACGCCATCCAGGTTTTGGAAGAAATCGTCATCATAGATGCGCTCCGTGTCAGGGCCCACACGGTTCTGGTGGCTTGTCACCCGGATGTGTGGATTCATATGACGCACAGCTGCGGCGGCCGTGTCAGACTTTAACTTCTAGGGGGACGAGGGCGGGATGGGAACATGGGGCTCAGTTATTCGTGCATTCACCCAGCAAACCTAGAGAGCCATCCTCCTAAACGTGGATTATTTAACGCCTGGGAAGAACAAGGCTCTGAGTTCGGAAGGCTCCTCGATTTGGCAGGAGACAGTCTGCGACAGCGCCACATGGCCAGGGCTGTGACAGAGGTGGCAGAGGCTCAGTGCAAAGGGAAGCGGTGAAGAAACGCAGATCCGAGCCAAGAGGCCAGCCACTCTGTTTCTATGCCTGCCCAACATCTACTGTTCTTTCAGATAACAGAACCCAGGGCTGGGATCCATCCTCTCAAACAAAACAGGATCCTCCCAAAGCCCGGGTCAGGGCACGTCCCTCCTCTGCTCAAAACCTCCCCCTGGCTCCCCACCCCCTCCACAGAGGGAAAAAGGAGTTGGCTCCCACTTGCCCTAGCTCATCTCCTACTCTTCTCCCCACCATCAGGATCCTGGCCTAGAGCGCCCTGAGCCCAGGAAAGGGGGGGTGGGCTCTTACTCCCTTCCACCCTCCAGGTCTGCACTACTGAGCCCTTCCCTAATCCCTACCATCAAAACTGCCAACCCATCTTCCGGGCACGTCCAACTTCCCTTTGCTTCGGCACCTCTGTTAACTCCAAACCTCACCATTCCACTGTGTCGACTACTTACAGTCTGCCCTTCCTCCCCTAGAACCTTTATTTCCTTGCTGTATCCCAAGTGCCGAGAGCAGTGCCTAGGCCACTGGCTACCTGGTGACTAAGTCAATGAACGGAAAGGGGAACAGACCCTGGGCAGGCACACATGGCACTGCCCACCATGGAAGGGTTCGCAGCTCGAGCTGTGAATGGCCCGGGGTCCGTGTGGCAGGGAAGAGTGAACCTAGCACGAATGTCCTCCTAGGGAAGGCCTGCTGGTAAGGCCGGCACTTGGCTGGCATCTGGGAACCTGGATTTCAGGAGGGTTCTCACCATGCCTTACCTGCTAAGGGCGGCTCACTGTGCCTAGACTGCTTATGCAAAGTGTGGTTTCTGCTGAATTCCTGCTTTCCTTCTGGGAGGCTGGAATTTAGGTATGTGCCCAGCAGAGGGTGCCTACGTGACCGGCCCATAGTACAAGCCCGGGGCACTGAGTCTCTAATGAGTTTCCCTGATTGGTAACATTTCACATGTTTTGTCACAACTTGCTACTGGGGGAGTTAAGTGCATCCTGTGCGACTCCACTGGGAGAGGAGTCTCGGGAGCTCGTGCCTGGTCTCCCCCAGACTTCACCCTGGGCGCCTTTTCCCTTTGCTGATTTTGCTCTGCATCCTCCTGCTGGAAGAAATAGCCATAAATATGGCTATAAGCTCAGTCCTGTGAGTCCTCCTAGTCAATCATCGAACTTGGGGGTGGTCTAGGGGACCCCCAACACACTGTCCCAACCAGCACTGATAAGAGGTCGAAGAAAAAGAAAAAAAAGAGAGAGAGAGAGAGGGAGAGAAAGAGAGAGAGGGATGAAAAATGGCAGATTCAACGCAAGAATACTCAAGAAATGTTTGCTGAATGAGTGACTCAGAGAAGCTAAGAGAAAAAGCTGAAGGAGAAAGGTGGAAAGGCCTCCCTCCTCTCCCTAAAGAACGGCAACAAAAAACAGGAGGAAGCGAGAGGCCAAAACCCCAGCCCCTCCCCAACCCCACTCACCGTGACGTCCCAGGGCCGGAACAGAAACTGCCGGTTCAGATTTGACTTCTCAATGGTGTCCATGTCTGTGACAACAATTTCTCCGCCCTCCCCACAGCCCAGCCCAATCATGGCGAAGTTCTTGAGCAGCTCACAGCCAATGGCTCCCGCACCCACCTAGAAGGCAGCCGAGAAGAGAGACAGGGACCAGGTGGGTAACACAGGTGAGCGTGACGGTACGCATTACCCCACACTATCCGCCCCCCCCGACCCCAAGACAGCAGGGGAGGCGAAGTGGGGCCAGTGCCACATCCTCAAGTCCCAGAACTACAAGAAATAACCCAGAGCCATCGGAGGGAAGGCAGTGGCAGAAGGCACACAACGGAGGTACCAGAACCAAAAGGACTCCCCTTTGGGAGGCAGGAGACTCCGGAAGAGGTGGCCAGAGGCCTGGGAGGGGCGGGTAGAGGGCGTCTGAGGGGATCACTCACTAAGAAGTACTTCTGCTTGCCCAACTTCTCCTGGAGGTCGGAGCCAAAGACAGCCACCTGCCCATCATAACGGTTCTGGCGCTGAGTACAAAGGGAGGAGGGTCAGAGGGGGCCTCGCCAGAACTGCCCCCAGTGACGTCTGCGGCCCCGCTATGCAGGCCCTACTCGCATACCGGGTGGCACTTGTCCTCCGTGAGGGCCTCTTTGTCCTCAGGGAGACACTCCAGAGCATCGAAGTATAGCCACTGCATGATGGGCATAAACTTCCCAGAGCAGGCCTGGGGGTTGGGGGCAGGAGAGGAAGCAGTCGGTGGTTAACTGGGGCAGACGGACGGTAAGTGAAGGAGTCAGGGAGGTGCCCGGCCCGTGCCCCCAGCCCATGCGCTTCTCCGCCCATGCTGACCTTCATGACCTCCTGGGCAGCCAGGCCCCCAATGAAAGCGTTGACGGGTGCCAGATCCCCAGCAGCCACATAGGCCAGCTTTCGGATGAGGTCCTCGTCCAGGTTGTCCTGCTGCACTGCCCGCAGGGCCCGTGCATTCACGGCCCGGGCTAGGGTCACCAGCTCTGTCGCATCCTCCTGGTGGGGCAGGAGAAACCGAGAAGGCACCTGTCAGGCCACTGTGGGAAGAGGGATGAGGGATGGGGAAGGGCGAAGGGGAAGGAGGGTGGACGGGCAGAGGCGCAGCGGGCCTTCAGCGCCAAGGTCACCTGCCCTGGCTGGCCCACCCACTCACCCACCTCATTGCGGGGCCGAGGGGGCCGGCCATGCTGAGCGCAGAACTGGTGTAGGGCCTGGAAGCCGATGTGCAGCTGGGCAGGTCGGGAATACTTGGCAAAGTCCGTCATCACAAAGTCGGGCTCCGCCAGTGAGGCCAGCAAGGATTTCTGGGGTGTGGGGGGGGGGGGGGGACAGGGCATCAGAGCCTAGAAACGCCCGGAACCACCCCCCACCCTCCATTACCCACCACACTCACAAAGCTGATCTTCTTAGGTACTTTGACCTGACTGACAATGCCTCCACGGACGTAATCGGAGAAGTTGGAGGTGTCGCAGATGCTAAAGGTGTAAGGACCTACATAGACACGGAAAGGGTCAGGCTACCGCCCTCCCTAAAGGCCACAACACCTTCAAGATAAGGGAAAAATCCACGGATTTTCAGGCAGCTCAGTCATCAGGAGCCAAGACCGCACGCCAGGTTCCACTCGGACATCAAAAACCATCTCCCCTCTGCCCAAGACCCGGGCTCAGAACCCGCGAGACCCTGTGCTCTGGGATCCAAGTCTACACTAGAGGACGTTCTCTGCCCCCTGTCTACATCAGCTCACCCAAGACTTTGATCTCCATGGGCTGACTTCCGTTGAGTTCGACCATGCCCTGTACTTCTGAAAAGGAGACAAAGTCGCCGTTCTCGAATCCATGTCGGGCCTCATCCAGGCAGGTGACCACGCCGGGGCTGTCCTGGGGAAAGGAGGAGCGCGCCTCAGAGGCGGGCTCAGGGCACCAGGAGCAGACAGAGGGCCTGCGGCGGCCCATCCGCCTGCCGGGAGCCCTGAGGCTGGTCTCCTCACCTTGGTGACCATCGAAACCATAGCGCTGAGCGGCTGCTCGCCGTTGGAATCTGTGAGGATCATTTCCTCTCCAAAGTCGCAGAAGAGCTGCCTGTAAAGGGAGGCAACAGGGCTGATACCCCAGAGTCCCATGCTCACAGGGACCCGCGTGTCCCTCGAGATGCAGTGAATACTTGCTGAGCAAATTCCACCCATCACTGCCGGGACTCACACAGCGCTCATGTCACGTGGGGAGAGGACACACAGAATCCAAACCCCGAGCGGCTGAGGGGCAGGGCGGTGAGAGCGCAGGGGTCTCGGCCCGGGCCCAGCAGGGGTCGGGAAACCAGGGTGGGGGCACTCACCCAAAGAGGCCCCGCGTGTCTGCCACCACCAGCTTGATGCCACGGCTGTGACAGAACTCACCGACCCGCAGCTGGTCCTCCAGGGGGGTGTTGGTGAGGACCACCACCTGTGGAGAGGTGGAGGCTCAGGGCGAGGCCCCGGCACCAGGCCAAAGGGGAGAATAATGGGGGAAGGCTGGTGGGGGGGGCTCAGAAGAGTCCTTAAAGCTTCCAAACCACCTTCCCTGGTTTCACGAAGTATCTACCGTGTGTAGCAGATTCGGCCAGGGGGAAACCCAGAGAAAAGAGCAAGGCCAACCCCTCCGTCAGGGCAGGCAAGGTAGCCGGCTAGGTAACGAGGCAGCTGGGAGGAGAGAGTGTGGAGAACAGCTGACTCATTCACGCACCGACGCCCACGGCCGCCTGCCTACAACCCTGCCTTGCCCTGTGAGACAGAGGAGTAACCCTCCCTCGGCAGCCAAAGTCTGAGCTCACTCCTACCGCACACACTTGCTCCCAACTCTCGAGACAATGCCTGCCGAGCGGGTGCCCTGAGACTCTTCTGCCTTCTGCCTGGAGGCCCGCCCTTCCCCACCGGGGCGAGCTACCGCAGCTTCGGCGGTGCGCCGCCCCAGGGCAGAATCTCAGCTCCCACGGCTCCTCTCTCCAGCTCAGAGTTTTTATTTAACAAATAACCAGATGGCCCCTATCACGTGCCAGCTGCTATTCTAAGCACTTAGCCCTCGCAAAAGCTCTCAGAAGTAGGTATTTACTATGGGTCCCAAGTCCAGACAAGAAAAAAAACGGAAGCAAGGGAGATCGAGTGACCTTGACTGGAGACCCGCGCTGGGGCAGTGCGGCTTGAGGCCGTGCTGCTGACCACCAGGCTCTGTGGGTCTCCCCAGCCACACCCCTGCGCTGGGGAAAGGCTGGTCCAAGGTCTAAATCCCACCTGCATCCCCAACACGAAACCTGGCACAGAGGCTACCCCATTTACCAGAGAACTAATAAACAAAGCAAAGACGGATTCAGAGAGAGTTGGGCAGAAAGCTGGGCAGGAGACTGGGTGGTACGCCCTCCCCGCGCCCCCCCTCCCCCCCCAGGTACCTGAAAGCCACTAAGGAAGTCCTCGACCAGAGGCCCGGTGTAGGCAGTGACAGGCACATAGCTGTTGAGCTCGGCGAGGCGGGGCTGGGAGACCTCGGCCCGGTTTTTACCAATGTCCTCCTCCCGCAGGTAGAACTGCAAAGGGGAGCCAGGGAGGAAAGGAGTGGCGGCAGAGCCCGGGGAGCTGGCACCTCCGCCAGGGAGAAGGGCTGCCGAGGAGTACCTGGGAGGAGAGGTCGGCCCACTGGGCAGTGCCCTGGTCATGCAGGGTGACAGCCTTGACCCCACCAAGGATGATGTTCTTGGCAATCTCCACGCCCAGGCCCCGCAGGCCGGACACCAGGACGCTGGAGGTCTGGAGCCGTTTCATGGCCTCATGGCCCAACACGTACCTGCCAGGTGGGGGCGGGGGGGGGGGGGGATGTTCCGGGTCAAGGCCTGGCCCTCCAGACCCTGGCCTCCCAGTGCCCCTCCCGCTGCTTGGTCCAACCCAGGCCCCACTTACAGCTGCCGGGAGTAAAGGCCCTCATCTATGTCTGCTTCACTGCCGTTCTTCGCCATCCCCTAGGGATAGAGGAGAAGAACAGGTTTGGGGAGATACAGAGCAGGGTGTGGACAGATGCGGGCTGATACGGAAGGCTCTCCCACCCACCGCTCCCACCACCCCGCCGGCCGGGGTCCAGGAGGAAGACACTTACGTTGGTTGGCACCGAGGGCACTTCGGACAACACGGAGTGCGCAGGGGAACAGTTAGAACCCGGCTTTGGATCAGGCCCGGACACGCGACGTTTCTTGGACAGCGGCGAGCTGGACATCTGGAAGGGAAAAGGCGGGCCAGAGGTGAGCCTGGGGGCATGTGAGTGTTGCAGTTGGTTAGTGGTGACTGTGGGGGAGGGGAGGGAAAACTTAAGGGCCGGTATCTCCGTTTTACAGAAGAGGAGGCAGGTACAGAGAGGTGAGGTGACTTGCCCAGGGTCACACAGCTGTCAGAGCTAAGATCTGAACCCAGGTGGTCTGGCTTGCAATCCATGCTGCTGACCACTAGGCCATTCGCCTTTCTCCCCAGCCCAGCATGAGGGAGAGACTCCAGTCCTGCGGGGTGAGAGGAGTGACATGAAGAATGTCCTTGCGGGAAAGTCAGAGGAGGGTGTAGGCTCAGGTCAGACCCTGCCACTCCTTGACAGACCTCATTTAAGCATTAACCTGTGGGCTCAGTTCCCTCTCCTGTGCAATAGGGCTGACAGGGCCACTTACCTACCCCACGGAGTTGCCGAGGTGATGAAAGAGAGCCCAGAGCAGAGAGCCTGGCACAGAGCAGGCAGGCAAGCACAAGCTGCCATTCTCCTCCCCCTTAACCCCGGCGACAGGGGCACGGGAGGGAAATGCGGCTCACACTTCCATCAGGGTGGCATGATGGCAGGAGACACCTTGCCAGAGACCCAGTCCCCGGAGGGGCGCAGGGAGGAGAGTTCCCCAAAGCCCGCCCCAGCCCTCCCCCCAGCTCCGGGATGAGACAGGCCCAGGCCAACGAAAGAAGTCAGGGGAGAGACCACACACACACACACACACACACACACACACACACACACACACTCACTCTCTCTCTCTCTCTCCCCCCAAGCCCTGTCTGCATGTGGGGCCCCTGAAACAGGTTAGCGATAATGGCGGATGGGTGTTACGAATCCTCCCCGCGCCGGATGTCATACTAAGCGCTTTATGAGCCTTGCCTCACTTTGTCCTCGGGGTGTCTCCGTGAGATCTGGACCACTACTGTCGCCCCCCAACTCCCGCTAGAGGAAAAAAATTCACTCAGGGACATTTGGCGACTTGACCAAGGTTCCCACAAACACAGTGGCCAGGCCCTGACCAGGATCTGCTGACCCTGAAGCCTTAGGCCGCCGCCCGGTGTTATCACATTTCATCCCCTCAGTGGTCCTGGCCCTGCAAGGCAGGGCTGAGCACCTTTGCCAAATGAGAAAACCGGAGCTCACGGGGTCAGGTTAACCTGCCGAGCGTCACACACTGCGTCCCAGAGCGAGAACAATAGAGCCTGCTGTGGGAGAGAAGCGTGCGTATGACTGGATCCCCACGCCGGAGACAACAGGAGCCTCAACCATTTCCCCTCACCGCCGATGCTCTCCTAAGCCACTGTCCTCCCACACGGGGGCCTTTTCTGAGCTCCCCCCCAAGCCCACGGAGCACCCCCAGGGTACCTCCGATTCCATCTCGGCAGCGGCCACGCTCTGACGCTGGGCCAGAAGACAGGAGCTTCCTATCATCTACCAAGAGCGCGCTGCCTGCCAATCACAGGGCAAACGGCTTTGTCTAATCCCAACGATGCCCACAAACGAGATAAGCTCATGCCCACATCACAAGGAAGAAAACAAAGGCTCCGAGAGCTCAGTCACTTGCCCACAGTCACGCAGCTGGTGCGGGCCTGTCTGCCAAAGGCCTCCTGGGAGAACAGAGTCAGGACCAAGCTCAGGACCCAGCCCACGGGGCCGAGGGATGAGGTGTGAGGGAGGAGGACCCAGAAGGGAGGAGGCTGGCTAGGGCCCTGGGGCCAACCTACCTAAGTACTGGGAATGCAAAGCACTAACCTAGACAAGAAAAAGTTGGCGAATTAGTATGGAGACAAAAGCAAATCATAAATTTTTCCATTTACGGCCTTTCTGACCTGGGGAAGGGATCGCATCTACTGAAGCCTCATTGCTCCAAAAGCAGGGACCAATAGAACCATCCTCAGGGACTTGCTGGGAAGGTTAAAAAAGTCTACTTCTGTGCTCAGAACTCAGCGACCTGAAGACGGAAGTGAGCCCCTCCCTGGACACCTGCAGTGGCCTCCATTAGTTATTTCTTTGCCTTGTCACTGGTTTGCTCGTCTGGGACACACCATCTCCCTCGCTTCCTAAATCAGAGATGACCCAGGGCCAGAGAGATCTTTAATATCTGCACTTTTTATCTCCGGATTCCTGTTGCTGCCAGCAAGGGTCTGAGGAGGTTTTGGGTGACTGTTCCAGTAAAGATTTCAACTGCAGAGATTTGGAACAGCCCAATCTCAAGGCAAGCAGGAGGATTCTGGGGGCAGTAACCAGAGACGGAGGCAAAATTCCCCCACCCACAGTACAAAATCGATACCCTTTCTCCCTCGACATATGCTCAGGCCCCAATTGGGACGCATATACCATACGTCGTTCAGCAAAGCTGAACTGGGGCTTAGAGAATTTCAGAACTTGCCTGAGGTCTCCAAACTGGTGATTTTGAAGCCTGAGCATTCTCTGCCACCCAAACCAGAGAAGAAGGTTTGAGGTAGGGAGTCCGGGAGCAGGTCTGAGAGGGGGCAGGCACAGGGTCAGGTTATCGGGATGGAGAAGCTAGGGCACAGGATGCTGGGGCTTATCAAGCCTCCCGGGAGGGATTAACTGAAAAGTCCCTGGGAACATAAAAGAGAGGAGTCAGGAGATAGTTGTTTGAGCCCATGGAGGCTCAGAAGGAGATGGAAAAGGGGGTTCTAAGTCATGGGAGGCAGGTAGGGCAGGGCCAGGCCAGGTTGTTAAGACTCATATCTGGGTCTTTGGAAAGGAAATTTTAGGGAAAGGCCAGGAATTTGCACTAGAGGTCCCCTAAGGCTGCAAGGAGGTAGGAGGGGAGTAGCTGGGCCCCATGGAAGTTACACAAGGAATGGGTGGGGGATTCTGGGGCCCAAGGAGGCTGCAGGAAGATGCTGGGAGGTCTGGGAGGAGATGTGTTCTCCATCAGGAGGATGCTGGGGCCCTAGGGGTCTCTGCAGATGGATGCTGTTGGAAAAACCTTTGACCAAAAATAACAGGGACTTGCAGGGAGAGAGATGTCTCTGACATCGGTGTCAGAGTCCCAGGAGGCTATAAGGTGAATGCTGAGTCCTAGGGTAGGGCTGGGGAGGGATTTCTAATGGAGCACAAGGGCCTTGAGTTGATCTCTGGTACATGCTAGGTACAGCAGCTGCTCTAACACAGTGGAAAGGGGAGGCTGAGCTCAGACAGTTCTGGTCCTAAAAAGTTCAGTAAGAAGATACTGGCTAGGTCTCCGAGTAGGGTTGGGTTTCTCTGACCAATTATGTGGAATCCCATGGAGGCTCTGAGAGTAGATGCTGAGAAGGAGGTTTTCTACTCTGACTGAAGACAACTGGGCCTGTCGGGGGAAGGGACATCTGACAATGATGCTGGGGTCCTACGAACCTGAAGGCCTCTAGCTGATCCTAGGGACCTTGAAAGACTGAGGGCAGATTCTGAGGCCTGATATGAGGTTAAGGGATCTGTGAGAGAAGCAGCAACCCTGGTTGGCTTTTGAAGGCAGTGGTTGAGTGAAGGGTGGGGTTTGAGGAGAGTCTGATGGAAGGGGCTGGAAGGCAACAGGGTCTGCAAGGGCAGGTGCCGGCCACTGGAATCTGTGATGGAGAATTATGTGTCCAAACAGTTCTGCCCTGGCATCTGGTCCTTTGGGAGGCTCTGAGGGAACATTCTGGGAGTGAGGAGTGTGTGATCAGGGAGCTGCTGAGGCCCACAAGCGGTCGTCTCCAAAGAGAATACTGAAACTATGAAAAGGACCATTCCCTTAAAGTAGAGGAAGCCCCTAAAAGCAAATGCTAGAAATTAGAGTCTCTAAAAGGTAAGTGTTAAAGAGAACCTCTGATTAGAAATGCTGGGTCCAGAGGGCTTTCTGATGCAAGATATTAGGGCCAGGTTGGGGTTGGAGATGTGGGGAACAGGTCTCTGACATGAAGGCCAGGCCCAAATCATCTTTCCACAGGGTCTAGTTTCCTTGGAGGCTCTGAGAGCAGAAAATGCCTGTGTGTTGGGGGAGGAGGGAGAGCGATCTGAAGGAAGCTGCGAGAGAAGACTTACAGAAATGAAAGCCCTCCCCGGGGTCTAGCCCCCCTTGGAAGCTGTGAGAGCAAATACTGAAGGACTAGCAAGGTCTGAAAGAAGATTCTGGGGTAGGGCTTTAATGGCATACATTCGTGGGGGGCTTCGCCCAGGAAAGTCAATCCCGTAAGTCTCTATTGGCGACTAAGGGACACTCTGAATTGCGATACAAGGTTCAGGACAGGGTCCCGGTCCCTGACTAGGGATACTGGGCCTGAGTCTCTAAGACCAGATCCTGGGGGGTCTGACCCCAAGGTCAGATTTCAGAGCCCGAGGGCTGGTCCAGGATGGGAAATGTCGACCCCGCCCCAAGACCGGTCCCCCACCCCACCGATCCCTAGCATCCGAATCACCACCGCCCATCCCGACATCAGCCTGGCCCAGCGCCGACCCAAGCTCCTCCAATGCTTCCCGAAACCCCTGCCCCGGCCAAGGCGCTGAGAAAGGCCGTTTGTTACCAATGCCGGTTCCCCGGGTCGCGCCGCCGCCAACTCCTCTAGGAGCCGAAGCCAAGCCCGGCCGCCACCCTCCTCCTTCTCCTCCTCCTCCTCCTCCCCGCCGCCTGGGCCGCCTAGAATCGCCGCCGCCTGGGCCGCCTTCTCCTCCCCCGGCCGTAGTGGTAGTGCTCGTCCCTGCCACCTCCTTCACCTCCGCCGCCGACACAAGATGGCGGCCGGAGAGCCCGAGGCCGGAACAAAACCTTGAGCCCCACCCCCCAGGAACCCGGATGCAGGCAGGCCGCGCCCATTCATGAATCATGTATAAATGGTCCCTGCCTGCTGTGACCCATCCGAAGAGGAACAGCTCCACCTGGTGGCGAAGGTGGCAGCAACTGGGAAGACAGGTAAAAAAAAAAACACCAAAAAACCCCAAAACCATAGATGCCACGCCCCACGGAACGTGAATAATGAATACATTGTTGCAGCCAGGCTGCCAAGGAAACTAAGAAAGGACCTCGAGGCCACATTTCCTCATCATGAATTATGCATGAGGCCGGGTGGTTGGTGGACTAACTCCCTGTAACCAAAAAGCCAATGTTAAAACATGGGGCCACGCCCCCTTGCTCATGAATAATTAATGGGCTTACAGCAGCCCGGAAGTCAAGGAGACCAAGACCACATCTTATCATGAATAATGCATGAGGTCCGGTGGGCTGGAACAAAAGGTATAGGCCCGCCTACTGCCGCATCTATTACCCTGTAAGCAGGGAAAAAGGGCTACCACAGGGAAAACACACTCCCCCGGCTCATAAATAATGAACGACGATGCTGCGGCAGCTCAACCTGGAAACTCAGAGAGGTCAAGAAAGGCCCCACCTAGTTACTTATGAATTATGTATGAAGCTGGACGGACAGAAACACTCAAGACAGCCCTGCCCAGCTAGTCGGGATTCTAGTACTCCAGTCAAGGCAAGACAGCCACGCCTTCCCGTTCATGAATAATGAAAGACGATGCTGCAGGGGCCACACGGGAAACCCAGGGGAAGTGTAGCCGCCTTCTCCCCACCCCTAACACCAGGGCTGCCTTGGTCCAATCGAACTTAGACTAATATGCCTTTGGCAGGTGCTTCAGTTTCCACACCTGTGAAATGGGGCTAGTAATAGAACCCATTTATCGCATAAAGGCAAAGTGTGCTATTATGAAAATCAGAGAATATGGATAGTGGTATGAGGTAGCCATGCTGACACAGGGCGCTGTTAAATTTAAGTATTATATATTAACATAAAAGAACTATGTAAATATATATTTATATTAATATAAAATTAGTTACGGCTGAGGGTATACTCAGCCACTACAGAAACCCCCAATTGGGGCATTATTTAAAAAACGGTGTCTTAAAAAAAAAAACAAAAAACAATGTCTTGAGCAGGCAATGAAATCTCATTCAGAACGAAAGAGGAAAAAAAAAAAAGAAAAGAAAAGAAAAAAACAATGTCTTGAGACGACCAGCCGCCCAGAAGGACAATGGAAAACAGAATGCTGAGGCCACCAATGTCCATGGAATAGGTAGTAGTATCTAGATACGACTGTAATACCAAAGCCTCAGGTACACAATAAGCACCCAATACACTTCTCTCGAATAACAACAGACATATTAACAGAGCGCATATGATGATGTGTCCTTTCCATGCATTGTGCCACTGATCTCAGGAATGCAGAGCAGGAAATCGGTCCCTTCCTGGCCTTCAGGTCTTAGCTCAAAGGTGACCTCCTTAGAGAGTTCTCTGACCCTCACAAAAATCATTTCCACCCACCGATGACTCGCCGCGCGACTTGGGGCCAGACACTTCGCTTCTCTGGGCCACTGTTTCCCCACTCATAAAATCAGAGAAATAGTCACCTACCTTGTGGTGGGAGTTTAAACGAGTAAATGGGCAGAAAGGGCTTAGAACAGTGCCAGACCCAAGTACTATATGACTAACAGTAGTAGTAGTATATGCCATTAAGGTGGTGGCGGCGGAGGGAGACAAGGTGGCATTTGATTAAGACTTCAGACTCTGAAACTAGATTGACTGGGTATGAATCCCGGCTCAGCCACTCGCTGACTGTGACTAACTTTAGGCAAATTACTTAAGCCTCCCGGTGTCCCAGTTTCCTCACCTATAAAATGGGATAATAATAACCTACCTCCTAGGATTGTTGTGGGGATTAAATGGGCTAATAAAGTGTGAAATGAGTGTAAACTCATCTGATTATCATTACGCCCATACCCATTTTCAGGCTCACGGAAAGATCTGCCAAAGATTACACAGCTGGCAAGGATCGATGGGATTTGAATCTAGAGCCTGTGTTGATAATCTGGAATTACTGGGCCATAAGGAATGAATAATGCAGGAGGCCTCCTCCCTTCGCTGGAGTTAAGGCTTACTTAAATCTTGGAACCTGTAAGGGAAAGCTAACAGCGGGTCATGCAGATTGAAACCGTAAAAGCTACGCCCCTCATGAATTATGCACAATTACGCCCCTAGAAAAGCCACAGAAAACTCGGGGCGCTGCTCACCTTTACGATCAATCAATGAGATCTAGTTTGCCCGGCGGACTGCAGAACGCCCCTCCAGCACGCTGATCCGCCCCCTCGTGAATAATTCACAAGCCGATACTTTCAGCGGACCAGGTGCGAAAGAGGCAAAAATGGGCTTCCTCAACAGCCCCACCTCCTCATGAATAATGAAAAAAGCCGCGGCCAACGAAGGCCCGGTAGCACGCTGCCCCCTCGGGAAGAGCCTAGCACACTGGGTTCCAGCGTCCCTTCCACAGCCTGGCCTGTGGGGGATGGGGGGTCCCTCTCCCTAAAAACGTGTGGGCTCCGACCTGTCCAGTCGCCTCGCGCCGACTACCCAAGCGCGGGGGGGACCTTATCATAGAACCAGAGGTCACAAAGGCCATGGATACATCCACTATGCCACGTCGGTCCCGAACGTTCCCACTGTCACAGGACCTCTCCTGAAACAAGCTCCCCCAAAATTCCACCTTGACTTCAGGAACCTCGAACTTCGCCTCTCCCTTTGGGGAGTACCCCCAAGTCCTGCCTCATGGACAGAGAACTCATACACGGACCTTAAGGGTCTCCTCAAACATCCCCCTAAACCCTGTCTCCGAGGGGTGTGAAGCCTGCCTCCGAGGGGCATATAAATCCTGCCTCCCAGTGATACTCCCTAAAACAGACTCCAAATCCCATCCCGGTGTCCCCAAATGCCACTTCCTAAGGGACCCATCAAAAGCAGCCACCCCGGGCCCAGGGCTCCAAATGTGCCCATTAGGGGATCCCCCAAATTGAGCCCCCTCCCCCAAATGCTGTCCAGGGTTTGGGGGCACCGTGCTCCAGCTCACCCCCTGCGCCGGGCGGAAACCTCGCCTTCTTGCTGGAGATGAGCCGAAGCCACGGGGCAACGGAAGAGCAAACCACCTCCGTCGTACAAGAGCCAGAGTTTGCGCGGAGCTCGGAAGCGCGGGGCCTTGAAGGGCCCCCGGTTTGGGACGTACCACAGATGCTTAGCTAGAGGGGCGCCCGCCTCTGCTGCCGCGCCATCGGCGCCCGTGTCAGAGCTAGACACACCTACGGGTTATGGTACTTCCCCAGCGCGCGAGGCATGCTGGGGGTGGTAGTCCTGTCTGGCCAGTGCCCGGTGCACGTGGTGGGCTACAGCGGCCGGAGTATGGGAAAATGTGAACCTGGGCTGTGGAATTCCGCGAGCTGTGCTCTGGGGGATGGGGAAAGGGAGTGGAACGTGGGGTACCTCCAGATGTAAAGGCACACCCATCCTACAGATGAGAAGGCTGAGGCCCAGGCGGCCAGAGGAATTCATTCATTTGACATTTATGGAGTTCAACTGTGGGCCAGGCGCTAGGGACTCTTTCCTTGTCCTCACGGAGCAGACATTCTAGCGAGAGAGATAGACCATAAATACAGCAAATGAGTAAAAATCGTAGTTTTGCATATAAATATTTATTATGATAGATATATGTGACTGTATAATATAAATTATGTGTAATAAAATATACATATAAATACATAGTTGACATAACATGATAGCTAGTGTCAATATGTAACTAATTTACATCCCTATATAATAAATGTCTTAAATACGCTGTGTGTATTCTATATTCATATGTGAATACATAATTAAAGATATATGTAAATACGTGTTGTATATATGTATGTAACAACTGTCAAGCGCTATGGAGAGAAATAGAACAAGATAAGGGGAAATCTGTGGGGTCAGGTTGCATTTTTTGTGTGATCAAAGAAGCCCTTGCTGGGAAGTTGATATTTGAGCAAAGGTGTTTAACAGAAAATATCTTGATCACCTTATCCCAAATTCTGTATCTCATATCCTGTCAACAACCTCCAAATTTATTCACTTGAGAAGGATTTCTTTTTTATTTTTAAGATTTTATTTGACACAGAGAGAGAGAGATCACACAAGTAGGCAGAGAGGCAGGCAGAGAGGGTGAAAGCAGGCTCCCCGCTGAGCAGAGAGCCCGATGTGGGGCTCGATCCCAGGACCCTGAGATCATGACCTGAGCCGAAGGCAAAGGCTTTAACCCACTGAGCCAGCCAGGCAGCCCGTTGGAGAGGATTTCTCGAGTGCCTACTAAGTGCAGAGCATTGGGAACACAGCAGAGAACATATGAAGGAGACTGCCTTTGCAATAGTCAAGAACACTCTTCCATCAGGTCTTTTCCTTATCATTCATCTTTTGCCCCACCTCAGAGAGACCTCCCCAGATACTCCCTGTAAAGTAGTCAGGGACCGCCTGAGGAAGCCCCATGTGAAAAGTGAGGAAGCAGGCCACGTATCCCATGGGGGAAAGAATTCCAGACAGAGGGATCATGAGGGGCAGAGCCTTGAGGTTGCGCGTCCCTGTCTGAGGAAGAGGGCAGAAGTCTGTGTAGTCAAGAGAGGAGCGAGGACGGGAGAACACTGGTGATGAGATCTGAGGCCATGTCAAGGGGGGTATTATAAGCCAGCCTGAGATGTTTGGGGAGCTGTGAAAGGATTTTAAGCGGAGGCGTCCCCTTATATAAATCATATTTTAGCGTAAACAAGCTGGCTGCTCTGTGTGGAGAGAACACAAACTGAAAGGGGAAAGATGGGAGCCGAGAAACCAGTGGAAAGGCCACCGTGAGAGTCCAGAAGCAATGAGAGAAGATCAGACTAAGATGGGAAAAGTGGAAAGGGTGAGGAGAGTTTCGATTTTGGATTGATTTGGACGGTGAAGACACCGGGACTTGCCAAGAGATCATGATCGAGGACATGAAACGTAGAGAGTTCTAGCTGAGCCCCAGGTTATTAGCCTGAGCAGCTAGAGGGATGGAGTTGTCATGAGCCGACAGGGGAAATACTCCATTAGGAACCAGGCGTGGGGCAAGATCAGGCGTTTGTTTTCGGATGTGTTACATTGGAGATGCACGTTGGACAACCAAGTTGTGGTATGTGTTGGTCGAGTGAACAGTTGGGGACCGGGTGTGAAATTCAGGGGGCGGAGGGAGGTCTGGGGCTGGAGATATGGGTTTGGGGACCGTCAGGGGGGACAGCCGAAGCCAGGGGTTTGGCCGCGTTCTTCTCTGAAGAATTGATTGCCCTCAAATGGATCAGTGGGAGTCGTTGAGGTGGGATTCGGACTTTCCCAAGTGAGAGGGAAGAGCATTGCAGTCGGAGGGAAGAGCTTGAGCAGATGGCCGTGGAAGTGAGAAAGCAGGGGAAAGAGAGGGAGGACGAGGAGGTGGGGGTGAGAGAGAGAGTTCATTCGAACGGTTGTGGAATATGTATTTATTCATACGTCCAAGAACTGGGATGGGCCAAACCCTGCTTTAGGCATTAGGGACACCGTGGTGAGCCAGGCGCGACAATAGCCTCTTCCTTCACGGAGGTTTTGTTCTGGTGAAGGAGACGATATAGTAAAGGAGAAAATAGAGAGAGGGGATGTTAGAAGTTGAGAAGTTTTGTGGAGAAAAGTAACGCGACGAAGCGGGGCATAGGGAGTATGGTGGGGGAGGGCTTGGAATTTGAAATAGGGTCGACAGGGCAGGCCTCATTAAGGAGGTGACATTTGAACTTTCAGATGGCATGTCTCCTTCAGCCTGGAACAGTTCTTCAGTCTTCCCTTGACCTTCATGACCTTGACGCTTTTGAAGATGAGAAGCCAGGAATTTTGTGGCATGTTCCTCAGTTCGGTCCTGTCTAATGCTTCCTCGTGGTTAAGTTCAGGTTCTGCATTTGGGATGGGACAATCACAGAAGTGTCGCTGACTCCTTATTTCATCCTATCAGATGGCTCACGATTTTAATACTGATAATGTTCGCTGTGTTCCCTTCATTAAGCTGGTATCTGCCGGGTTTCTCTACTGTAAAGATAACTCTTTTTCCCTTTGGAATTAACTGACATGTATTTCATAGGGAGATAGTTTGAATCTATGTGAATATCCCGTTCCTCACCAAAGTGTGACTGGCAGCTAGTGTAACAACTAGTTTTAGCATTCACAAGTTTTCCAACTCCATCACTGTTGATAATTATTAGTGTTATTAGTTGATATTCTACTGTAAAACTATTTCCCTTCTCCAATTATTTACTCCTTCACCCACTCATTTATGTAGGTATGGATTCATGGTGTCTAGAACTTTATCAACTGCTTTTTCTGTGTTTTGGATTATTTTCTGCTTACTTTGGGTCTATTAATGTAGAGAACTACATTTATAGCCTTTTCTGATGCTGACCCAATTTTGCATTCCTGCTTCTCCCTCTCCTCCTCCCCCTGCTTGTGTTCCCTCTCTCACTCTCTGTCAAATAAATAAATAAAATTAAAAAAAAAAACATGTTTACTAAATACATACTGGATTCATTCGGCTAAGATTTTGTTAAGGATTTTTACATCTACAGATATAAGTGAAATGGGTTTGAAATTTTCTTGTATTATCTCACCTGTTTCAGGGATAGGGATTATACTAGCTTCATAAAACAGACATCTTTTATTCTTTTTCTAGTGCCTGGAACAACTTCTATAAGGTAGCAATTAACTATTCCTTGGGAGATGGGTGAACCACACTTAACAAAAACCATTTGGGTCCCTCCCCTTCTTTTCTTGGTGGGGAGAGGAAAGCTTTTGACTACTGTTTCAATTTGTTACTTTTTGCTCTCTTCAACTAATTTGTTTCTTCATGGAATGTTTCTGGCATTTTGTATTATTCTAGGAATGTATTCATTTCAGCTACATTTTCAGACATGCGTTTGTTATTTTTAAAAATTCTGTTACATCTGTAGTAAGTTCCCCTTTTTAATTTTGTATTTGGTGTGTTTGCATTTTCGAGGTTCGTTAATTGATCAGTCTTGCCAGGTAGGTCTGTCTTTCCTCTTTTTGTTTTAAAGATTCTGCCTTTGGGGCACCCGGGTGGCTCAGTTGTTAGGTGTCTGCCTTCGGCTCAGGTCATGATCCCAGGGTCCTGGGATCGAGCCCTGCGTTGGGCTCCCTGCTCAGTGGGAAGCCTGCTTCTCCTTCTCCCATTCCCCCTGCTTATGTTCCCTCTCTCGCTGTGTCTCTCTCTGTCAAATAAATAAAATCTTTAAAAAAAAAAAAAGATTCTGCCTTTGATTTTACTAATCTGTTGTTTGTTTCCCCTATTTCATCTATTTCTGTTTTGTCTTATTTCCTTGCTTCTTATTGAGGTTTGCTCTGGTGGTCTTTTCCCAATGTTGTGTGTAACTTACATGATAAAATGCTCAGATTTTAATTGTACAGCTTGAATTTTTACCTACATATACAACCATGTGGCCAGTACTCTAGTCAAGATCTAGAACCTTTTCATTATTCCAAAGAGGTACCTTGCAAACCCCTCTACCGAAAGACACCCTCCCTACCTCCGCTCTGCTCTATCACCAATTTTTTTTTTTTTTTTTAAGACTTGAGGTAATCTCTACAGCCAACTCGGGGCTCAAACTTGTATATACGACTTTGAGATCAAGAGTCAGATGCTCTACTGAGCCAGCCAGGTGCCCCACCATGTTTTGATTGAGAACTTCACATAAACAGAGTTATATAATGTATACTCTTCAGTGTCTTTTCCACCCATGTTTGTGAGATTCATTCATGTTCTATTCCTACGTCTTGTCCGTCTCTCCTCTCCTACAGCCCCTTTCCTCTGTCCCTGGGCAACACCCCCACCCCAAATCATATCACCTCCAGGGCCCCCCCTTTCTTTTTTAATGTTACTTATTTATTTGACAGAGAACACAAGCAGACAGAGACAGAGAGAGGAGCGGGCTCCCTGCTGAGCAGGGCTGCTGAGCAGGGAGCCCAATGCGGGACTCGATCCCAGGACGCTGGGATCATGACCTGAGCTAAAGGCAGCTGCTTAACCAACTGAGCCATCCAGGCGTCCCCGGGGCCCCTTCTTTCTAACCTTGCCTCCTATAGCTGGTGCGGAGAGATGTCACAATGCAGGCCAGTAAGTGGGGGAGGGGTTCGGCGCCCATTGCCTTTCCCTTAGCACCTCCCCTTTCCCCTTCTCACCTCACAAGCATCTGTTTGGGGGCGGGGAGGTTCCTGGCCCCCTCCCCCTCCCCCTCGCCCCTCACTGCCAGGCTGGGAGAGGGGCGGGCAGCCTCAGTTTCATGGTCCACTGCACCCACACCTGTGCTGAGAGCACGCACATAATTGGGAATCGCGGGGTGCAGACTGGTCCGTGGCGATCAGAGGGGTGGGTCCTGTGCTAACAGTCGTGGAGAGGCCGGGAGGAAGTGTGGGCCCAACTGGTCCTGATGAGGACTCTCCAACCTGGGACTGGCAGGCTGAGCTCTAGCTCCACCCCTCTGGGGTCCTCTGCCCATGGAGGGCACAGGGGTGACTGGTGCCAGAGTGCCCCACTGTTGTCCACTTGGAGATGCCCTTGGGCAGTCCCCAGCCCCAGGGAGGGCCAAGTGTGGTTTAGGGTGAGCCCTGCGAGTGGACAGCGGTTGCACCTGCTGCGTGCCAAGGCCAGGGGGTGGGAGGTTCCCAGTGCTGGCTCTCACCCGGGGGGACTTCAAGCCCGATGGTGCCCTGCTGATGTGGGATTTCCTGGTATATGGAGACCTGGTGGACTTGATAGTGGCGAGGGGGGCCATGACCTGGATCTTGTGGGTTGGGGCACAGGCCGGAACTTCCTGTTGTACCCCCCACCTTCATCCCAAGCTGGGGGCCCCCATGCTCCAAACGTCGTGAATGCTACCACTGCCGCCCGCCCCCCTAGCCTGATGAGGCCGCCTGTCCACTGCGTGCGAGCCACAGACCATAATGGTGGGTGAGGAAGACACGTGCAAGCTGTGGACTTTTCAGCTTTTATTACAAAAAGAAGAGCATGATCCCAGCCCAGTTTTCCAACAAAAGTCACCAACTCAAAGTCTGGCTTGGTCAGGGCCTCTCTGGCTGGGGAGTGGGCTGGCAGACAGGTGCAGGGCCCCACTCAGATCACCCACCACTCCGCCCTTCCCTGCTCCCGGGCTGGACGCGACGTGTGGAGAAGCAGCTCCTGCAGCTGCTCACTGGGCCTCGTTGAAGCGAGTCACCATTGTCTTGTGCAGTGTCTCCTTGTAGGACTCGGTTGAAGTGACCCCATAGGAGCTGCCTCGGGCACCCAAGCCGGAACCCCGCACCCGGGTCTGGGCCTGCACGAGAGAGGCAGGCCATCAGGTCGGCTACAGGAGGGGGGTGCGGCACAGAGAGAGAATGCTGGAGGATGGGGATGGGGTCGCAGGAGACTCACCTCAATGGGTGTCACAATGCCCTGCTTCTTGCGGCCCAGGCCACTACCCTCTTTCCAGCCCATGGCCTGGAGCATGCGGCTGCCAATGTTGTCACTGCCCAGCCCATCCCTCGTGGGCTGCTCAAAGTCCCTGCAGGGGCCAGTGGGGCGGGGTGAGCGAAGGGCCGCCGGCCCCCGGGGCCCCTCCCCTTGGCCCCGGGCACTTACACAGAGGCTGCGGACATGCCACCATACTTCCTCCTCTTGGGCTCTGGGGGCTCGGGGATGCCGTACTTCTCTCTGCGTTCGGCCGCACGGTCCCGGTACTTCATTTGCTGAAAACACGTGTGTGCGTGTGTGTGTGTGTGTGTGTGTGTGTGTGTGTGTGTGGCCCTGAGGGAGCTGGATCTGGCTAACAGGTATGAGGTCCCGTGGGTAGGATACTGCGGCTGCGCGCAGTCAGGCTACACCTAGCCGAGGGACCCGAGCACCAGCTGCCCGAGGGGCCGGGCACTGGGCAAGGGACAGAGGGGATGGAGTCCAGGAATGGGTCACACCTCACCTCCATGTCGTTCTTCTCCAGTGCTTCGAGCTCGTTTTCCGACAGGTGGGCTCGCCGGTGAATCTCAAGGTTTTGCTGCCAGGGGACAGACGAGAGGAGGCGTGAAGCGGCCGGACCGGGCCGGGCCAGGGCTCCCCGCCCATCCCCCCTCGGTCACCTTGTGTAGCCCGGAGAGCTGCTGGTGGCGGATGAGCGCCTCCTTGCTGGGGAACTGGCGCCGGCACAGCAGGCAGGCCAGCTTCTGCCAGTCAGTGAGCTTCTCCTCCCGTTCGGGACCCCCGCGTTCCTGCTCCTCCTCGCTGTCGCTCTCGCCGCTGTAGGCTGCCACCAGGCCCCGAGGTGGGCTCTAGAGAATGCGGGAATGCGGGGGGGGGGGGGCGGGGAGGTCAGGCCCGGCTAGATTGGAGCCCCCCACCCCTCCACTACTCCTCCGGCCCGGGCCACTCACCGGGCGGTCGTCGCTGGCCAGTTTCGGGAGGTCCATGCTGGCGTGCTGTCTCTCGGCTAGCGCTCCCTGGACGGGGAGGGGTGGACACACAGATTCAGGGACTCCACGGAGGTGCTGCTGAGACGACAAGGCTGGGGGGTGGGGAATGGAGGGGTGGCCCCAACATACCTTCTTCTCGAGGATGGCGTAGCCGGCATCTGCGGTGGCTGACTCCCGCCTCTCGTCGTCTCGCAGGGAGCTGATGGGCTGGAAGCTGTTTTTGAAGTTCTCTTTCTGTTTGTTGAGGCTGCGGGCCCAGCGTTCCATGTCCTTGGCAATCTAGGGGTGAGGGTGGGGGGTGAGGCTCTCAGGGACGCGCCAGCGGCTGGGTCCCCCAACTCCGTCCACCGCCCCTTCCTGCCCTGCAGCCTCAAGCGGCGGGTGAAGAGGTGGCGACCAAAGTCCCCATTGCCCGTCACTCTGCCGTCGTCGGCGCCCCTCGCCAAACCCTCTCGGCCTGGGCCTGCCCGCTCGCCGGCACGCACGTGACTCCACTCTCGGTACGCTTTCGTCTCATCGTTTTTAGGTGCGGACGGTGGCTTTCCCTAACTTCTGCATGCGCTACTGTGCCACGTTCCGTATTGTGTCCACCCCCCAGGCACACCGCCACTTTTAGAATTTACCCGGTTGTCAAGGGAACACCTAGTTCTTGCTTCTAGGTGCTGCCCCCAGACTGTCGTCGTCCTCCTCCACAGAGAGACACCGTAGTCCCCTCCAGCTGCCCACTCCCACCAGATACTGCAAGGGCCATTTTCCACATCCTGATGGGCCCATCAGAAGTTCTCTGCGGCGGACAGGCCCGGACATGTACCCACGAGCGGGGTTCTGGGCCCCCAGGAGCAGGGCGAGCCCGGGCTTCGGGCACGCAAGCGGCGGGAGGGTTCCCGCTGGGCGACAGGAAAGCTGACCCCAGCTGACTTGGGACGGACGGCACTGGCCACTCAGGGAGGTAGGCTGCCCTACCGCGTCCTGAGGAGACTGCCCTGGCTCGGCGTCACGCGGCCAAGAGCGGGGCTGGGCCGGGAGCCCGCTCTCCCGAGCACGGGCCCCGCCATGCACACATCGGCCCCCCGCCAGCAGCGGAGGCTTCAAGGGGAGAGATGCACTCATCGGAAGATGCCCCACGGCCAGCCGGCGAACCCCACTGCTCACCTGTTGGGCTGTCTTGGTCTTGTGCTTCTCCTTCTTCTCTTTACCCTCCTTCGACGGGGCCCCGGTGTCCTTATGCCCGTCGGCCGACTGCTCCAGGGCAGGAACGTAGGTCCGCCTTTCCCCGTCCCAGTACAGGTACTGCTGGCTCTGAGCGTTGTAGTAATACTGGGAGAGGGGTAAGGGAGGGGGCGTTGAGGGGGCCCCTCCAGAAGGGGAACTGCAGGCCCCACCCACTCCCTGGGCCCCCTATCACCTGGGAGTTAGGGTCATAGTAGAGGCCAGTCTGGGGGTCATAGTAGTAGCCAGATGTCTCATCGTACTGGTAGGTAGAGACGTCAGGAACAGCTGTGGGGGAGGTGGGAGGGTCACACACGTCTCCGTTTTATTAAAGAACGCCCCGCCCCCCGCAGGCCATGGCTGTTGTACTCACGGTACTGGCTGTAGGACTCCTGGGCAGTGGGGCTGGTGGCCGGTGGCAGAGCAGCGCTGGGATGGGTGGGGCTCTGGAGCTCCGATTTGAGCACAGCGGGTGACATGATGGTGTACGGCTGCTTGGGGGTGGGGGGCGGGCGGGGGAGCAGGGCTCAGTGCCTGCCCATGCCCCCTGCGCGCCCCGCCCCCAGGACCCTCCTGAGCTCCCTCACCTGGCTGTTGGCGGCAGTGCCCTGGCTGCCGCTCGCGTCGGCTGCTGACTGCTGGTAGACACCAGGGGCGGCACCAGGCTGGGCGCGGGAGAAAGCCTGCAGTGACACGGGGTCGGCCCCGGGATCCAGGGAGGCCTCTGCACCTGCAACGAGGGACAGAGAGGGGAGGAGGAGGCCTGTGAATGATGGGGCCCAGGACCCCATGCCTGCCGCCCCCCCCCCGCCCCGCCACAGGCTCAGGGAGAGGTGCTGGGGCTCACCTGCTCCAGATGGGTCCCCCTTGGTTCCAGTGATGCCGGGGCCCTTGGTGCCCTTGAGGTAGCCATGGGCATAGAGGGAGGACTCTGTGCCCTGGCTGCCGCCATAGCCCTCATCCTGTTGGTAGTAGCTGTAGTCGACCGCTGGCTCCTCGGGGGTGGCCCAGGCACCCTCCCCACCCTGGGAGGCCTGAGGGGCAGTGGGAGGGGCTTATTAGCAAAGAAAGGGGCGCAAGGGGAGGGGAACCTGCTAAGAAGCATCTGCCCACAAGTGAGGCTAGTGTCTGCTGCCAAAAAGCATGCAGGCCTCAGACGAGTGAAGTGTGAGGGCCGCCCAGCCACAGCAGGGCTGGGCAGCGACAAAAACAAGAATCGACCGAAGAAGAGTTGCGCCAAAATGCTCCCAGGGCTGACACTGGTACGTGGGTGGTGTAGTTCAAGCGCTGGGCGCCAGGTCAAGGAAGACACCGTCCTCCCCTTCTTTATTTTCATCTCCCAATTTTCTTTCAGCCACTTATACATTCCGTTTTATTAAAGAAGTTGTGACAATTCAGGACGATAAAATAACCACCAGAGAGAAGTGAAAAGCAGCCACGATGGTATTGAAGTTGAAAGCCTGGGAGGAGGTGACTGGGGAGGGAGCTGCGGCGAGGCCCCCAAAGCCCACGGCAGCCACTGTGAGGGTTTGGGGTCCACGGAAAGCCAGACAGCAAGCCAGCCTTCCTGGTTGCAGAGAGGGCGCAGGAGGGTCGAGACTGCGGCCCCCGTGGGGGGGATGCTGGGGCAGAGGGGAGTCTTTGAGTACCTGTGAGATGGCCCACTGGGCCGCGGCAATAGCAGTGCTGGCCACAGAGGCAGCATTGATGCGACTGCCTTCGTTGGAGGCCATGTCCCTGGGGAGGATGTCAGAGACCAGGAGTCAGATGAGAAGCCCCAGGCCGGGGGGGCCAGTTGGGAAGGGACACAGGTGGGGTCCTGACCTCTTAGAACCCTTGGCGAACTCAACGTTGATGGTCTTGCCGTCGATGGTGAGTGGCGGGTGCAGGGCCTGTAGGATCTGCAGCAGCTGGGCTGCCTCCTGGGGGGAGGGGGAGGAGGGGAGGCGGGGGCAGAAGGGTCAGGCCCGGGGAGGCCCCCGGCTCCATTGCCCCGTTGCCAGGCTTGGAGCCGCGGTGGGGGGCTGGGCTCGGGGTCCCTCCTCCCTGCCCCGGGGGCCGGGACCCTGGCTGCCCGGCCCCCCCCTGTGCCGCCCTCACCACGATGGTGGAGAGCTGGATGAAGGCGAAGCCACGGTTCAGTTGGGTCTGCTTGTCTTTGATGACGCGAACGTTGGAGGAGGAGAGCACCGCGTAGGGTGCCAGGGCCCCCAGGATGGAGTCCATGGTGCTGTGTGGGTTCAGGTTGCGCAAAATGATGGCTGCGGGAAGGGGCCCAGCATTAGGGGGCACCCCTGATACTCTGCTCCAGCCCCGCCCTCTGGTGGCTCCCTGCTACTCCTCTCCTCTGGCCTCCGTGTCTTTTGCACCTGCCGCTTCCTCTCACCTCTTCCTCCTGGATAAACTTTGCTTGTCAGTCCAAGTCCCAGCTCAGTCGCTCACCTGCCGAGAACCTTCCCAACACACCCCCAAAGTCGAGTCGGGCAAGGCTCCTCCCCTGCTCTCCCTACATCACGTCTGGCCCCCCACCAGGCAGAGACCCTGGGAGGCCTAAGTCCTGGTCACCGCCAGCTCTCTGGCCTCGGAGAGCCCAGCCCAGACACCCTAGGGCAGGGAGAAAGGAAGGAACAACTGACTCACTGTCATTGGCGTTCTCTGAGCTTGGCTCTGAGCCCTGTGCCAGGGCTTGGGAGGCCAGTACTCCCTGGGCCTGGTAGGGCTGTGGCAGGGGGAGCAGGCCCTGGCTCAGCTCGCGTCCACCCAGCGGCAGCGTCTGCTGATCCAGCCTCGCGCCCAGGGGCAGCTTCTGCTCTGCCTCTGGCAGGGGCAGCACAAGACAGGCCGGTGACGGAGGGGGAGGCGGCTCCCCTGCCGGTCACCCTCCTCCCCGCTTCCACCACCGTCCCCGGGGACGTGGGGAGGTAGGAGGGTCTCACCTGACTTAGGCACTCCACATTTGAAGCACTTCTCACGGCGTTTGAAGTTCTGGACGCCACACTGCGAGGCACAGGCCGGGCTGTCAGAGGGGGTGGGGCTTTCCACTGCGCCCTCCAAACCTGGATCCCGAGACCCCCCCCAGGGCACCCCGCCATGCCCCAGGAAGGAAGGTCCCAGGGTCAGGGGTGGCAGGGGGCTCTGGCTGTCATTCCCAGTCTGTGACTCTTTCCTTCGCGGGGTCTCAAGTTTGTCCCCAGTGCCACCCCCTCAACTCAGAAATCAACAACCCCCTCCCCCATTACAAGGGCCACCTCCACTGAGGTCCCAACTGCCAGGACTGCCCCCGTCTCGTCCCTTTAGCAGGTTCCTCTTCCTAAAACTCGCTTCCCTCTTCAGAAACCTTCCATGCGTGCAACCCTAAAAGCCAGTAGCCCCTCTCTGGCCAGACTCCCACCCCTCCTTTGTCTCGAGGACCGGGTTGGTGTTCTTGAGAAGCCACCTTTGGCCATGGCAGCCTCAAGGAATCCCCAGCTTTTCTATCTCTGGAGGTTCTACTTTTCTGTCTCTGTTTCATGGTCAGGTACAGCGCACTGCTCCTGGGCTGGGCGCTGCCCCGCCATCCCCGGATGTGGCCTCGGCCACCCTCACGTAGCACGGGGAGGGGCAGGTTCGTCTGTGAGGACTCGGGGATGGGGACGGTCCCAGAGGGTCATGGCTCACTCAGCTGGGGACAGTTGGTGGGACGTTTGATCTGGGAGGCCCAGAAGTTTGCTCTGCTTTTGCTGGGAAGCTAGTGCTAGCAGAGGAAACAAGAGATTTTCTGTAGCTGGCGCAGGAAGGTGAGGAAAGAGGCACAGGTGAAAGCTGGAGGGCACAGGTGACACTAGACGATGGCGTATGCAGGGCAGGTGGGATGCGGTCAGAGGTGGTTTCAAGGAATGTTACAGGTGAGAGCGCGAGACAAAGAGGCAAGGGGCCAGCACAGCAGAATAGAGGCCCACGGCGACTGAGGGAGAGGGTGACGGCTGGTCTGGGCAGTGGGCATTGCTGGAAGAGCATTTTTGTGATGGAAGCGACAGGGTCTGGTGTCCAACAAGATGCAGGGCATGACGGGAGGGGAAAGGAGAGAATTCTCTGGTTTTGAGGAGTATCCGAAAATATGGGAGGGACAGAGAGCCTCCGTCACATCGTCCCTACCCCTGCACAGACGCTGGACACCCGCCTTCCGAGAACACTTTCTCTTTTAAAACAGACAGGTGTCACTCCCCGAAGCAGGCACAATTCTTCCTGGGGGAGGGTTGGGCTGGGCCAGCCCTCAGGTCTCAGGGCCGCCAGCTGGCTGCGAGAGGCGGGGCTGTGGAGCCGCAAGGCTGCCTCCGGGCCGCGTGGGGGGCTAGCCCCAGGGGAGGCCTGAACCCCGGGCACCAGCCACGGCCCCCGTGACCGGGAGCGAGTCGCAGCCCAAGGCCAACCCACGGGGCACCCCTCCGCGCCTCGGCTTCCTCGCAAGGGACTACGACTGCGAGACGCTCCAGCTCACGGCCTTCGCCTCGGGGGGACACGGCTTTGTCCGAGTGGCCGTCAAGGTTGGGCAGGTTCCCAGAGCAGCCCGTGCTCTCCTCTGGGGGATCAGGCGGACGTTAAAGGGAGCTAACCGTGGGCCAGATGTGGTTCCAACGGTTACCCTCTCAGCGCCACACCGGAATCCTCCCAACCACCTTGGGGGAGAGGGGTCATCGCTATTTGTGCTGTGGAGCTGAGGAAAGTGAAGCAGAGACCAAGGAGGATGTGGGAGGCTCTAACGGCCGCCAATCCGGCTCGCAGTCCGCAGGTGACACCGCACGGCACGCCCCTACCGTCACTAGCCAGTCGCTTACGGAAGTACTTGGGGCAAGCCTACTGGGCCTTCAGGCAGGACTGCGCCTCCTGAGGGCAGAGCCTGGCGCCGAGTGGAAGCCCGTGCGTGCGGACGGGCGGGGCGGGCAGGCGGCCAGGGACGGTGGCTACTCGAGCTGAGCCGGTCCTCAACACCTAGGCCACCTCAGAGGCCCCCCGCCCCAGGGGGGGGGGGGCAGACGCCGCCGCCGCCTCTATCCATGGCAACCGCTGCCCACCGCCCCTGTACCTTGTTACACAGCCAGTCCTCATTGATCTTGGGCTTGGGGTCGCTGTAGTGCATGGACACCTTCTGGCCCAGGATGCTGAGGGAGTGCTGCGGGAAAAAGCAGAGCGCAGTGAGGCCCAGGCAGCAGTGCCCCACGCACCGTTTCAGCACAGGAGAAGAGAGTGAGCGAGCCCTTCAGCTGGATGGATGAGGGACAGGGAACGGAGGGAGGTCGGAGAACGGACGAGGGAAGAAGGAAGGGAAGGAGGGAGGGAAAGCGCCGGAGCCCTTGGGCGCAGCTGTTCGCTGCCTTTCCGGGCCCGCGCACGCACACGTGAACACACGCCACCAGGCACACAGCGCTCGGCTGACCGACGCCTGCCGGACAGTGGGGAGAACCCCCCTCTCAGCCCTGACACTGCCAGGCCACACCCAGGGCCAGCACTACACAGGCTACACTCGGGAGGAGGGGGACCGGGAGGGGAGGGAGAGGAGGAGGGGGAGAGAGAGAGAGAGAGAGAGAGAGAAGGAGAGACAGAGAGAGAGAGAGAGAGAGAAAGCGCACACGCGCTAGTGCTGGAGAAGGGGAAAAAGAAAGAGCCAGATTTAGAAGATGGAAGTTCCTGCTGTGAGGCTGTCTTCCCGGGGCTGGCTGGGTCCTGGGCCCGCGGCATTAGGGCAGAGACGGCCCCAGGGCCGCCCCGCTGAGCCCTGCTTCCACCACATCTGACCCTTCCTCCCCTGAGGCTTTCCTTCCGTGCCCCACACCAGTGAGCCAGGCTCTGGGTAGGTGAGCAGAGCCGGTCCTTGGGTCTCTGGAGGTCCCAAAGCTGCTGGGTGGGGACCATGCCAGGCGGGGGAGCAGGCTCCCTTCCCTTCCTGATAGCATGACTCCTTGCTGAGAAGGCGGGCCTGCCCCCAGCGGAGTGGGCAGGGGGAGGCGTGGGGAGAGGTGCAGGGGGAGGGCTGGGGCACCTGAAGTGAGTTCTATCGCATCTGACTGGTCCTTGAGGTCAACAGAGCGGCGCTGGCCTCTTCCACGGAAATCAAAAGGCCGAACTCACGTGCGGGGAGAGAGCCGGCAAAATGGGACTTGCTAGTTAGTGTGCCAACAGCTAAGCTCCCCAGTGGCTAGACTTCCGGGGATGCCTGAGAGTGGAACCAAATCCTGGCTCTGCCTAACCCCGCAGCAGGGTGGTCCCCGAGGAGTGGGAGCCTCCACGGAAGAAACCCCTTCACCCCCGCCCCCCGGCAGCCCTTTCTTCAAAAGCTCGGCCTGGGAGGTGGAGGGGCAGAGCTAGTGCCTGTGGTGGGAAGGGGCCGGTGGTGAGTGTGGGTTCTTGATGGGAAGCCCAGTGGGTAGCAAGAGATGGGAAGAGGAGATAGTGAGGGTCAGGAAGGGGGAGAGAGAGGGGGTGGGGGGGATAGGACACAGGGCCACAGGGCAGGGAACTGTGTCCATAAGAACCAGGCGATGGGGAGCGCTCGATTACAAAGTAGTATTTGTTTGGGGGGGGGTTCAAGTGCGGCAAAGCAACCTGATTGGCTTCCATCCATCGTGTAGCGTCCTGCAAGTGACTAAACTCGACGAAGGCGAAGCCCCGGCTCTGACCTGGAGACAGCATTCAGATACAGACGCAGTGGGTTAGTCAACAGCTTTGGACACATGGCGTTCCCGGGGGTGGGACCCGAGGGGAGAGGACCGGGGGGCAGAGAGGGAAGGGGGGAGAGGAGAAAAGAAGAAAGGGAGAGAGAGAAGTAATCAGAGAAAGACCAAGGGGTGGGAGGCAAGGTAGATGGCGGGGAGGGGCAGGAGAGAGGGAGGGGAGGAGGAGGAGAACTGAGCGGGAGAGGTGGGGTGGGGAGGGGGAGACACACACACGCCAGCTGGGAAGAGAGAGGGGCTCAGGCAGACCTGCCCGGGGTGACGGAGACGGAGAGAAGGAGGTAGGAGGGGAAGGGCACAAGTAGAGACCTGTCTCAGAGAAGGAAGGAGGCCAGATGGGCAGGCTGTTGACTCCACGTGGGCCAGAATCAGTAACTGAAGGGTGGGGCCCAGCACGAGGCCGGGGCCCAGGAGGGGTCCCCTGACAGGTGTCTCATCCAAGAAGCAAAAGAGAACCTGGGCCAGGCTGCGTGGTGAGGCTGGGAAGGCTCCCGGCCCATGAGGAAGCAGGGGGAGGCAGGGGCATAAGGTTGCCCCGGCCTTAGCGCAGTGCAGGGGAGGTGGGCCTTACCAGGGAGCCGCCTCAGGGCCAGGCTAAGAAGACTACAGCCACCCCCAGGGCAAGTCCTCCTAGACGGCAGGAGAATGGGGGCCACGGCTGGCCAGGCAGACCCTAAAGAATCAGTGGGTGCCTGGGAGAAGTGCCAGAAGGGGCCACACCCAGGACCGCACCCCGTGGAGAGAGAGAGAGAGAGACCAGAACCCTGTCAGTGTGTGGTTTGGCTGGGGTGAAGCACAGCAAGACCTACGTGCCACCAAGAGAGACTCCGGGCCTGGCCAGGGCTGGGAAAGGGCTGCAGGACAGCAGCCCCTCTGCTGGAGGGACACACAGGGGGAGGGCGCCGACACGGCAGGGCCGGGGGGGGGGGTGGGCAGGCTCGCTCTCCGTAAGAATAACCAGTAGGGTGCACAGGAGGATGGAATGGTGTGATCTGGGGTCGGGGAGGGACGGAGAGAGGGAAGAAGAGAGAGACAGAGAGGAAGGGGGGAGAGGAGGAGAGGAAGAAGGGAGGAGGGGGGAGAGAGAGAGAAATCTGGAGGTGTGGGGAGGAGAGAGACTGAGAGATGGAGAGAGCAGCCCAGGCAGTGGAGCCCCACTGTGCCTGCCTTGGGGAGCCTGGGCCAGAGTCCTGCAGAGACAACCCCCCCCACCCCGCTAACCTCATGCCGGCTCCAAGCAGCCTGCAAGAGGGAGGGAGGGAACAAGCGAGGCCAGCAATCGTGGCTGCTCCTTGGGATGCACCCTCGGATAAGAGCCATCCCCTGCCTCCCCTCTTGGGACACGTGGGTAGGACCGTGTCAGACCTACTTTCTGGTCACAGGCTGTTACCAGAAAAACGTGGGGGAGACCGAGGGGCAGGAGAAGGAGAAGAACGGAGAGGGAAGGGGGTATATGCGGAGGGGGTTACCACCTCAGATACTCGGAGTCCCAGAGAGGAGGTTCCCCGGAGCCTGGCCCTGGCCCTGCCCCCGGGGAGCACTCAGCTCAGTGTTGTACCCCCTCCCCGACAGCCCCAGAGCTGTGAGGAGGACGGGTTGAGGGGAAGAGAAGAAGAGAGGGCACCCCAAGCTGCCCATTCCCAGCTGTGGCAGGAAGGCAGGGCAGGGAGGGTGAGGGAGAAGGCAGAAGCAGGAGGGAGACTGGAGGCTGAGGCTGGCCAGCAGAAGGGGAGGCACTGGGAACGAAAGCTCACCTGAGGATTTGTTCCGCATCAGCCGGACCTCTCGGGCTTGCACTCCGTGGGACTGCAGCTGGCCCCGGATCTGTACGGGGAGATACGGATGGGGGCGGGCTCAGCACACGGGGGGCCGCCGGGGATGTGCACGCACTGCCTCCTCTCGCTCCCTCGGGGCTTCTCCCCCAGTGGCCACGGCCCTGGGCCCGCGCCAGCACCCGGCCTCAGCACTCAGCCCCAGACTCGCAGAGAGTGAGGGAAATGAAGGGCGTGGTGCAAGGGGGTGGTGAGCGACAGCGTGGTGACCCTCAGAGGCGGAGAGCCAGCCAAGCCAGCAGCTCGAGAAGGGCTTGCAGTGGGGCAGTGGGGTCTGATGACCGGCTTGGTGTAGCCTTGGTGAGGAGAGCTGGGGCTTGCCCCAAGAGAGCCGGGATGCGAACACCCAAACTGGAAGGCCGGGGGTCTGAGCAGAGGCCAGCCATGTGCCCTAGGCCGTGTGTGGGGCAGTACCCTGGCGGGGGGGGGGGGGGGGACCAAAAGGTGTGTGCGGTCACAGAGTTGGGAAAGCTTCCCGGGTGGAGCCAGAGGGAAGCTGCAGAGGCAGTTCGGGGTTTGGACCAGGTGAGGCAGGATCTCTGGGCCGGGGGCACTTCTTGCAGAAGCCTGGGGAAGCTCATGCTGGGCAGTCTCGGGTGGCAACCTCTGGGCCTCAGTTTCCTCATTAGGTGAAAAAGAAAGGAGATCTCTCTCTCTCTCATACATACACACGCGCGCACACACACGCGCGCGCGCGCGAGGGTGAGAAGAAACACAGAGGGGCTCGTTAAGCCTGACAATACTCAGGGAGGGCTCAAGAAACATCAAGAATGTGGGCTCTGGAATCCAGCCGCCCGGGGCCAGACCCCACTCCGCTCCGCCACTCGCTGGCCCGCCACTCACTGGCTGTGGGACCTGGGGCAAGCTGCTTCACTGCTGGGGGCCTGGCGTCCTCATCCGTGGGATGGAAACACGCAGAGCGCCTTCCCCACAGGGTGGCTGTGAGGATTCAATGAGACCCGGCCTGTGGCCCGCCCTGCCATCAGTCCTTAACACATGTCAGCGCGGAGCCACCGTCCAACCCTGAACACGGCAGCCGGGCCGGACTCGAGAGACTCCCAAATACACACGTGGGGCTTTCTCTGCGACAAAACGGGCAGCCGGTAGGTTTCAGAGAAGAGCTAGGCAGAGAATTCTGGGGAGGGGGCAGAGAGGAGACTCAGGGAGGCTAGGGAGGAGGCTACTCTAGTGGCCCTCTGGGGTTTTACTGGGGCTCATCGGGGGAAGCCTCTATGAGAAGGAAACAGGAGAAAAGGGAGGAATGTGGGAGGAAATGTCACAGAGCACGGGGTGGGGAGCCTGTCACTAGCAGTGAAGGAAGTCAAAGAATGCAGGCCTCTGTGGCCAGGCCACTGAGATGTGACACTGCTGACGTAAGAGGGCGGGGGTGAGGGTATGGGGAGAGGATGTGAATAAAACCTCAGAAAATCCCACGGGGACCCTCCCTATCCCCCCCCACCCCCCGGGCTGCCGGGCCCCGCACCATCTCCGCCACCAGGAAGAGCCGGCTCTGGGCCCGGTGAGCATCTGGCCCTCAATCAACATATGCAGAACGGATGGATGACCAGCAGAATGTTCTGGAGGAATGCTCTGTTCCCTCCCACACCCACCACCACAGCCCCCTTGGCTGAGCCAGCCTAACCGACACTCCTCCCTCTCAGACCAGGAGAGTAGTATAGGGGGCCTGCCCGGAGGACGGACCAGTGCTGGGGGAGAGAAGGGGTAAAAGGTGCTGAGGTCGGGGGGAGGGAGAAGCTGAGGGCCCTGGGGGAGACCCGGCCTGGCCTCCTGCTCTGCCGCCTGCCCAGGGCCACGAGGGGGGCACGTACGTCATCCTCAGTGGCTGCCTGTGGCAGCATCCTCAGCATGACGATGTTACTGGCCTTCTCCTCCTCCTCCTCCTCCTCATCCTCCTCCTCCTCCTCCCCTTGCTCGGTCCGATAGTCCTGGTCCCGATAGTCGCCGTCTCGGGGGAAGCCTGGCGGGCCGGTGGGGCTGTGCCTGTGCCGCCGCCGCCGCCTACGCTGAGTCTCGGAGCCCGGGGAGGCCTCGTAGGAATCCTGGCCGACAGAATGAGACGAGAGACACCAGACGGGCAGTCAGTCTGGGGTGGGCCTAGGGGCTGGCCGCTGGCTCTCTGAGGCAGGCAGGCTCTGAAAGCCAGGGCTGGGCGGGCTCCGGCTAAAGGCTCAGGGCAGGCAAAACGGGTCAGGCCTGGACTGCAACCTTTCTGGAGTGGGACACTGTCCCTGGGATGCCTTCTGGGGGCAGCCCTGGTGGGAGCGGGGCGAGGCTGGTGGCAGTATTACTGTGGGGGAGGAACCCCCCAGACAGGTGACCAGACGCTGCCTATACCTCCTTGGGTCTGGGGGGCGTGCGCTAAGTCCTGCCCTCCACTGCTCCCTCCTCCTCCCTTACCAGCTCGGCTAGCATGTGCACACCTCTTCCTTCCGACCTCCAGCTTGGGCCAGGGTTCTGGGAGTAGCTTAATGTCTCATCCAGAGCCAGTCGGCAGGGGCCTGCGAGGTGTGAGGGCCACAGCGCGGCCGCCCGGCCCCGATCCTCCTGCGCCTGGCCAGTCCTCTGTCACCACTAGGCTCCCTCCTAACGGGGCGTGGTGGCTGAGTTCTTGGAGGCTGCCCAAGCCGCCCTGCCAGGATCGAGCACGCCAGGCCGGGGTCCGCACCCCTTCTGCCCTCAGGGGGACCAGGTAACTCAGTGCTCCACCCAGGGACCCTGGTGCCCCGGAGACACCCAGGCACACACCACGGTGGCCAGCGGGGAAGCTTGAACGCCCACACTCTGCCCCCGGGGGCTGGGCTGCAAAAGTCCCCTTCCCACCCTGCTGGTCAGGAGACCTGCCTGCTTACTTGGACCTGGGCCCTGACTGTCCTCTCAAACTGGGGTTCCCTTAAGGCAGGTCTGCTTCTTCTCCTCAGATGGTGAACATCATCTCAGGCTCCCCCCCAGGCTTGGGCGAGCTACCCAGTGTGGAACTGGCTACCCCGAGCTCAAAGGAGAGGCCCTAGAGGGTCTTTCCCCTCTGTAGAGGGGCCACGTTGCCCCTGCGAATGCCCACGGTGGGCCTCCCAGGGCTACTCTGCTGGGTGGCAGCCAGTTCCCCCACCGCTCTCCCACCCCCACCCACACGCCAGGTCCCAGGCAAGAGGCTCTTCAAGGGCCCCAAACTGGCTGGGAGCAGGCAGTGAAGGGCCTGCAGTGAACCACGGACCCCAATTAAAAAACAGGGAAGGAGGGAGAAAGGCGATGGCCAGGGACTCTCAGAAGTGTAGAGCCGAGCATGTGGAAGTCAGGGAGACCCAACTTGGGAGAGCAGCCCTCACAGAGGGGAGCGGGGACAGACCCCCCGGGTGAGGCAAAGCCACCGAGCACAGTCTGAAGGCAGGGGAACTGAGAGCTACCCGCACGTGGCGCTACAAGCTGAGGCCCTGAGGGACTCTGTCCTCCCCGGCCCTCACCTCTGCACTCTGCTCCTCAGACGAGTCGTCGTAGTCGTGCTTGCCCTCCTGGCTACCGTACTCGCGGGGATACGAGCGGTAGTCCATGTCCCGGTAGTCATGGTCTCGGCTGCGGTTCTCCCCGCCATCATCTTGCGAACGGTCAGTGGCTCCATAGCGGCCAGTCCTGTCCCCACGGCCACCTCTGAGGGAAAAAGCACGGGGAGGGATCAGAGGGCAGTCCTTTCTGCAAGGTGCAAGAGGCAAGGGGGGGGGGGCTCCCACCCACTCAATCCCTCTAGACCCTAGATCCCACTCCCGATGGGGGTCCCTAAATCCTGACTCCATGAGGTGAGCCGCTCCCCAACCCTCAAAAATCCAATCCACTTCTCCTCCCCTCTGCCACCTCCCCAGTCCGTGCCTGTCTTCCTTCACAAGGCCCTCATGGGTAGCGTCAGGGCCCGTCCCACCTCCTCCAGGCCTCCCCCCAGCTCATTCTCTATGCCCCAAATGTGAGCGAGTGTTCTATAAGGCAAAGCCAATCAAGCCCGACCACTGCACTCCCTTCAACGGCTCCCTCTTATTCTCAAGATAAAACACCAAAATGCTCACCACAGTCCTGCCGGGTCGGCAGGGGATGTGGGGGGATGTGGGGTAAAGTCCCTACCGCCCTCCCTCCTTCTGCCTCACTGTGCGCTTCACCTTCTGCTTCACCGCCGCCCTGCCAGCCCTGGCAGCTGTTTTGTTAAAATCTCTCCTACTGCGATTACTATAAAATAACCATTGCCAAGTTGATTTTATGTTTCTTTCTTTCCTTTTTTTTTTTTAAAGATTTTAAGTAATCTCTACACCCAACGTGGGGCTTGAAATTATAACCCCGAGATCAAGAGTTGCGTGCCAACTGACTGAGCCAGCCAGGCACCCCTCACATGCATTTCTTCTGTGATTTAAAAAAGTACTAAACTGGGCGCCTGGGTGGCTCAGTTGGTTAAGCAACTGCCTTCGGCTCAGGTCATGATCCCGGAGTCCCGGGATCGAGTCCCATATCGGACTCCCGGCTCTGCGGGAAGTCTGCTTCTCCCTCTGACCTTCTCCCCTCTCATTCTCAGTCTCTCGCTCTCTAATAAAAATAAATAAAAAAATCTTTAAAAAAAAAAAAGTACTAAACTGTGAGTTCTGGGAAAGAGGGCACCACATCCAGAGGGTCCACTGCCCTACTTCCCCAAACTTAGCTTAGTATCTGGTACTCGGTAGGTGCCCAGTAATTTCTGTTGGGTGAAATAATGAATCTAAAGGCAACCAATACGTGTTTACTTAAAATAAGAAAAAACAGACACCATGGTAGACTATTGCTAGCAGGGTCCCAATCCTGGTCAGGAAAGACAGTTAGAACGTCTAGTATCAACACCACTATGAACGTTGTTCTAAGGCACTAGCTGAACCGAGAGAATGAAGAAAAGAGGTTAAGAGCTGGAAAGGAGAAGGTAAAATTACCATTGTCTGCAAATGATATGAGGCTATGCCTGCAAAGCCTAAGAGAATCAAATGAAAAATTATTACAACCAATGAATCAGTAAGGCTGCTGGGGACAAAAAGTAACGTGCAGAAATAAATATGTTGCCTCTATTCAGAGAGCCATCGTTTAGAAATGGGAAGATCCCAAATCTAACTGAACCAAAAAGGTTAAATATCTAGACAAGTACCAAGATCTTACGACTATACTTCACACATACGAACCAGGATACATTTGAAATGGGTCAAAGATCTGAGACAACATGGATGGAGCTAGAGAGTATGATGCTAAGCGAAATAAATCAGAGAAAGAAAGACAGAATACCAGACGATTTCAGTCCTATGTGGAATTTAAGAAACAGAACAAATGAGCAAAGGGGAAGGAAAAAAAAAAAAAAGGAGAGGGAGGCAAACCAAGAAACAGACTCTTAACAATAGAGAACAAACTGATGGTCACCAGGGGGTGGTGAGGGGGGAGGGGGGTTTAGGGGGTGATGTTTGAAGAGTACACTTCCCATGATGAAAAAAAATGTTTTTAATACAATAGGGGCACCTGGGTGGCTCAGGCAGTTAAGTGGCCAACTCTAGATTTTAGCTCATCATGATCTCAGGATCCCGGGATAGAGCCCCACGATGGGCTCCACACTCAGCAGGGAGGCTGCTTGAGATTCTCTCCTTCTGCCCCTCCCCCCACTTGCGTGTGCTCTCTGTAAAATAACTAAATACATCTTTAAAAAATAAAACAATCAGGAACATGTGAAAAAATAAAATGCGTCGTCTGATAGTAAAAAATAATAATAAAATAGGCCAGAGCTTTAAATAGAAGAACCGAAACCACAGAAGCTGAAGAAAATACAAGATGATTTCTTTTTTTTTTTTAATTAATTTATTTGACAGAGAGAAAGAGATCACAAGTAGGCAGAGAGGCAGGCAGATGGGGAGGGGGAAGCAGGCTCCCTGCTGAGCAGAGAGCCCGGGGCTCGATCCCAAAGCCCTGAGATCATGGCCTGAGCCGAAGACAGAGGCTTAACCCACTGAGCCACCCAGGCGCCCCCACAAGATGATTTCTTGATAATCTTGAAATGAGGGGAAAACTATGACCCAAATCCGGAAGCCACAGAAGAAGAGATTATTAAAATTAACTATACAAAAATAAAACACTTCTGCTTGGAAAAAAACAAAAACGTCAAGAGCCCAGTCAGGACAAATTAACTGGGAACAGGTATGGGAAGAGGAAGAGGAAGAGACGTCACAACAAAGACGCACAAACAAACAGTTTATATTTAGGAAGATGCTCTATCTCATAATGCAGGATGAAAATTAAAACTACCCCGGACAGGCCATTTTAAAATAAACGTCTAAAATTTATTTTGTGTGTATTTTTAGCCATTTTCAGTGTGGCAAAATACAGATCTCCCACGATTTGCCACAAAATATAGTCGCGATGTTGAGCAACCACCACTGTCAGCCTCCGGAAACGTTTTTTCATCACCCCAAACAGAAACTCCCCGCTCGCTGAACATTAACTACCCACCCCCCGCCCCCCGCCCCGCCCCCGCCTCTACTCTACTTTCAGTCTGTGCCTGTTCTAGATGCCTCGTGTAAGGGGACGCGCGTATTTGGGTCCTTTGTGTCGGGCTTCTTTCCCTTAGCATCATGTTTTCGAGGTCCACCTAACGCTGCAGCGTGTGCCAGAACGTCCCGCGCCGGGGCCGCACACGTGTGGAGGTACCGCACACGCCATGCACGGACCCCGCTGTCTGGCCCCGCTCCTGTTGGGACACCTGCGCGGGTTCTACGTACCGGCTGTCTCGGGCGCTGTGACGAACGCTGCTCTGAACACTGGTGTACGAATCAGTATCTGGTTGACGCCCTGCTTTCAGTTCCTTCGGGGAAGTACCCGGGAGTGGAACTGCTGGGCCACGTGGTAGTTGTAGATTTAATTTTTGGCGGAGCCTCTGGGCGGTGCTCCACAGCAGCTGCACCATTTACATTCCCAGTGGCGATGCACCAAGGCTCCAGTGTCTCCACATCCTCACCGACGCCTGTCATCCTGCATCTCTTCCTGCGCTTACCGGTCACTTGTGTCTTTTCTGGAGAAATGTCCATTCAAGTCTTTTGCCCATCTCTGAATTGGGTTCTCCGGCGCTGCTGTAGGAGTTCTTTTTCCATTCTGGGCGTTAGCCCCTTATTAGACATGGGATTTGCAAATACCTTTTCCCATTCTGTGGCTTGTCTTTTCACTCTCTCGAACCATGTCCCTCAATGTACTTAAGTTTCTAATCTTGAGGAAGTCAAACTTGTTTTGAAATAATTTTAGATTTCATAGAAAAGTTCAAAGATAACATAATTCTCGTATATCCTTCACCCAGCTTCCCCTAACGTTAACAGGGGACAAATGTAACCGCGGTATATCTGTCGAAACTAGACTTTATTAGGATTTCACTCGTTTTCCCACAACTATCCACCTTCTGTTCCAGGACTGAATCCAGGATGCCACACTGCTTTTAGTCATCATGCACCCTTAGTCTCCTCTGGCCTGTGAAGGCTTCTTAGTCTTGCCTTTTTTTTTTTTTTTTTAAATGACTTCGATAGTTTTCAAGAGCACTGGTCAGCCATTTTGCGGAACGTACTTCAACCTGGGTCTGTCCACTGTGTTTTTGTGATTGGAATTGAGGTCATGGAGGTTATGGTTTTTTCGGGGAGAATACAAGAGAGGTGACCTGATCTACTGATCACGTTGTATAAAGGGGCCCATGATATCCATGTGACTTACCACTGCCGACCCTGACCTTGACCATGTGGTTGTGGTGGGGTCTGCCAGGTTCCTCCACTATAGTTTCTCTTTTACCCTTTCTACACTCTGTTCTTTAGAAGTGAGTCACTAAGATTAGGCCACACTCAAGAGGAGGAGAATTAAGCTCTATCTCCTGGAACGTGGAGTATCTACATATATTATTTGGAATTCTTCTGTAAGTAAGATTTGTGACAGAACTTTTCTAACGCACCAGATCCGTAAGAGTCCAAACGTTTGGCAAGACACTGATGGTAAGACTGTATGGGAAACAGGCACTCTTGTACTGCTGGTAGGAGTGAAAACAGGAAGTCCCTTGTGGAGGGGAATTTGGCAATAACCAGTAAAATTAAAAATCTACCCTGACCCCCAATTTTCCTGGAAATTTAATACACTAATATACTGGTACACACACAAAAACATCATTCCACAGCACTGTTTATAACGGCAAAGGATAAGAAACAATTTAGAAGAGTCAGGAAAATTGTTTTTTTTAAAAAAAAGACGAACGAGGGGGAGAAGAGCCTCACCAAATGTTAAAACAGATTATATATGAAGGTGGAACAATTGAAACGTAAATGCACCGATCAGTGAAACTGAACACATGGAAATTTAGAGTAACCCAGAGGTTGCAACTCAAATGAACAGGGGAGAAATGGATTAGTCAATAAACACCAGTTGCAATAACGGTCTGGCCCAGACATCAGCAAACTACAGCTAGTGGACCCAATGGAGTCACCTAAATAAAGTTTTCTTCAACACAGTTATACCCATTCATTTGGGTACTGTCTGTGGCTGCTTTTAGCTGAGTAGTTGTGACAGAGACGGCGCGGTCTGCAATGGCGAAAGTATTTACTATCTGGTCCTTCACAGAAAAAGATTAAGAAAATAAAAGTTGTTTATCTACCTCACTTCTTATACCAAGTAAATTCTAGATGAATCAAAAATTTAAATCCCTGACTATAAACCATAAAGATATTAGAAAGAAAACATAAGAAAAAAATGAATCACCCCAAGAAGGGGGAAGGCCTTTCTATTGTTTTTTTTTAAAGATTTTAATTATTTATTTGAGAGACAGAGAAAGTGAGAGAGAGCATGAGAGGAGAGAAGGTTAGAGGAAGAAGCAGACTCCCCACGGAGCCGGGAGCCCGACGTGGGACTCGATCCCAGAACTCAAGGATCATGACCTGAGCCGAAGGCAGCCGCTCAACCAACTGAGCCACCCAGGCGCCCGGGGGAAGGCCTTTCTAAGGAAGATGAAACTCTGAAGTCATTAAAAAAAAAACCAGAACTGATAAATCTGGCTTTGTAAAAACTTAAAAATGGGTTAAAAAAATACCATAAACAAATAAACGTGTCATAAAGCAAGCATGGTAAAATGTTAATGGTAGAATCCAGCAGATGGGTATAGAGGCATTCACTGTAAAATTCTTTCAACTTTGCTGTATGTTTGAAAGCTCATAATAAAATATTGGAAAAACACCATAAAGCTCAAAGATAATTAACAAATGGGGAAAATAAAATGTTTCCAGACCTCTGGTTGGTTTCCAATTTTTCATAATTGTTCATTCATTTATTCATTCAACGAATATTAGTGTAACATTTGCTATGCATCAAGCACTGTTCTAGGTGCTGGCGATACTGCTGTGAATAAAAGGAGGCCCCTGTCCTTGCGAGTCAAATTATTTCTTTATGATAAATGCCTGGCCAAGAAGAGGCTGCTATGAGTGATGTATTTTAAGGCTTTTGTTTGTTTGTTAGAGAAGGGGAGGGGGGGAGAGGGAGAGAGAGAGACTCAAGCAGGTTCCATAAGCAGCGCCAAGCCCGACACAGACCTTGACCTCACGATCCTGAGATCATAACCTGAGCTGAAATAAAGAGTCAGATGCTTACCTGACTGAGCCACCCAGGTGCCCCTTAAGGTTTCTTATATGAACAATGCGTATTGGCTTACCACAGTTACCCCTTAGTAGTTGAACTCTAGTCCTCAGAATTTAAGAAGGATAAGAACCAAAAAGAGGTGAATAAATGTTCAGATGAAATCCTGAACTCTGACACTCACCATCTAAACCAAATAAATTTTTTAAAGATTTACTTTAGAGCGAGAGAGAGAGAGAGAGAAAGAGAGAGCGTGCGCGCGAGAGAGCACATGAGAGCAGGGGGGAGGAGCAGAGGGAGAGGGAGAGAATCCTCAAGCAGACTTCCCACTGAGCATGGAGCCTGAGAAGTGGCTTGATCCCAGGACCCAGCTGAAACCAAGAGTTGGCCACATAACCGAGCCACCCAAGTGCCCCTAAACCAAGTAAATCTGCATCTTGAACTCTTGCTATCTAAACTCGGGAAGACAACAGATTTGGACAGCAAAGGCTACTTTTCATTGGCCACAGAGCACTTTGATGACATACCCTCCAAAGACACACCCTGTCCGTAATACATTTCCACAAAGCTAGACTGAATCCTGGTATGGGAGGACCTCCACAAAGTGAATATATTTCTGAAAAACGTCAACTGCCAAAACTGACAGAAGAATAGACAAAATGATCATTAAAAACCCAGGCCCTTTAAAGCTCAGTTTTAACGAGCTTTCAAGGGACAGATGATTTTTATTCTAGTTCCTCCAATAAAGAGAGAAAGGCAAAAGCTGCCCAAATCATGCCATGAGGCTATGGTGACTCGGTGTCAGATGAATACTAGAAAAGGAAATAGTTAAGACCACTTTACTGAGGGACACAGATGCAAATATCCTAAATAATACTATCCTAAATACTAATCAAACTATAAAACTATACTATCCTAAATAATAATCAAATATAAGGGTGGCTTAAAAACATATATACTGAGGCGCCTGGGTGGCTCAGTCATTAAGCGTCTGCCTTCGGCTCAGGTCACGAACTCAGGGTCCCGGGATCCAGCCCCGTATCAGGCTCCCTGCGCAGCGGGAAGCCTGCTTCTCCCTCTCCCACTCCCCCTACTTGTGCTCCCTCTCTCGCTGTGTCTCTCTCTGTCAAATAAATAAATAAAATCTTTAAAAAAAAAAAGTACATACTAAGCAATTTTTCTGCCAAAAATTCATGAATAAGCACGAAAAAAACTCTAATTCAAAAGCATCTACAAAGCCGATGACCTGTGCCCTTAAAACATCAAGGCCATGGAAGAAAAAAAGACTTAGTAACTGTTCTGAGTAAAAGGAACCAAAAATATAAAGTAGCTACATGCAGTATAGTGTGTGATCTTGGACAGGATCCTAGATTAGGGAACCAGTGCCATAAAGGACAAGGGATGACATCCGAAAGGACTTCTTAGAAGATAAAAGTATTGTAACGATGTTCAACTTCCTGATATTCAGAAGTGTACTGTGGTTACAAGAGAGAAAGTCCTTGTTCTTAGGACGTATATGCTGTCATGCTTAAAGGGTCATGTCAATCACTAACCGAAATGATACAGGAAAAAAAAAGTTGCCTATATATAGAAACATAGATATGTACCAGTATCTCTACACAGAGAGATGGGAGGGGAAGAAGGGGGGTGGTAAGGCATATACGTAGGTAAAATAAATGTGGCGAAATGTTTACAATTAGTGGTTCTAGGGAGAAGATACACAGGAGTTTACTGCACTTGTAACTTTTTGGAAAACTGGAAATTTTTTTCAAAATAAGAAGTTATAAACATACAAGGAAGACACATCTCAATAATGGCAAGGATACAATTTAACATGATTTGTGAAACTGACGGACAAAAGGAGCAAAAAAGCACATAATTACAAAGTTCGATTCTCATCTCTTTTTTTTTAACATTCTCCGAACCCGGGCACCTGGGTGGCTCAGTGGGTTAAAGCCTCTGCCTTCAGCCCAGGTCATGATCTCAGGGTCCTGGGATCGAGCCCCTTTTCAGGCTCTCTGCTCGGCGGGGAGCCTGCTTCCCCCCTCTCTCTCTGCCTGCTTCTCTGCCTATTTGTGATCTCTCTCTCTCTGTCAAATAAATAAAATCTTAAAAAAAAAAAAAACAACATTCTCCAAACCCAACACTGATTATTTTTTTTTAAGATTTTATTAACTAATTTGACAGAGAGAGAGCGAGCATAAGCAGGGGGAACGGCAAGCAGAGGGGGAGGGAGAAGCAGGCTCTCTGCCGAGCAGGGAGCCCAATGTGGGGCTTGATCCCAGGACTCTGGGATCATGACCTGAGCCAAAGGCAGACGTTTAACTGACTGAGCCACCCAGGCGCGCCCGATTACATTTTTAAAGATTTATTTATTTATTTGAGAGAGCCAGCAAGCATGGGGGAGCGAGCAAGAGAGGGAGACAGAGAATCTCAAGCAGACCCCACACTCAGCGCAGACCCGATGCGGGACCTGATTCCAGGACCCTGAGATCATGACCTGAACCAAAATCTAGAGTTGGATGCTTAACTGACTGAGCCCCCCAGGTGCCCCCGATTCTCATTTCTGATCAATCTTGACAGATTAGAGAATTTTCTTGGTTTATGAAAGGCTACATTCTTCTTCTTTTTTTTTTAAAGATTTATTTATTTATTTATTAGAGAGAGAGTGAGAATGAGAGGGGAGAAGGTCAGAGGGAGAAGCAGACTTCCCGCAGAGCCGGGAGTCCGATATGGGACTCGATCCCGGGACTCCGGGACCATGACCTGAGCTGAAGGCAGTCGCTCAACCAACTGAGCCACCCAGGCGCCCTATGAAAGGCTACATTCTAACAGCCTAATAGCACATATCCAATTTGATGGCTAAGCAGACGGGGTTGCCTATCAGGCCAGGACCGACTGCTGATGTCTCCCAGATGTCCTTTACGAGACAGAAATGTATCATCTATCTGCACATGTCCTTTATGAGGAAGAAAATAGAATACAATGTTTAAGCCACTATTCTTCAGATTTTCTGTTATAACCTGCCAAAATGAATCTTATTTTGTGTACCCACTATCACTGACGCTATTTAATATGGTACTAAAGTCCTAGACAACTTTATAAGTGAGGAAAAAGAATTAAGTGACAGAATTGATTTGCACAGAGCATGACCAATTACTCAGAAAGACCATCAGAATCAACAATGAATAATCAGAAATAACAAGAGAGAGAAAAAAAAAAAGAAATAACAAGAGAGTACAGCAGGGGTAAGATAACTTAGAAAAAAAAAAAATCCACAGCTTTCCTCTACCCCAGGAAACACAAGCTTGGAAAAGATAAAATAAGACGTCAGTGAAAACTATTGAAGTACCTAGGAATTACACAAGACTGGTATTTTCATTTATTCAGATTTGAATGTCATTCATCCGTTTTATTTTATTTATTTGACAGAGAGAGAGAGAGGGAGATCACAAGTAGGCAGAGAGGCAGGCAGAGAGAGAGGGGGAAGCAGGCTGCCCGAAGAAACTCTCTCCCCAGAGAGCCCGATGCAGGGCTCGATCCCAGGACCCCAAGATCATGACCTGAGCCGAAGGCAGAGGCTTTAACCCACTGAGCCACCCAGGCGCCCCTCATTCATTCATTTTTTTTTAAGATTTTTATTTATTTATTAGAGAGCGAGAGACTGAGAATGAGAGGGGAGAAGGTCAGAGGGAGAAGCAGACTTCCCGCAGAGCCAGGAGTCCGATGTGGGACTCGATCCCGGGACTCCGGGATCATGACCTGAGCCGAAGGCAGTCGCTCAACCAACTGAGCCACCCAGGCGCCCCTCATTCATTCATTTTTAAGTAGGCTCCATGTCCAGCGCTCAGCCTAACGTGTGGTTTGAACTCATGACCCTGAGATCAAGACCTGAGCTGAGATCAAGAGTCAGATGCTTAACTGACTGAGCTGCCCAGACGCCCCATAGATTTGTATGTCCTTTATTTTAATTGATGAATTAATTCTTAAAAAGATTATTTATCTATTTATTTGAGAGACTGAGAGTAAAGCATGAGCCTGGGCAGGGGGAGGCAGAGGGAGAGGGGGAAGCAGACTCCTCGGTGAGCAGGGAGCCCGACGTGGAGCTTGATCCCAGGACCCCAAGATCATTACCCGGGCCAAAGGCAGACGCTTAACTGACTGAGCCATCCAGGCGCCCCTTGTATGTCCTTTAAACGAATTTTAAAATATTCTCCATACAGGCCTTGGCTGAGATCACCACTTAACAAAGATGACAATTCTCCCCAAATTAATATATAAATTTGATGCAATCTTAATCAAAATCCTTGAATCTTTCTCAGGGACTTGATATATTTTTTATATAAGTCCCACAAATGGCTAAAAGCAACTTTGATAAATAGGAGAGTAAAGTGGGAGCTAAGAGATTCTATAAAGCCATAATAACAAAACCAGTAAGGTTCTGGCTTGAGAATTAAGCAAATAGACCAATGAAAGAAATCAGATTACTCAAGACCGATCCTCGGACATGAGGGAACTTGAAATGAGATGACATACTACGATCAATAAAGAAAGAATGGACTATTTAAAAGGTACTGGGAAAACCGCCTACTATGTGCAGGGGCGCAAAACCAGAACCTACCTTCTACCATATTCAAAAGTGTACTCTTAGATGTTATTAAAGATCTGAATGTGAAAGGGAAAAGTACAGCGTGAAAACAATCTTTGTGATCCAGACGCAGGAGCAGAGAAGTTTCTGAAAGCACAGATTACCAGACAAAGAAGCGATGAAGTTTACGGGTACCTGTCCTTGAGGGAATCATTAAGTAAAAGGCAACAGCTACACACCACGGTACCCTTGGGACCAATTAGAAGCAAAGCCCTAACATACACATGGCAATGGAGACAAGTCTTAAAAATGCAGTGCTGGGTAATACAAAGTTCAGGCAACAGAATGACAATTGTAGCACTCGATCATTTGTATAAACTGAAAACACAGACACTCAAAACAACGCTACATAGTTTAGAAGACTACATTTCAAACAGGACAAGGCATCTGCCTACGGCCACTGGAATGGGAAATGAGAAGGAAAAAAACCACATACGGCAAGAGAAGGCCCGGTAGTGACCTGTGATAGAAACCCACCTTGACGTGAGAAGGCATGATTTAACTCAAACCTCTGCACTTGAAAAGCCAAAGACAGACGGTGGCTTTATTTGGTTATAGAGTCTGAAGGAAGTACGTCACCTACTCAAACTCAGAAACTGCCACAGAGCATTTCCAGAGAATACCACCCAAAACCTCCATGTTTTCAAAAGACATTTTTTTTTTTTTAAAAGATGACTGAATAACACTAGATGGTGACCACATCCCACACTTGGGCTCGCTTTTCAGAAAGCATTTTTTAAAGGGTGGTGGTGGAAGAAGAAACCCTTTGTAAGACATTTAAAAGAATTATTTCCTCCCTGACTTTTTATAAATCGACTGATTCTTAATAGAGGCTTTCCGGGAGCATTAGGTCTACTTTCCTATGCACTCTTAATATGTCAGGAATAGATGATCTGCATGAGAAATCAACTGGAGTGACCCACCAGGATGGTCAGAGTTGGCCCAGGATCTCTGCATTTTACCCAGTGTCCCGACTGTTTCCTGTTCGTACCAGTTTAAAAATAACCACACGGGGAAAAAAAGAAAAGAAAAATAACCATACGAGAGTATCCCGTTCCAAGACAAGTATCCCCGCCAGCTTCTGCCCACCCTGTCCCTGAAGTGTCCCATTATCTGACCCAGCTTGCCCCACACTTGTCCTGCACAAATGCCCGACTCTTCACGCACTACTCTCGTCCATCCCTCCAACCCAAACCAACCCTCCAACCCCTCCCCTGAGAACCCACAGGCACTTACAACCCGCCGCCCACCTCTGCCTCTCCTCCTGCAGGGGCTGTTCACGCCCTGGTGAATATCCGCGTCGCCCCGACTGGGAACCTGGGCCTCGGCCTCCATTCCTCCCTTTCTCTGGATCCTTTCCCAACTCCACGATCCACCAGGGCACCTATCAAGCTGTTTCTTAATCACCTGTAAACCGTGCGGTCTCCCTTGTGAGACCCTGAGGAGGAAGGCTGCAGTCTTATCTGTCTCACTCGCCACTGCACCGCCAGAGCCTAGCACAGGTCCTGGCTCACAACAGGTGCCAAGTAAATGTCTGAAAAGAAACCAATCATCTGCGGCGCTGTTTCCTCAGCCCGGAAGTCCCCTCCTAGCACCTTCCTGGCCCCATTCGTAAACGGGGATAAGCCTAGGATGCTTGGTAGGGGTGGGAGTGGGTAACTCACCGTCTTTCATACTCCATGTCCTGATAGGGCCTGCGGGGGCTGCTGGGGCCCCTCCTCAGCCGCTGGCTCCGTTTCACTTCCCAGCCACCCCCGCTGCTGCCACCATGATCTGCCAGCCTGGGTGATGCCTCCTGCAGGGACTCTGGGGAGAGTAGAAGGAAGAAAGGGGTCAAGGCAGTTGGGGCCTCCTTGAGAAACCCTTGTTGTCAAGGCTCTCTGCTGTCCCTTAGCCCGGGGACATTATTTCCCAACTTCCTGGTGCTCCTGTGGACCAGTGAGGGAAGGCAGCCCCTACCTGGCCTGCTCCTTCCTTTCCCCACAAACATGAGGCTGTAGCCCACAGCCCTAAAATAGCAAGGCCAGGGGCACCTGGCTGGCTCAGTCAGAACACGCAACTCTGGAGCTCCGGGTCATGGGTTCAAGCCCCACACTGGGCACAGAGCTCACTTAAATAAAACAGAAAAAGCAAGGCCTTCAGCAGAGAGGGAGCATCCCGCAGAGACCTGGTGGTGCCGCCTATTGTGTGATCAGGGCTCTGCCACCTGAGACTGGCAGACAAGTCTGAGCCTGGAGCTACCTGCCCAGGGGGCTCTCGGCGCTGGACAACTTGTCTAAGATCAGGCACATCAGGCGCGGAGGCAAGACTTCACAACGGGAGTTGTAGGCACCCACCAGGCTCCTTCCGCGGGGCCCCAGGTGCCATTTCATCCTCCCAACAAGATGCTGGCTGCCCCCTACAAGACAGCCGGAGACCACAAAAGGCCTAGAGGGTGAAGGGGCTAACTTGGCAGTGAGACAGTTGACGCCTCCCTGGGCTCCCGGCCAACACAGCTTTGGCCCTCACTCCGCAACTGGGTCATCCTCGAGCCCTGTCTCTTCTGCGCAGCCAGGTCCCAAGGTGGTTCTCTCCCCAGGGCTCTGAGTCCAACTTATGCAGAGGTAAAAGGGGCCCTTTTGAGGCTGTTTCCCAAACGCAGTGCTCCTCTGCTGGGATGGAAGGGGCAGTCGCCTCATCCAACTCTGCAGGCTGCCATGAGAACTCAGTCAGTCCCCAGAGCCACGTGACCTGGCCAGGGGTCACCAAGAAGTATCCCAGAATTTTCAGGCCCCACCCTCTTGAGCAGGAATCAGGCAAAGCTAGGCAGTAACAACGCCTGCCCAACATTAGGTTGCCACCACACCTTTTCTCCATGTATACAACACACACAACCAATTTTCTCTTCCTTCTTAAGCCACAGGGAACCAGGGCTGCCTGCTCCCAGACGGATAAGAGTTAGAATCACAACCAGGGGCCCCGGTGGATGAGAGCCAGATACAAAACCCTGAGTAGACTCTGGCAAAGAGGTCAGAGTCACACACCGGTATCCACAACAGATAGGGACCAAAGTCACAGACACGCGGCCCAAATAACTACGGGCCCAAATCACAAGACGGGAATCCACAATAAACACGGGCCACAATCACACACGGAGGCCCCTTCGAAGGATGAGCGTCAGAGTCACAGATACGAACTCCTCCCCAAAAAAGGGGCACTAAGTCATGCACACATTCCTTGCGCTCCCTCCCCGCCTAGCAAGCGGGTTGGTTAGGGCCAGTCCCAAGAAGAACTCCCCATGGCTAGGACCCCTCCCCGCGGATAAGGACCTGAGTTACAGCACAGACAGCAAGGATAAAGACCAGAGTCAAACAGACGTTTTTCCCCTCCTCCCCCACCCAAGAATAAGGACCGGAGCCACAGAATTCTTCCCCACGGATCGGTAAGTACCCAAGTCACACGGAGCAGACAGCGCACCCCCTCCCCTCTGGATAAAGACCTCGGCCCCTGCACGGATAAAGTTGGGTGTCGCCGATACACTAAGCCACGGAAGCCCACTCCCATCGCTCCCTCCCTTCCCCCAGCCCGCGTGCACCCATTCTGTGCCCCAATCGCGCACGCGCCTCCGCTCTCAAAAGCAGGGGGGGAAGACACCCCCTCCCGGGCTCAGGCCATGCACGCACCCCTCGGTTCCGCGCGTAGCCCAGGCCCACGTCCTGTAGTCCGCCCTCGCGCCTCCTCTCCGCACCCGGCCCCTTACCTCCGCCCCCACGACCAGCGACGACGCTCACCTTCTCGGCCCGGGCTGTCAAGGGAGGGCTCCCGGACATCACCTCGGCGCGCCGCCACCTCCTCCAACTCTCCCAGCTCAGCCGGAGCCGGCCCGCACCACCGCCAAGTCCGAGGCTGGAGGCAGAAGGGCGGAGGAGCGGGGAGGGGAGAAGCGCCAAGCGCGCTACCCTCCCCGGGAAACCCACTGCCGCCTACTCCCGGCCGGCCGCAATCACCAGCACAAAATGGCGACGACGAGCAGGGAGCCGGCGCTTCGACCACCATCCACCTACTAAGGGAGCGCGCTCTGGCCGGCCTCGTCTATTGGTCGCCCGTCGCCGACGGCCAGCCCTGGCCCGCTCTGATTGGCAAGCGTATGCCACCTCCCCACTCTCCCAGCGAACGCTCGCAAGTCGCGAAAAGGAGTAGCTATTGGCCAATCCGGCGAGGCCCGCTTTTTAGAAGCTTGGCTTCCTTCGAAGATGAAAGACAAACGGAAGCTCCGCCCCTTTCCCCAGGGGGGCAAAGGAAATCTCCGTGCCATTGGCTGGGACCTGCATCCACCCAATGTCAACGCTTTCTCATCAAGGGACCGGGCAGACCTATCAGCCAGAAATTCCTCGGCTGACCGAGGTTAGGAAAATGGTCGCCCCCGTGAGGCCATGACAGAGGGAAGGAAAGACGGCTACTCAGCGCTTCACTTCCCCTGAAAACTAAATCCAGGCTCGGGACCTATTTAGTGCGGCGGGGGCGGAGCGACAATTGTCGCGCCCGGGCCAACCGCAGCTGCGCACAGTCGCATTTCCGTCCCCGCCCCTGAGAGCCTGCAGCACAATCTGTCATGGCGGCCGGGCTGTTAGGTTTGAGCGCTCGCCGCCTTTTGGCAGTAGCGGCGACGCGAGGGCTCCCGGCCGCCCGTGTTCGCTGGGAATCCAGCTCGTCCAGGGCCGTGATCGCCCCGTCGGCGGTGGCTGGAAAGCGGGCGCCGGAACCGACCGTACGCTGGCAGGAGGACCCAGATCCCGAGGACGAAAACCTCTACGAGAAGGTGAGAGGGAGGGGAAACGGGACGCCAGAAGGGTCAATCGGGGGCCGGCGGACGGGACGCCGTAGAGGACGTTCTTAAGCGGCTGTGGCTTGCGCTGCTGGTGAAATCCACGGAGACTTGGGAACTTTGCCTTGCTTGAGTTCTTTCTTTGTCCCCTGGGCATCTTCAGTTCAGGGCTGGGGGCGAGATTGGTTTTGTTTTGTAGACAGATATCAAACCTGAAGTGGGCAATGCTCAAAACACCTTAGAAGCAATATAGCATAATGACGGTAATACTAAACGCTCCTGTGGTGCTTGCTCTATGCCAGTGCTCTAAACGCTTTACGTACGTTATCTTATCTAGTCCTCAAAACAACCCAATTTCGAAGTAGGTACTATGAGCATACCTGTTCTACAGACGAGGACACTGAAACATAAAGATGTTAAGTGACTTACCCAGGCTCGCTGAACTGAACGTGGTAGGGGGAACCAGGTCCGCTGTGCTGTGGTGATAGCAGAGACTCTGAAATCAGAATGCCAGGGTTGGAATACAAGCCCCGACAGTTGTTCATCTTTGTGACCTTGGTCAAGTAGCTTAACTCCTTGGTGCCCCTTCGTAAAATGGGGAAAGTATGAGGACGCCTTCTAGAAAGTAAACATCTGCCTCATGTAATTAAGTGAGTCAAAACGTTCAGAAGGGCAGCTGGCACCTAGTATTCAGCATCAGAAGGTGTTAATCATTATCGCTACTTTCCGCCTCACTGATGCATCTTGAAGTTTGTGTATGGCACACAGTAGGTTCTTTATTAGTACTATCCTCTGGCTTGGATATATAGGATGCTTCCTCATTTATTCATTCATTCTGTAAATAAGGAGACAGGGCCTGCTGCGTGCTAGGTGCGGTTCAGGGCCCTAGAGGTTCAGCAATGTGGAAATCAGATAAAGCCCTTGCTCTCCTAGAGCTTACGTGGTAATGGAGAGCACAGAAGATAAACATGTAAAATATTTGGAAACAGTGATACTGAGTATGTAATAAGATAATGTGATAGGATCTGGGGAGATGCTGCTGTGTTGGTAAACTAGAAAGAAAGCTAAGCAAGATAACTGGATGGGGAGTGACTTGTGGGTAGCGGGTAATTTTGTTAGGTGAAACCATAGGAACTTAGCAACATTCAACCGTGTTTAACCTATAAAAGTGGTAGTATCCTATAGTTTAAGACACGGATAAGTAACAGATAAGGTGACTAGGGAATGCCTTTTAAGGGAAGTGATTATGAAGCCAACATTTTGAGCGAGGAGACAGATCTAGCCATGATGCTATCTGGGGGAAAGGCTTTCCAGGCAGAGGGAACAGTAAGTGCAAAGGCCCTGTGGTAGGAAGGAGTTTGACAACTCCTAAGAGTAGAAAGAGGAATTAAAGGAGAGAGGGGAGATTGGTGTGAGGTGAAATTGGAGACCAGCTTACGCAGGGCCAGCATAAGGCTTTTGCGGAGCCACAGGAAGTCCTCATTGACCTCTTCTTCTTCTCGCCACAGAACTCAGACTCCCACGGTTATGATGCGGACCCTGTTGTGGACCTCTGGAACATGCGGGTCGTCTTTTTCTTTGGCTTCTCCATCGTCTTGGTCCTTGGCAGCACCTTTATAGCTTATCTGCCTGATTACAGGTGCACGGGGGTGTCCGAGAGAGTGGAATGGGTGGGGGTGGAGGTCGAAGGGCACGGAGGCAGGAATCCTGCTCTTCGTGCCAGTGGGGCTTGGGGAGCTAAGATGGGGATTGGCGTCCAGTGAGGTTCCCTCACATCTACCCCCCACCCCCCCCCCCACTCCTGCTGCCTCCAGAATGCAGGAGTGGGCCCGCCGAGAAGCTGAGAGGCTTGTTAAATACCGAGAGGCCAATGGCCTCCCCATCATGGAATCCAACTGCTTTGACCCCAGCAAGATCCAGCTACCGGAGGCTGAGGACTGACCCGTTGCCAAGTGGGGCTCAAGAAACATCACCTTCTCCAATGCCTCCCTGTCATTCTGCCCTTTCTTCAGAGCACCTAATTAAAGGGACTAAAAGTCTGGCTGGCTGGTGTTGATTTTGTTGTGTGCGTGTGGTGGTGGGGGGGGGCGGTGTGGGAATGGGCGTGTCAGGTCTTAAAAGGCCAATGCAGACTTTTCTGGGCGTTCTGGTTATCTGTTGCTGGCTAACAAAGACTTAGTGGCTTAATGTGACAGTTTAGCATTGTCTTTCTTGGTCCCATGGTCGACTGGGCTTAGCTAGGTGGCTCCTCTTGGGTCCTCAGGCGGTTGCAGTCAGATGGTTGGGGGTGGGGCTGGAGGCATCTTTAGTTGGGATGGACATCCCAGGTAGCCTCTTCACCCGCGTGTCTGGCTCGTCAGTCTTCTTCCGTGTGGCATCTCGCTCCAGCAGAATAGTCTGGGCTCCTTAAGGGTGGCTCGGGGCTCCTCTGGATGGGGCTGTGGCATATGGGAAGAAATCAATGGCTACCGTCTTAGAAGAAGGGCCGGGACGACTGGGAATGGAGGGCGGTGTGTTAGAGCAGGGCTTCCCTATTGCCAAGGATTTGTTTCCTTCGCCACCTTCTCTGTTTCCCTCTCTGCACTGTGGCGTTTACTGCCCATCTTGTGTCTTGGTGGGTCTGGATACCTCTCTCTCTCTCCCCTTCTGTCCCAGTCTGGGTGGTCTCACACGCTCAAGACGCACATCTCAGGGGCGCCTGGGTGGCTCAGTTGTTAAGTGGCTGCCTTAGGCTCGGGTCATGATCTCAGGGTCCTGGGATCATGACCTGAGCCGAAGGCAGACGCTTAACTGACTGAGCCACCCAGGCATCCCTTGTATACATCTTTTGATGGATAGATGCACTCGTTTCTCTTGGGCACATACCTAGGACCTAAGTCATGGGCAAAATGGGATCAGCGTAGTAAATGACGCCTGGTTTCCCATCTCCACACCCCTCAGTGGCGAACGCCACATCCCCGCCATCACTCAGCGCCCTCCATCATTCTCACTGTAGCAGTTCCGGCGAGCCACTGCCCTTTTAAGGACCACACTGAGATGAAGAGGTGGAAGTTTGTTGCCTACCCTGGGCCAAGTCCTGACAGTGTACCAGACGCTGATACATACCAGGATCGCCAGCCTCTGGAATTTCCCAGGGTGGGGGTAATGGCGGGGGCCGGCGTGAGTGATCGGAGGGCCTAAACACAGAGGACTTTCGCCCTACCATTTGGCCCCAAGGATGTTTGAACCTAGATCTGTTGCCAGCTCTGCTCTGGCAACAGAAGAATGGACAACAGCCTCCTTCATCCCTCGATCTCACAGGGCATTTATGATGAGCAACGCCCCGCGAATAAGACGGTCACAGGCCGGGTAATAGACACTGTCAGTTCCCGGGCTGTAACCACGTGTCCTCGCAGCCCCAGTGTGCGCCGGCCGACGGCCAACCGCCGGCCTCTGTGTGTCTTCGCTGGAGGGCTTCCTCTCAAGCTGCAGAAGGCCATTCTGTTCCGTGTGCGGGCCTGGCAGGCTGGAAGGGCCAGGAAATGAACACGCCTTGCCAGCAGCCCTTAACCAGTGACAGATGAGAGCTGGTGGATAAGTACCCTTGCCCCCTCGGCCCTCAGATGGGACATCTTTAAGGTGTGTGTTCTCCGCTACTCCCCAGAACTCCTCGGTGGGAACACGCTCAGGTTAACCCCCCACGAACGCTAAGTTGCTTACTAACAGTCTCCATCGGCTGCTTTCTCCCTTCTTCGTCTTGCTGCCCCCCTCCCCCACTGCCCCACAGGTGTTTCCCGGAATTCCATCCCAAATAAACAACTTGACTTCCATTCTTGGGTCAGGGTCGGCTTCTGGAGGCACCCCCACTAAAACAGTCTGGGTCCTCAAGGAGTTTCCCTCAAGGTGGCGGGTGAGACCAGAGTTAACAAACACAGAAATCCACAGGTAAGTTCCACCAGAAGGCCAGTGTGGCTGGAGTATTGTGCTCGCTGGAAACCCTAGGTTCTTCCAGGAAAAGAGTGGCTAGAGATGAGATCCATAGGGCCCCAGAGGCCACGGTTAGAAGCTTAGATTTCATGTATCACACAGAGTTGTCCAGAAGATTCAGCGAAGCTCGTCTCAGACAATTTTGGACTGCATAAGGGGCATTGCATACTGTTTTTGTCACGGATTACCTAGGAAATAAAAACAAAATATCTTACCAGATTCATGACTGTTAACTGATAGACATAAGCACCATGGAGTAAACTGATGGCAGGGAAAACTCTGAGCTTTAAAATGTGTTGCGGGAGGGGCGCCTGGGTGGCTCAGTGGGTTAAAGCCTCTGCCTTCGGCTCAGGTCATGATCTCAGGGTCCTGGGATCGAGCCCCACATCGGGTTCTCTGCTCAGTGGGGAGCCTGCTTCCCCACCCCCCCTCTCTGCCTGCTTCTCTGCCTACTTGTGATCTCTCTCTCTCTGTCAAATAAATAAGTAAAATCTTAAAAAAATATATGTTGAGGGAAAACTGGTAGAAGGATCTTGAAATATTAGACTCAGTGAAAACTGGCCACAAAAAAAAAAAAAAAAAAAGCTCACCGTGACAGGAGCTATTCATCCAACGAATATTTATTGAGCGCCTACTGGATACTGGGCACTTACAAGCAATGGGGAGACAGTGGGGAACAAAAGATTCAAAACTGCCTGCCTTCCTAGAGCTTATATTCCAGCAGAGGGAGACAAACAATAAACAAGGCAACCAATGACGTTATCTGTATGTTAGGAGATGGTAAGTATGCATTAAATTTCAAGGGGACCAGAGGGTGCCAGGCTGGCTCCATCCATGGAGCATCTGACTCTTGATCTCTAGGTCATGAGTTCGAGCTGCACATCGAGTGTGGAGATTGCTTAAAAATAAACAAAAACAAACTCAAGGGGGATCAGGAGTGTAAGGAGACAGAAGCTGGTATTTACATAGTGTAGTTACCTGATTTGGGCTCAGGTCATGATCTCAGGGTGGTGAGATCAAGCCCCATGTCAGGCTCCATGCTTGGTGGGGAGACGGCTTGAGATTCTCTCTCTCTCTCCCTCTCCCTCTGCCACTTTCCCCGCTCTCTTACTCTCTCTCTCTCTCAAATAAATCTTTAAAAATAAAAAAAATAGGGCAGTCAGCTTAGGCCTTGTTGAAAATGATTTTTTAAAAAAGAAAGATTTTTTTTTTTTCAGGAAAGAAATGTGAGGAAAACAAGAGATGAGCTATAGAGATACGAGGGCATTTCCGGCAGAGGGAACAACCAGTAGGATTCCCGAAGCAAGACCATACCCGAGCTGTTCAAGGAGCAGCCTGATTCCAAGAAGATACCTGGGGCAAAGCCGTTATTGCTGAAACAAGACAAGAAAATTGATGCACAAATCAAATCGTCCCTGTAAAAATTAACCTGAAAGTGATTCATCCCACTGTAAACAGTTTCAGAAAAGTGAAAATGGCCCAAACTGGCTTTAGGTTAAGGGCATCACTGTAGGGCATTGAACAAGGAATTAAATTGGCTCATAATTTGTGTCAGGGCAAACTCTTTCTTTCTTTCTTTTTTTTTTTTGTAAGATTTTATTTATTTATTTGAGAGAGAGAGAGAGAGCAGGAGCAGGAGCAAAGGGAGAGGTAGAAGCAGGCTTCCCGCTGAGCAGGGAGCCAGACATGGGGCTCAATCCCAGGACCCCGAAATCATGACCCGAGCCAAAGGCAGATGCTCAACCGAGTGAGCCCCCCAGGAGCCCCTCTATTAAGACAAACTCTCTTAATAGAAATTCATCACAGTGGCATGATTCTGATTTTAAAGGTTCATGTTTGTAAGCGGAGCTAATGTATCAGAGATTAGAAGACTCTGTATGAGTCAGAGGAGCAAATCCAAGTAGGATTTGGATCCAGACAAGGCATCTTGGAATCAACCGTCGTTGGAAGGGTTCATTCCCTCATTCCCTCCTTTATTCATTCATTCATCCCACAAATATTTACCAAGTGCCTACTGTGCGACAGGGGTCACTGTTAGAATAGTACTGTTCTATTTGCCTGAATAGAACAGGCAAAAAACTCTGCCCTCTTGGAGGACTTCTATAAAAAAACAGATAACAAATGTAAAGAACAAATAACAATTTTGAGTAATGCTAATTGCTAGATCAGTAAGTAAAATGTAGAATCAGCAATAAGTGTGAAGGTCAAAAATGATGCAGCAAAGGGGAAAGTGAGTGTGTGTGTGTGTCAATTTCAGCTAACGTGGCCAAGAAAAAGGCCTCACTGAGGTGACATTTGAGAAAGACCTAAAGGAAGGGTCTAGTTGAAGAGAGAACTTTGAAACAAGAGCCATGATTGCAAGACAGTCATGGTGGTTAAGGACACGGGTTCTTGAGCCGGACTGCCTGGGTTCAAATCACAGCCCCCTCCTCAAATGTGTGACCTTATGTTCCCATTTTACTCTCCTTTTAAAAAAAGATTTTAGTTATTTATTTGAGAGAAAGCAAGCAGGATAGAACATGACCTGGGGGCGGGGCAGAGGGAGAGGGAGAAGCGGACTCCCCTCTGAGCAGGGAGCCCCACACACGACCCAATCCCAGAACCCCGGGATCATGACCTGAGCCGAAGGCAGACGCTTAACCGACTGAACCACCCAGGCGCCCCCCAACCCCATTTTACTCCTCTATCAGCAGGGGCTAATGACATTAACTCCCTCCTAAGGATATTGAGAGGGTTAATTTGAGAGTGCCTGTAACATTGCCTGACACAGATTAGGTGTCCATCAATACTGGTTGAATGAATGAACCCTTATTCACATTAATGTAGTGACCGTGGAAGTTTTAAAATAAGTTCCCTAAAAAAAAAAAAATGAAATTGTGGTTATTATGGTTTGGGGGAATGTTTAGACTGTGGACTCGAAATAGAAGGCGGTCTCGGAATCCCTAGCAGTCACTTCTGGGAGGTTTTTGGGTCTGGTGTGGCAAGCGGTAGTTTCTGAAGACAAGGTTTTTTTGTTTTGTTTTTTTTTTTGAAGACAAGGTTTGGAAAATGACTTAGGCCAGTCGGCGGGGTGGGGGGGGGGCGGGGGGACCCTTTAGCAGTAGTCGTCGGAAAAGCGGTAGGATTCTTGGGGTTAGTCATCTCAAAGGTGGAGAGGGTCTGGGGGACTCTGCCAGGGTCAGAATGAGGATCCAGGATCTCAGCTGAAGTTTGGGAAAAGAGCAGCCATGGATGGCGGCCACGAGGTGTCAAGGTCAGGTACACCTCTGGGAGCCTCAAACGCTGTAGTGTTGTCTTTCTGTTCCTTTTCCAACTCCCTCCCCTCCTTCACATCTTTGCTAAAGATCAGCTTCTCAGAGATGACTCCCCTTATTTAAAATCCTAATCACCCTTGCTGCTTATTCTTTACGTTTATTGTTGCGTTCCCCCCAACCCCCCACCCCCCAGCGCACATGAACTGCACTGGGTGTGTTACCCCTTTGGGTGTGGTCATGCTACCAAAAAATAAACTAAACAACAACAACAACAACAAAACCTAGGCTGTTAATGAGAGAGAAAAAGGAGGAGGAGAAGGAGGGGAGGAGGTAGAAAGAAGAGAGAGGGAGGAAGGGCAGGAGGGGGGGAGGAAGGAAATCTTCAGAAACCCTAAACCCATCAGGATGAGACAGAGCTGGTGGTTTGGGTCTGGGTCACACGGGGCTCTGAATGTCACACCAAGGTGTGGCGCGCACGCACATGGGGACTCGAACAGATTCCATTGAAATGAAAAAAACCTCTCTGTGCACACTTTTCAGCCTCTGCTTCTGCCAAAATTCTAAGTCATATCCACCTTGGGGCCATCGTTCTTCTCACCTGGAATCTGCTTTCTCCAGGAAAATTCCACTTGCCCTGCAGAGGTGGCCTTTCTGGGGGAAATTTTCTTTTGGGGGAAAAAAAAAAACAACAAACAAACTCAGGGGGGATCAGTTTGGGATCGGAAAAAGACTTGTGATTAATAAAACATATCATTTTTAGTGTCAAGTCTATTTTGTCTGGTGTAAATATAGCTACACGCGCTTTTTTATGGCTTACCATTTGCTTGAAATACCTTTGACCACGCCTTCACCCTCGGTCTACATGTGTCCTATAGGTTGAAGTGAGACTCTTGTAGACGGTGTGGTATTAAGTCTTGTTTGTTGTTTCTTTTTTGTTTGTTTGTTTGTTGTTTCTTAAATCAATTCAGGCATTTAATGTCCTTTGATTGGAAAATTGAATTTATTTACGTTTAAGGTAATTATTGATAGGTCAGGATTTTACTATTGCCATTTTCTTCATTGTGTTCTGGCTCTTTTATAGATCTGTTGTTCCTTGTTTCTTTTTTTTCCTTTTTTTTAAGGTTGTATTTATTTGACAAAGAGAGACACAGCGAGAGAGGGAACACAAGCAGGGGGAGTGGGAGAGGGAGAAGCAGGCTCCCCACAGAGCAGGGAGCCCCATGCGGGGCTCCATCCCAGGACCCTGGGATCATGACCTGAGCCAAAGGCAGACGCTTAATGACTGAGCCAGTCCAGGCGCCCTTTGTTCCTTGTTTCTTATCCTACAGTCTTTTTTGGTGCTTTGATGTTTTGGTATCAGTATGTTTTGCCTTCTTTATCATGTTCTTTCCTGTAATTACTATAGGTTGTTCCCTTGCGGCCACCATGAGGCTTACATAAAGTACCTTCGAATTAGAACAACACCCTATTAGAAGCTGGTAGAAACCTAAATCCAACAGCAGTTTACTCTACACTTCTACTTCTCCCCCTCACAATTTAGGTTATTGATGTTACAGTTTACCTATATTATATATTATGTAACCAGTAACGGATGACATTTAATGACTTCTTTATGTTTGCTTTTAAACGTTTTTTAAAAAGATTTTATTTATCTCTTCGTCAGAGAGAGGGAGAGCGGCAGGCAGGCCGAGGGAGAAGCAGGCTCCCCGCGGAGCAGAGAACCTGATGCCTGAGGGGATCCCAGGAATCCCAGGACCCCGGGATCATGACCTCAGCCGAAGGCAGACGTTTAACAGACTGAGCCACCCAGGCATCCCTGTTTTTTAACTTTTAAACTACAGTTGTAAGCTAATTACAGTACCACCATTACCATATTACAAAATCATACAGAAAACACAATTAGAGAAAGTGTAAATATATATGTTTTAAATCACACACACACACACACACACACACACACACACGCTGGTAAAATTTCCTGTACTGAGATGGAGCTCCAGCGGTCTGAATCCAAGTCAATCCCTCTGCGCTAGGTGAGAAATAAAATAGCAGCCGTCTTGAGTTACTCTGCAAAAGTATCTTGGACCCGCCCCCAGGTCTTTGCGTTCCTTAGCGTGGCTGCAGCGCAGACCACTCCCCCCCGCCCCCCGGCCCCCGGCCCACTGTGCACTTAGAACGACTGTGTCACTGTCTCCCTTCCCGGGCACCGAACCCGACACCTTAGGGGACCAGGCGAGAGAAGTTGGGCTGGCCTCAGAGCCTCTTGGCCGGCCCGCCTGTCTCTGTGCCATGAGATGCTCAGGAAGAGGGAACCAATTGTGACCGATCCGTGGACCGGTGGCGGCCCTCGGGTTAGTCAGCTGTTCATCAGAGCCCCTAGGACACCTTTAGAGGGTGGCTCTCCCGCTGAAAGGACAGCAGGCAGCTAATCAAAAGTTCTAGTTCCCGAGTCGCTGAGTTCGCTGAGCGACTGGTTGACCAGCCAGCCAATCCAGGAGCCGGAGCTTTCGATACACGGCTCTTCCGCGGTTAGGGGGCGGGAGTGGGAACTTAATTGATAGCCTTTTCAACCAATGAGAACGTCTGGGCTCGGCTTTTTCCCCCCCCTTAAGTAGCACGTGTCTTTTGGCCGTCAAGGGATTGACACTCTTATCACCCAATAAGGATGTCCTCTTGAGCTGGGGGCGGGGCTACTGGTTACAGAAGGGGCGGGATCTTGGTCTCGACTGACCGCGTTTTGCTCAACGAGGAAACCCCAATTCCACGAGGAGCCTCCTCCCCTTATCTGTTTTTGAGAACACTTCTGATACTTCAAAAAAGTTTGAAAATCACAGCTTTAGAGCAATTTAGCTTTCTCATGCGGCACAGAAACGGCAGTCTCACTGCCCCTGCGAAAAGGAGCCGTTCTTAGGGAAGGTGTACTTAGAGGTGGGGACAGGAAATAGAAGTGGTTCTCAGAAGCGGTGTCACAGCAATTGGCATAAAATTGGAACTTGATTTGCGGTTTTAGGGCCTGAGAGACTGAGACACTGTGTGTGTGTGGGGGGGTGGGTCTTGTCTGATAGAGGGTCTGTGGTATGATTGATGGGGACTTGGGGGGCAATGATGGAGGCCTGTGGGGATCCATAATGGATGGTTAGTGGTTGAGGTCAGGCTGGGTCACCCGTGTAGACGCCCACAGTAAGGGCCTGTTCTCTGATGAGACTGACTGGAATCAAGTGGCTGACAGGGCCGGGGCTGCCCAAAACGCTGCCATTACCCCCCTCCCCCCCATACCATCATCAGAGACTGGCCGCAAAGTTAAAGACTGTGTTTATGATGCAGACCGTTTTTTAAAAAAATTTTTATTTATTTATTTGACACAGAGAGAGACAGGGAGAGAGGGAACACAAGCCAGGGGAGAGGAAGAGGGAGAAGCAAGCGTCCCTCTGAGCAGGGAGCGGGATTCGGGGCTCGAACCCAGGACCCTGGGATCATGATCTGAGCTGAAGGCAGCCACTTAAGGACTGAGCCACACAGGTGCCCCCCACTTGCAGTCTTGAGAGTGGTGTACCTTTTGTTACAAAGGCCACCCCACAATGGGTCAGGAGTCAAAATATTCAGTAGACATCCTGAGCTCCCTGCCATTGGCGGATAGCTGATGATCACTGAACGACTCCCTCAAAAATGGACTCAGAGGAATCTCAGACACTACCCCTCTCGCCTCCTCCTGGTCCACACACTTTAGTAAGGCAGATTGGTCCCTGAAGGTGGCTATCAAGCCCCCTGAGTTCCTGTACAGTGCCCCCCAGTGGCCAAGATGGAAGACATAAAACCAAACAAAACCAAACAAAACCAACAACCCTGTAAATTTTATAAAAGTGCCTTTGGTCTTTTTGCACCTGACCCTTCTGGATGAAAGATCTGGGTACAGGTAGGAGATGATGGGATGAAAGCGAGGTTACAGGCACTGGGGTGGGACACAGTGGAAGGAGAGGGCTTGGGGCCGTGCTCGGGTTAGCCTCTGAGAGGTGTGAGAGCAGGAGACCATTAATCCTCTCTTCGTCCCCTAGATCAAGCACTGAAGCCTGGAAAAACAATCACAGGGTCTCCCGGAGTCGAGCAGCAAATGCAGCCGGTAACCTGACCAGCTGGGTTTGTCATCACTTCCCTCGGGATGACAAAAACAGAAAAACTCCTGTGGACCTGGGCTGTCCTAAATTGTTCTGCTGTGCCCGATGCGTCAATGTCGGCTCCTGAACCTTCTTCATACCTACACGCGCACACACGCACACAGGCCAGCATGGCCTTGTTTAGATCCGACTGATACAAATTCATCCTCTTCTCCTGACGCCTGAGAGGCCTCGGACGGTGCCATAGCCCAGCAGATGGGCTGCAGGGCCTTGATGCCACCACCCGTGGGGCTTACCCAAACCAATGCAGTGGTGTTTCCGTCAAGGTTAACGACAAATCCTAGCCTGAAATAAACTGTGCCCTCTGGGTTATACATTTGTATTTGGTGGGAAAGGAGGGGGAACAGACTCTCTTTCCATTGGGGATGGAGTTTGCTTTTGGACCCATGTAGTGCTCCTTATAATCATTGACAGTGACCCTAAACACCAACAAATTGGTCTCAACTCCTCCGTGTGGGTGACAGGATAATGGCCTGGCTGTAGACTACTTCCTGGATGTCTAAGAATACAAGGCCCTGACCACTCATTACCTTGGCCATTTCTCAGGATTGTGTTGACAGCGAGCAACCTCGCGGGATGAGGCTCCTGGACAAAGAGCAGGCCGGATTCTCCAAGCTCAGCATTTCTCGGCTGTACTGGAAACCCACCACCTGAGTAGCATCCACCACAGTCCCCCCCCCCCACCCCGCGTCACCCCTTTGAGACATGGAGGACATGCGGCCTGCCATGCCCTGAGGAGAAAATCCTCTGTAAAATCCCCACGAATCTCATGTCTTCTGTCAGCAGCTCTAAAACTTGTTAGATTCCCAGAGGGTAAAGTCTCAGACCCTGACAGTCAAGACTTGAGGGATTTTTTTTCCCCCTATGTGTTCTGACAGGCCCTATGGTTTGGCCAGTGGCACTTTTGGAAGGTCAGGGATCAGCTGTCTGGTGTCAGGGACGCGCCTCTAAGGATTTGAGTCCTGAGGTAATTAGTGGTTGGAGGCCTGTGAGGCTGGGGGGGGGGGTCAGTCCCTGGGATAGGGGCCATGGTGTTGGGGCTTATGTAGGTCTGAGTCGGGGTCTGTTGCCTCAATTTGGTTTCTTCTTCCTTTCCTTTTACACAGAACCCTTCGCTTCTGACGAGGCTGGTCACCAGAGGTGTGGAGGTTTCTCTCCACACTAAGCAATTCTCTGTCACACCAGGTGGGGGTCCTCCAATCGAACTCAAATTCAGTCACCATCTACCTGGAAATGGCGTCCGATCCCCCAGGTGGAGGGCTCATCCCACAAGACCGCCCCCTTCCCCACCTCAGATGCCCACCGCAAGTCGTAGGTCCCCAGTTGACCCCCAGAAGTTGCGGCTACAAATCAGAGGTTTCCATGATCCCTTCCTCAGGTTTGATTAATTTACAGGAGTGACTCACAGAACTCAGGGAGGCACTTCCTTATATTTATCAGTTTATGAAAGGACATGATGAAGGATCTAGAAGAACGGCCAGATGAAGAGATATAGAGGGCAAGGTCTGGGAGGGTCTCGAGCCCAGGAGCTTCTGTCCCTGAGGAGTTGGGGTGCGTCACCCCCCTGTGAGCTCCCAGAACCCCATGCTACTGGGATTTTGAGGGAGGCTGCCTCATGTAAGCATGATTGATCATTAACTCTGTTTCCAGCCCTCTCTCTCCCTTCTCTGGAGAAGTGGGGGAGGGCAGGGCTGAAAAGCCCAGGCTTCTCATCATGGCTTGGTCTTTCTGGTCACCTGCCCCAATCCCGGAGCTCACCTTGAGTCGTCTTTAGAACAAAAGATGGTGCTACTGTTCTTTTTTTTTTTTAAGTTTTATTTATTTAAGTCATCTCTACAGCCAAAGTCGAGCTCGAATTCATGACCCCAAGATCAAGAGTCACATGCTTTTCCGACCGAGCCAGCCAGGTGCCCCGCTCCTAATGTTCTTATCACTCAGGAATTTCCAAGGGTTTCAGGACCCTGTCGGGAACCAGGGTCAAAGGCAAATATTAGAACAAGAGATGTTCCTAGTGCTTTTATCACTTAGGAGATTTGAGGGTTTTAGGAGCTCTGTGCAAGGAGCCAGGGGGCAGAGATCAATATATGTATATATTTCTGCTATCTCCTACCAGCATGGTTTGACTTTGGTCAAATTTCTTACTCCTGGGGTGCCTGGGTGACTCAGTGGGTTAAAGCCTCTGCCTTAGGTTCAGGTAGTGGTCTCAGGGTCCTGGGATCAAGCCCCGCATCAGGCTCTCTGCTGAGAGGGGAGCCTGCTTCCGCCTCTCTCTCTGCCTGCTTCTCTGCCTACTTCTGATATCTCTCCATCAAATAAATAAATAAAATCTTTTTTTTATAAATACATAAAATCTTAAAAAAATTCTTACTCCTTCTGAGCTTCAGTTTCCTTATCTATAAAGTATATATCGTATATATATATATCGTAATATATTGTGTACTATATACAGCATATAATATGTATAATATCTTAATATTATTGTGGAAAATCCTCAGCATGGCCAGAGTGTCAGTCCATGCACAATCTGGGGAGAAAAGGATGGTAAGACACTGGGGTACACCACTCCGAATTCAGGACTTAGAGGGTGGGGGGCACACAATGTGGGTAGGGCGTGGCTTTTGGTGAAGCGGGTCTGTAGCAAATTGCTGGGGGCCCGCTCCCTCACTCTCCGTCATAAATCTCATCATGTGTCTTAACAGCTTCTGCGGTTTGGCTCAGAGAAAAGCCGGAATGGTCATAGTCCAAATACAGATCCCTTGCTTGTTAGCCCAGGTAAGTATCCGGGAAGTTTTAAATGTTGTTAGCTTAGAAAGGAGGCTGCGTAGGTTCTCGAAGGTGTCCATTGAGATATCCAGGAGCTCTGTTTTAAGTATCCATAGCATAGTCACCCTGCAGCCTGAGCTCTTGGCCTGAGCCTCACGGACCTTCTTCTCTACGATTGCTGACCCTACAGACCACTGATCCTTACACCCTTTTTTCCTGCTCTTACTGAATTGGCTAGAATTTTCAGTACACTGGTGGAGAGAAGCAGTGATAGGAGAACCCTTGCAGGATTTTAAAATTTTTATTTAAATTAAATTAAGGGGCGCCTGGGTGGCTCAGTGGGTTAAGCCTCTGCCTTCGGCTCAAGTCATGATCTCAGGGTCCTGGGATCGAGCCCCGCATTGGCCTCTCTGCTCAGCAGGGAGCCTGCTTCCGCCTCCCCCCACCCCGCTCTGCCTGCCTCTCTGCCTACTTGTGATCTCTCTCTGTCAAATAAATAAATAAAATCTTTTTAAAAAAGAAATTAAATTAAATCTTTCAACATTTCCCACTGAGAATAATGCTTTTTTTCTCTTTCCTTCTTTCTTTTTTTTTTTTTTATAGAGACTTTTACCGGATCATGACCTAAGTCGAAATCAAGAGTCGGCCCCTTAACCAACTGAGTCACCCGGGCGCCCCTTAGTTTTTTTTAATTACGTAAACTCTTCACCCAATGTCAGGCTTGAACTTACGCCCCCGAGATCGAGTCACACGCTTTCCCGACTGAGCCAGCCAGGTGCCCCTGGCCATCTTCTTATGAGGATGCGAGTCATATTGAATTAAGGGCCCGCCTCACAGCAATATGACCTCATTCTAGCTAATCCCATGAGCAATGACACTATTTCCACATTAAATCACATCCTCAGGTACTGGGCATTAAGACTTGAACATCTTTTTTGCAGGAGCACAATTTAACTCGTAACAGCATAATGAACAACAACAAAAATGGCAGGTTTAT